>JANFOE010001181.1:0-600000 GCA_025667525.1 Glebionis coronaria | reverse complement strand
GTTGTAACACACCCAATTTCGGATAACAGCGAAAGGGTCATTGGGAGTATTACTTCATAGTCACAAGCACATGTAAATGAGAACGACTCAAAAAGAGGCGTTTAAAAAGTTTAGTCCATTCAATAATATAAAATAAGAGTTTACAGACAGGTCCCAACAATAATGGAATAATAAACAATTTCAAAAAAGTTTATCGAATGGTAATTAGTATTTTATTGCCTTTAAAATATCCAGTGCGACTCCATGCTCCAGCTGCTCTTAAACCTGAGTACCTGAGAAATACATGCTAAAAACGTCAACACAAAGGTTGAGTGAATTCATAGGTTTTCAAATAAAAGCAGTGGACCACAAGATTTCAAGTATTCGGTTTCCAAGGTCAGAGAGCATCAGTTATCGCATTTAGCTCATGAAACCGAACATTAACATCCGTTATTCCGTTCAAGTTTCAAATACAATGCGTCCAGTCGGTTTTCCGTTAAACCCGGACGGAGAGGTCAATCCCAATAGATCTATTCACAGCATTCACGTTTACTCGACCAGTACAGTCGGTCCAAGTAATTAACGGTTCATGACTAAAATGGATAAAATAAGCATACTGTTCAAGCACTTGCGTCCATTCGTAAAAAGTAGCATGTATCCCCCTCGCGGGTTTAATAAATAATTAAAGTATTAAAAGCGAGGCTATGAACTCACCTTAGCGATATCATTATTGAGCGAGGATATGGATCAAGATAATAGCAGCGGGAGTGAAATGATGAAAGAGGAAAAGACGGGAGGCCACAAGCTTTTAACGACGACCTAAAATAAAGTGGCGCGTCTTACAGATTTAAATGGCAACGTAAGACAATAAACAAGTTTTATAATTGTTTTCTAAAATATAGTTTGGACTTCTTTTGAAAATAATAAACTAGAAAAAGGTTAAAAATGTTAAATTGAAATTCTTTAATACATAATAGTAGTTAGCTTGATAAATCAGGGATCAAAAGAGTAATTATGCCTATGTATGTTTTGAAAGTGACGTGAAGACTTTGTTCTTCATTTTCATTTGTAAATTACAAGCCATACTTCTCATTCTTAATATTTCATTTTTGTTGATTTCGCATACGTATATCCGAGTGAACTTACTTCTTATATAGTGTAAAGACCGCTCGAGACGTACCTTCAAGGAATAAAGCTCGAGTTCGACTACCGCACACCATAACGTCCCAACCGAGTATGAACCCGCCGTATTATTCAGCCCATCGACTAAGGACTACAAACTCAGCTCGAACATCTCCTGATCACGTACCAACCGAAGCTCAACCCGAACGCGGACTACCAACTTTTACATAACCAAATATTCGTTATCGATGAGAATCAAGATGGCATGCCTGGATTTAAGATGTGGCGTTTAGAGGTAGCAGTAGAAAGTAAATGGAAAGGACTTATGAGTTTTGAAATACTGTAACTAGGTAAACCTTTTGTGTTACGTATCTAGAGCCCACGAACGAGTCAAGGGTCTCGTCATAACCTTTAGATCATGAGGTAAAATACTCCATTTATAGCTTGCTCAAGTGCATATGGAATGAAATAAGCTTGCAAGGGTTTGAGAGTGATGGAATGGATTCACAGTGAGTCGAATGAAACAGAAACGTAACCCGCGACCTTATAAGATTGACCAAGGACGGTGTCTTCTCTAAACCCGCCTTCAAGACCAACGCATGCTGGTTCTTGATGTTTCTTTTTGGTTGCTATTGAGATAAAATTTGGCAAAAGAAATGGAAGAGACAAAATATCATAGGAAGGAAAAAATGAATATGTGACTTTAATCTCTTTCTTTTATATAAATGAGGAACGAGGATATGCATGAACATTCCTAAATATCAATTAGATGAAACTAAGACTCGTATGAATTGTCGTTGTGACACGTTACATAGATGAGGTGGTTTGGAGATACATGATTATCTTTTCTTTTAATTTTTACGTCACTATTCGTAAAAACGGGTATTACCGAAGCCCAATATTTTAAAAGTTACGCGTTTTAAAAGATTCGCGTTAAACACGAAAAATAAACGCTCAATATAAAATAAAAACTTTGACATTTGGAGAACGTTGATATTTTGATATAAAAATGAGGACTTATCATTTAATAAATGTTAACGCTTTATATAAAAAAGACGTTTAAAGGTTTATCATAAATTGACGAAGAATGCCCGTAAAACAATAACAAAATAATAAAAACGATGACAATAAAAATATTTTTATGTCATGAGGAGAATACTTACGATCGATGTCTAACTTAGACATTGCCATTAAATAATAAAAGACACATATTCGATACATTAAAGCCATCAGTTAACCGATAATTTCAAATTTTATTTTTTTATTTTTTTATAAATAACAAACATGATTAATAAAAGTCTGCTTATAAATATTGATCCGAAAATTAAGAATTACTACAGTCTATCCACCTTAAAAGAACTCTGTCCCAGAGTTTAGTTGTTTAACATGTTCATGATTCGTTCGAGAAAAGGTGAGAGTACTTTTAAGTTAAAAAATCATTCGGACAAAATAATAAGGATACAACTTAGAAAAGCGATAGACAACGGATGAACCATACAATCCAACTATGAGTCGAAATGAAATAGTTTGTGCGAATGCCACATGCTTAAGCCCACTCATTTACAAATCATTAATTACGTGGGTTCGTCAGGTCCATCTAATTAAGATTTACAAACTAATGGTCGGTAATTTATAATTCCTTGTTAAAACGAGTGACTAATTCTCTACAACAAGATAATTATAAATCAGCATACCTAAGTACCGATTGCATAAAGCACGAGATCGGGGGCAAATAAAATGTTCCATAGAAGGAAGGAAAAAAATCTCTTTCACAGACTGATTCTTTAGAATCATTTAAAGTGATAAGAAAGTCAAGGAGCAAAATTAAACAGTCTTTCAAAGAAATGGGTTCCCAAAAATGGCATATCAGAAAGCGACAAGTCAAAATCGTACACCAATCAACTGGAAGACTTTACAAAGACGGTCTATAAAACAACGTTTAAGATTCCAAAGCACGAGAAGAGTATTCAAACTCGAAATCAGAAGGTAAATAACTAGCGGATTCAGCAGTTGGCGGTGAGTTCACGCTTATATAAAATAGTTTTAATAGAAGGTATTAAAAACTTTACCAAGACCATTGCTTCACCCGCAGTCTCTTGAAAAAGCACCTTGTTTATATAAATAATCCCTTCATAAACATACTAACGAGAACCAAATATATATATATATATATATATATATATATATATATATATATATATATATATATATATATATATATATATATATATATATATATATATATATATATATATATATATCAATATACATATTTTACAAGCTTTCGGGTAGCACGAGCGCACAGATGATGTTCAAGGCAATAAAATCAATTTATCAAAAGAGCTGTTATAGTCCAGGTTTCATAAAAATGACCTAGTTCTCTATAACAAGTGCTCTGATACCAATCTGTAACACACCCAATTTCAGATAGCAGCGAAAGGGTCATTGGGAGTATTACTTCATAGTCACAAGCACATGTAAATGAGAACGACTCAAAAAGAGGCGTTTAAAAAGTTTAGTCCATTCAATAATATAAAATAAGAGTTTACAGACAGGTCCCAACAATAATGGAATAATAAACAGTTTCAAAAAAGTTTATCAAATGGTAATTAGTATTTTATTGCCTTTAAAATATCCAGTGCGACTCCATGCTCCAGCTGCTCTTAAACCTGAGTACCTGAGAAATACATGCTAAAAACGTCAACCCAATGGTTGAGTGAATTCATAGGTTTTCAAATAAAAGCAGTGGACCACAAGATTTCAAGTATTCGGTTTCCAAGGTCAGAGAGCATCAGTTATCGCATTTAGCTCATGAAACCGAACATTAACATCCGTTATCCATTCAAGTTTCAAATACAATGCGTCCAGTCGGTTTTCCGTTAAACCCGGACGGAGAGGTCAATCCCAATAGATCTATTCACAGCATTCACGTTTACTCGACCAGTACAGTCGGTCCAAGTAATTAACAGTTCATGACTAAAATGGATAAAATAAGCATATTGTTCAAGCACTTGCGTCCATTCGTAAAAATTAGCATGTATCCACCTCGCGGGTTTAATAAATAATTAAAGTATTAAAAGCGAGGCTATGAACTCACCTTAGAGATATCATTATTGAGCGAGGATATGGATCAAGATAATAGCAGCGGGAGTGAAATGATGAAAGAGGAAAAGACGAGAGGCCACAAGCTTTTAACGACGACCTAAAATAAAGTGGCGCGTCTTAGAGATATAAATGGCAACGTAAGACAATAAACAAGTTTTATAATTGTTTTCTAAAATATAGTTTGGACTTCTTTTGAAAATAATAAACTAGAAAAATGTTAAAAATGTTAAATTGAAATTCTTTAATACATAATAGTAGTTAGCTTGATAAATCGGGGATCAAAAGAGTAATTATGCCTATGTATGTTTTGAAAGTGACGTGAAGACTTTGTTCTTCATTTTCATTTGTAAATTACAAGCCATACTTCTCATTCTTAATATTTCATTTTTGCTGATTTCGCATACGTATATCCGAGTGAACTTACTTCTTATATAGTGTAAAGACCGCTCGAGACGTACCTTCAAGGAATAAAGCTCGAGTTCGACTACCGCACACCATAACGTCCCAACCGAGTATGAACCCGCCGTATTATTCAACCCATCGACTAAGGACTACAAACTCAGCTCGAACATCTCCTGATCACGTACCAACCGAAGCTCAACCCGAACGCGGACTGCCAACTTTTACATAACCAAATCTTCGTTATCAATGAGAATCAAGATGGCATGCCTGGATTTAAGATGTGGCGTTTAGAGGTAGCAGTAGAAAGTAAATGGAAAGGACTTATGAGTTTTGAAATACTGTAACTAGGTAAACCTTTTGTGTTACGTATCTAGAGCCCACGAACGAGTCAAGGGTCTCGTCATAACCTTTAGATCATGAGGTAAAATACTCCATTTATAGCTTTCTCAAGTGCATATGGAATGAAATAAGCTTGCAAGGGTTTGAGAGTGATGGAATGGATTCACAGTGAGTCGAATGAAACAGAAACGTAACCCGCGATCTTATAAGATTGACCAAGGACGGTGTCTTCTCTAAACCCGCCTTCAAGACCAACGCATGCTGGTTCTTGATGTTTCTTCTTGGTTGCTATTGAGATAAAATATGGCAAAAGAAATGGAAGAGACAAAATATCATAGGAAGGAAAAAATGAATATGTGACGTTAATCTCTTTCTTTTATATAAATGAGGAATGAGGATATGCATGAACATGCCTAAATATCAATTAGATGAAACTAAGACTCGTATGAATTGTCGTTGTGACACGTTACATAGATGAGGTGGTTTGGAGATACATGATTATCTTTTCTTTTAATTTTTACGTCACAATTCGTAAAAACGGGTATTACCAAAGCCCAATATTTTAAAAGTTACGCGTTTTAAAAGATTCGCGTTAAACACGAAAAATAAACGCTCAATATAAAATAAAAACTTTGACATTTGGAGAACGTTGATATTTTGATATAAAAATGAGGACTTATCATTTAATAAATGTTAACGCTTTATATAAAAAAGACGTTTAAAGGTTTATCATAAATTGACGAAGAATGCCCGTAAAACAATAACAAAATAATAAAAACGATGACAATAAAAATATTTTTATGTCATGAGGAGAATACTTACGATCGATGTCTAACTTAGACATTGCCATTAAATAATAAAAGACAGATATTCGATACATTAAAGCCATCAGTTAACCGATAATTTCAATTTTTATTTTTTTTATTTTTTTATAAATAACAAACATGATTAATAAAAGTCTGCTTATAAATATTGATCCGAAAATTAAGAATTACTACATTGGTGTCTTCAGTCTTGGGTTTGTAAGATTTCTTAGTGCTTTTACCCATTGTACACGCGGAACACAAATGATCCTAGTAAAATGTAAGTTTACGAAGATCACGAACAAGTTCGTTTTTCGCCAAATGATTAATAGTGTCAAAGTTAAGATGAGATAACCGTCGATGCCATAACCATGACTTAGTCTTTGATGCTTTGGAGAGAAGGCATACGGGAGAAGCGGCCATCATATCTTGTAGAGACAAAGTGTACAAATTATTCCCTCGAGTACCTTTCAATAAATCAACCCCTTCCAAATTACGAATGAAGCAGGTATGCTCTCGAAAAGCAACTTCTAGGTTTGCATCACAAAATTGTCCCACACAAAATAAGTTGTGACCGAGACCTTCCACATAATACACTCTTGAAATTATAATATTCCCAATATGATATTCATCGTAACCCATTATATTTGCAATATGATCATTTCCAAATCGAACCGTACCAAGAAACTTGCTGACAAAATTCCTGAGCTGAGAGCGATCTCCGGTCGTATGTTTAGAGCAACCAGAGTCCAAATACCAAAGAACAATTTGGACCACCTGTTTTCAACAACAACAGTAGACAATGCATCGGAAACTATTGGTTCCAGAGTGTTAGCAGATACAGTTATAATATTATCAGAATTGCTAACATTTGTGTGACCCTTAGATTTCCTGCGTTTTCTAATGTGACTTTTAACACTAACAGGTTTTATTTTCCAACTTTTTGAGGTTTTGGAATATTATCGGGCACAACAGTGGGAGTAGACCTATTTAAAGGGCACTTTGTTCCTACAATAGTGTCGGTGTTCCTAGTTAAAGGACACGCTTGTGTTTTGGTAGCTTTGGTACTCATAATTAAAGGGCACGCTTTCTTCGATTTAGTGGGAGTGATCCTAGTTAAAGGGCACGCATTTCCTACTATAGTGAAAGTTCTACCAATGGGACGCCACATCCAGCCAACATGGGGTAACATTTTCCTAGTCGGTTTTGAGTCTAATCCATTTTTACGGGCATTCATCTCATTCACATGGTCAATAAGGCAAGAATCATGACGACTACAAAACATACATTCATTGCAATTCCAACATTTCAAATTAGAATTCACAATAGGCTTAACACGCTACACAACCGCAGAGCCTTTAGGTTTAGCTACATGATTCTTTTTATTCAAAACAGAAATAACATTCCTAGGATGGTCTTCTACTTTCTTTTTCACTTGACTACTAGATGGGGGCAAGCTCTTATCATTCTTCTTGTTTCTTTTAAGCTTAGATCTTTGAGCCTTAGTAGTGGTGCTTACTCCTATAGAAGGCAACACGGGAATATTATTAGCTGGTTTTGATTTTTCCTTATTTTTAGTGACCAATGTTTAAGATGGTTTAGTCCTAGGGCCCTTGTTAAATGGTGTGATGGCGACGAGGTTCGTTTTGATGGCACTAGAGGTCGGTGCTGAGACAGTGGCTGCGTTATCCACAACATTCTTACCTTTTACGGTACGAAGTGTTTCCTTTAACTCAGTCAAAGCCAGATTTTTATCACAAATTTGTTCCCTCAAATCAGATATTTCCATCGACTTTCGATTCAATTGTTCAATCAATGATTTATTCTTTGTAGTGGTATTAGCACGTGCGGGCTTTACTGAATCAAAGAGTCGTGAATTTTTCTTTTTTAAGTTATCAACTTTGGACAAAATTTTGGAAACTTGATTATCTAGATCAAGTTTAAAATTCTCAGCGGCCTCAAGTACGTTCACACAATGAATCTCCTTAGATTTCTTTGTGTCTATCGGCAATGATTTAGCTACCTTGTCACTTGCCTGACGCTGTTTTGATTGTAAATTTAATTGAAAATTCTTTTGAAAATTTGCATCATCGATATTAACACCTTCGAATGACGTTTCAAAGATTTCTTGAATAAATTGTTGCTTGCATTCAAGCGAAATACAATGTGTTTGAAACTCATCAAAACGTTTTGAAAGCGAAGAATATGAATCTTGAAGCTTTAAAAATTCAGCGTCAGATTCGTGACAAGTACTATCTACCACATTATCCACAGATTCAATATTATGCACAATAGAATCATTATCAACACTTTTATTCACACAGACGGAAACTGTATCATGAGACATCACTTGCTTCAGAAGCTGATTATTTTGGCGTGAAACTCGTTCTATTTCAAGTAAACTGTTTTCATAAGCATCATCCATTTAATTGAAAACACGTCTAACTTCTTCTATTTCCAAAAGCAAATATTGATCAATATTACTAAGACAAGCTTTAACGTTGTTTACAAATGGAACAATTTCGTCTCGAAATGCAGCTCTTGTGTGCTCAAAATTCCATTCACCTTCCGTTATGGCCGAAACCGTCGTACGTTTCACAATGACCTTGTCAAAATCGGCTAAGTGTTGGTGCACCGTATTTAAGCTAACGGACACCTTGCTTACCGATGGAATTAACTTAGTTAAATCCATTTTGACAAGTGTAGGAGACGTACTAGGAAGGTTTTCCGTTGACAAACATTGGGGCACAAAAGCTGATAATTGAGCTAATTCCTTTTGTAAGCGAATGCGGGTCTTTTTAGAAAATTGATCTTTATTATCCTTATCATAATCAAGCTTATGGAATTTGAATGCATTTAAGATTGAGTTTCTTCCGTAAGTGATTGTGTCTCCTCAGTACTACGAACATAAGGTGCTTCTTTCGATTTGCCAATTAGGGTCACATCATAAAGACAAGGAATATATTCCTGAGGTTGTTTTGCATAACCGGGATTAGGTGGTAAATCTTGAAGACGCTTAAGTTCGAGTTCTTTAAACGATTTAGTTAAAAGATGAACCTTTTCTGTGGAAGTGTATTGTTTTAAAAGCTGTCGTTCTTTGAATTTAAGAAGTTTGGTAGCATTAATTTCCGATTCAAACTTTTTAGACTCGAGAGTTTCGAAATCCATTTTAAGTTTCTGAAAATTATTGACAACCGACTCTTTTTCTTTTAATTCATTGGAAAGATTAGCTTTTAATGATTCTATTTCTTTTAAGTGTTCAATATTTTCAAAACAAAATTGGTCAAATTCAGAACACGTTATTTTCTCTGCTTGAGGGACCATTTTAAAAGTTTTGACCTTTTTCTTATACAGCGCAAACTCATCGGTTAGGTTGGCATCCATATCTATGGTTTGTCGAACAGCCACATTCATGTTATCAATAATATGTTTAGGCACCATTACTATATCACGTTGATCATAAGATTCCATACCCGTCGTAGCATTTGGTTGAGGTTCACTCAAATGTGTTGGTTTGGATACCACACCATTTGAGTTACTAGTTCCCGAATGTTGTTCAAGGTTGTCATTGTCATGCTCAACATGATGTGGATTATAATGAATATTATTAGATGTAGTTGGTACCTCACTAACGATATCAGAACCGTAGTGAGAGAGATTAGCAACCAGTGCAGCTTGGGCTGAGTAAATGTCATCACAATCCGAATCATATGCATCAAGATCATCTACTTGATAAGCTGCATTTGAAGTAGAGACGACTGCAATGCCTTCATTATCTGCTGCCCCTGGGTCTGCAAGAAATGCTACCTCTTCTGAATCCAAAATTTTTCCCTTTGACTGAGCATCGACCAAATACATCTTTTCACGAAACCACGTTGCATCCCTTCTCCTTTTTGGCTGAGTGCATTCCCTAGCCATATGACCTTTTCCTCTACAATTGTAGCAAGTCACAACCTTTTGTGGACCAACAGTGCTTCCATTTCCATTAGCTTGAGAATTCACAACTTGAGCATTCACGGTCCTTGTAGAAGTTCCATATGAATTTTTCCTTCCCTGAATAGGTTACACCGTCACTTGACCATCTTGAACAGTGGCTTGTTCTCGAGGATTTGAAGAGGTGCGGAGCTGATTGTTCGTTGGTGGAAAACCTCTAGTAGCAACAAGTTTTGACAAGTAGGCAGTGAGATGGTTTAAGACATGAGTAGGAGTATCATTTGGAGTAAAGACCGGTGGTTGAATTGGTGGAAGTTCATTGGAGTAGAAGGCTTGTGCTTGTGGTTCTTCAATTGGAAAATATCCTTGCCGAGGAGTATAACCCATAGGAGAAGTGTTAGCTTGTGAGGGTGATGTCTGATGTGCTGGTAGCTGTGGATAAGGCTGTTGAAGAACACTTTGTTGATATGCTTGTTGTGGCATCATCAGTGGTTGATAAGATGGTTGATGTGGTTGTTGATATGTGTGTTGCGGTGGCTGCTGCAAGTATGATTGTTGTTGATAAGTGTAAGCCATGTTTTGTTGGGGGTCATTTGTTGAGAAGAATACATGGCAAGTGGATCACGAACTTGTGGTGTAGACAACCGAGCCTCGATCACATGGCATTCGTGTTGTTGAAGAAAAGCTTGAAGTTGATCCACATTGGTGTTATGCAATTCCTTAGCCAATTTAACAGCCATCACGTACTTACGCCATTCTGAAGGAAGGGTGTTCTAATACTTGGTGTTTAATTGAATAGTAGGAATTGCCATGCCATAGATATTGAGCTCATTCAACAAGAGAGTAAATCTTAAATAGTAATCATTGAGAGTCTCCCCGGGAACATAGGCAAACTTATCAAACGTATCATATATCTTACACTCTCGTTCTTGTTTAGTTAATGAGATGCCTTGCACTAGAACACGAATTCTATCTCATAAATCTTTGGCAACTTTATGTTTGCTGACGAGTTTGTAGACATCTGGAGGAAGGGCTTGGAGAATGATATTTGTAGCATACTTATCACATTTGTCTTGAATCTTCATATCTCTGGTCAATTTATCCGTTGTGTGAGGACGAGTAACTGTACCTTCCGTCAATGTACCATAATCTAATGGTTCATTGAGCACCGATGCCCAAATGAGATATCCATTCTCTTTGTTCAACATGTAAAGTTCCATTCGGGAAGTCCAATCCTCGTACATAGTCTTCTCCAACATTGGTGGACGATTATCCATACCCGAGAGGATGGACTTATCCGTAAGAGATGTGTACTCCATTTCGATAAGTTAAGATTTACAAACGTTGATCGAACAATGAGAGAAAGTAAATGTGTTTGTTGTTGTGTGTTGAAGTCGAGAAATAATGTTAAAATTCCCTAATAATTGTTCTTGATAAACCAAAAATTCCAAGATAAAAATTTTCAAAAACAGCTTTGAAAAATCTTGGAAGATTTGTCACTCTATCGCAATGCCTAAAATAAGTTCTATTGCAATGTTGCAAAATCTTTCGCAATATCACGTATCACAATAAATCCAATCGCAATAACCTGTCGCATTACCCTGTCGCAATATCACAAAAAACAATCCTGTCGCAATGTGAATCGCAATATGGATCACAATATCACAAACGAACTCCAATCGCAATGTGGATCGCAATATGGATCGCAATATCACAAAAGAACTCCAATCGCAATTTGGATCGCAATATGCATTGCAATATCACAAGAGAAATCCAATCGCTATGTGGATCTCAATGTGAAAACCCTTAAGATTTGCGATGGAAAATCAGGTACTTTTGTCGCAATAGTACAACTTTCAACAATATTTCCACTTTTCTCGGACAAAACCCAACCAATTTGAGATTTTAAGCCAAAAAATGATCAAAACACCCAAAAATTTTGTGTTTTTAGCCAAAGTAAATATACCAAATCTCTACCACAACTATGTAGAAGATTTGTATCAAGAAAAAACCATAAAAAAACACAAAAAAAAATTTGGACGTGTGTTTAATAGATCAAAAGCTACTAAAATCAAGAACACAAACACATAAACAATACAATCATGCCATGGCTCTTGATACCATTTGTAGGATATCGTAAATCTAGCTTATGTTTAGAGAGAGAAAGACATAGAAAGATAGATGATTTCACACACACTTCTAGAAAGTGAATAACTATGTGTAAAAATGAATGAAACCACCACCCTCTCCATCTAAGGAGAGGGTTTATATACCCAAGCCCATGAGATGGGCTTGGGCTTACAAGTTGGGTCGGCCTACACATGTTGTAGGCTAGGCTTAGCCTTGTTTTCTTAATATTAGTAAAATTAAACTACGAGCTCTTACTAAGACTATTGTTGGAGTGACCGATCATTTCTAATACGTAAAACGTATTTCCAACAGCTTATAATTAATTAATTTCCATGACTTAGGTTATATTAATAATAAATATTAATACATGTTTTAACCTAAGTATTATTTACACTTTAATTTAATTAAATCATGTTATATTTAATTAAATCTTATAACCTATAATTTATTTAATTTACATATTTTATTAATAAACAATTCTATTTAATCACATGACTTAGAATATTAATCAGTAAAACTTAAGCTTATATTATTAGCTTAATAATCCAACTTATTTCTAAATATGGAAATTTTATATTTTTAGAAACTTATCTATTTTAAGCAGCTAATCTATTAATGGAAATTTCTACTTTAGAAACTTATTTATTTAGGCAGCTATTCTATTTTTAGAAACTTTCTATTTTTACAAACTTTCTGTTATTGGAAACTTTCTATTTTTGGAAACTTTATATTTTTGGAAACTTTCTATTTTTAGAAACTTTCTATTTTTAGAAACTTTCTATTTTTGGAAACCTACTATTTTTAGAAAGTTACTTATTATTACACAACAAGTATAATAATACAAGAAATACAAGTAATACTTAATCAGAATAGACAGAATACATGATAAACACAGCATAACGATAAAATCAGTAAAACATGACATGAAAATATAAAAGAAGCTAAGACGTGATATAAAACCAGTTATGTATACAGTAATCAGGATACTTATACACGTATATTATTTATGTAGCATTAGTGATATCGAAGTAGGACTCTCTTCCGTTCGTCTTCTTCGTTCAATAGACACAAGGTACGGATTCTCTGTCCTTTCAGTATGGACATTCTTTCCTTACTAGGATTCCCCGTATGCAGCCAACTGTTTTCCCAGTATATGTTTTATATGTTTTGATTGCTTATGTTTAAACGAATGCCTAAAGCCATATACATGCATGACCAGTTTCACCTAGTTATAGAGGTATCATAACCATAACACTGGAGGCACTAGTATTATGACTTCACCACGGTAGAGTGATAGCTCGTGGCGTCCGTTCAGGTTTTGGCCATATTATTATTATCATGTGGGGCGTATGGGTGCATCCTAGGTTACATGTTTTTTTAGATTATTCAGGTGAATGTGGTGTGTGCCTTGCATCCTTCACAAGGAGTTGATCCCTCCTACCCAAAAACAAACCCCTCTAATTGCATGACAAGGTCACCCATCCAAGTATTCATGCACGTTGATATTTCATGACCTATATTGGCTAATGGTAAACATGTTAAACAGTTTCATAAGATAAACATAAGGCTTTTCAAACTATAAAACCAGTTTTACTAAGTTATATCAGGTTTTCCAGGACTTAGACATTTCCGCTGCTATATGTTGTTTATGCTTATGTTATTCATTCTATGCTTGTATATCTGTGAACTGAGCGTTATGCTCAGTCGTTTTCCTTTCATGTTCCAAAAACGGCAGGTACTCAGGGACGCTCGTAGACTTTAAGCGTACATGCATATGGATTGGAAGTTTCCTAGCCTTCATTACTTTATGCATTTCTTCATTCTTTTGATACTCATTTCTATGGACATTGTTTAGTTCTTTTCATTTACAGTACTTATGTTTGTGTGTGATGAGCTTTACTTTGGGGTACCGATGTTTGTTTCCGGTATTTCCTTTATGGTCATGTAATGTTTAATACATTTATCCTTGTATGCTTTGATGAGACGGCATAATCACGCGTGACATTCCATTTAACAAAATGGGGTGTTACATCCATCCTCTCGGGTACGGATAATCGTCCACCAATGTTGGTGAAGACTATGTACGAGGATTGGGCTTCCCGGATGGAACTTTATATGTTGAATAAAGAGAAGGGACATCTCATTTGGGCATCGGTGCTCAATGGACCATTGGTATATGGTACTGTGGAAGGTGTAGTTACACGTCCTCGCACAATGGGTGAATTAACTAGAGATGCTAAGATTCAAGATGAGTGTGATAAACAAGCTACAAACATCATTCTCCAAGCCCTTCCTCCAAATGTCTTCAAACTCGTCAGTAAACATAAAGTTGCCAAAGAGTTATAGAATAGAATTCGTGTTCTAATGCAAGGCACCTCGTTAACTAAACAAGAACGAGAGTGTTAGCTAAATGATACGTTTGATAAGTTTGCCAATGTCCCCGGGGAGACTCTCAATGATTACTATTTGAGATTCACTCTCTTGATGAATGAGCTCAAAATCTATGGCATGGTAATTCCTACGTTTCAATTAAACACCAAGTATTTGAACACAGTTCCTTCCGAATGGAGCAAGTACGTGACGACAGTTAAATTGGCTAAGGATTTTCATCAAACCAACGTGGATCAACTTAGAGCTTTTTTCAACAACATGAATGCCACGTAATCGAGGCTCGGTTGTCAACACCTCAAGTTCATGATCTGCTTGCCATGATTGCTTCTGTAACACCCCCAAATTTATACAACTCAATACAGCGGATGACTAGTTGGTGTTACGGGATAGCACATTACTCACATCATAGACAACGCATAAAAATCGCGTCGTTTATTAATAAAGCATTTCCATTCATAAATATCAAAGTTACATAGGTCCCAAGTCATATTATTTCATAAAAAGTTTTACAAAGTATTTGAATGGAAAATATTCTTTAAGTGCGGGCCATGAATTCTTGTCGTCTTCCCGATAATTACCTTCAAGTACCTGAGATAAAACATGTTAAAAGAAAAGGGTCAACGATAACGCCGAGTGAATTCATAGAGTTTAATAAAATCCATCAATATAATATCAGTATAAAATTATTACTGAAAATCATTTTGTACAAATCATTTTAATAGGTCATAAAATAGCCAGAGTCATTTTATAAAAATCTTCATCAAAATCATAATATAGGCGTTTGCCTTAAAAATCATTATACGAGCCAATGTCGTAAAAACATCATACAATACGTCTTATGACGTTGTATAAAGTCAAATAAAAACCGTTATATGAATGTGGTTATGAAAACCAAAACACGAACATAATATCAATAGTATGACCCTGTATTGCTAGTCAGGCAATACATCGTAATTCGGAGCGTCTAGTAGTATTTCGTTAAGTTTGGATTATTATAAGCCGCATGACATTGTTACCTTACTAAACCAACAACGGGTAGCTAACCCGATACTCAATTTGCCCATCTAAATTAGCGTGTCGTCACAAAGGTCACGCTATGGAAATCTTCTCATACATAAATTCGCTTACCAATCAATGTGGCACGACGGGGATCAACCGTCAAGGCGCGAACTGGGGTGATCGTCCCCAAATAGTACTATTATATACACAAGCGTCTACCAAATCCCGGTAGTTCACAATTCATGCTAATGGGACTTTTAGTGACATAACCTAACTTTAATAATCCATTTTATTTCATCTATCAGGTCCTTTAATCATTTATCGGGTCATACAATCGGGTCATACAATCATTCGGGTCCAAATCAATAAACAAACAATCGGGACAAATGGTGTCCTATTTTATAAAGGCTAACATGTTATCTCCCTCGCGGGTTTGTAAAACATTTATAAAACATTTAAAAGAGTGCGAGGCTATGAACTCACGTTGATGTGGGAAAGCGGGTTATCGGCAACTCGGACGTACGGTACGTGCTTCAATCACGGAAACCTAGACAAATAATACTCGTCTTAGACTCATGTCCAATGACTTTATAAAAATAACAATTATGTATACATATGATGATTATATATATATGATGATCAAGTGGGTTTACATATTCTCGTTTACACATTTTAGTGTTATATGTCGATAACTTTTATACTAGTTTACTAGTTTTACCTATTTACGTGTTTTAGGTCCAATAAGCCTATTATAAGTTTATTAACTTGTATTAATCCATGTTATACTTATATTATCAGTATCTACACTTTACAAGTTGGGCCTAAATGGGTTAAGCCCAATAAATAAGTTTATAAGTGTTTTAGTCCATTTTGTTGTATTATTAGTCCAATAACGTTAACTTAGTCCGTTAATGTCCGTATGTTATATAGTTCGGGTTTTATCGGTTTTTACTTGTTCTATATGTTTATATATCAGTATATGAGTTTTATAAAGTTCACATTAGACGGGTCCAACCGTCTAAGTTTTATTTAACAAAAACGTTAATTTTACGGTAATAGCCGAAAAAGTCGTAAAATTCATGTGTATAGTTTTTATAACTTATAAACTTAACAAGTTACCATTTTTATAAAATGTCCACTTATTTACCCTTTTACATATTTATATAAATAAAATCCATAAGTTAGTGGGTTTTTATTTTACATTTTATACAATATAATTTTGAGTGCTTATAATAAACATTAATTCTCAAAATCTGATTTTGATTTTCATATTCACCAAAACTGCCATATCTAGAGTTCTATATGGAGATAGAAGCTCAAATTTTTCACATAAACTACATGATATGTGCTCCATTTAACTCTTCTATAGCTACTGTTGAATCATCCTTCAAGTATTTTCTAAAATTCGTCCAAAACAGTGAACTCAGATTTGTACCTTAAACTTGTTTTGATCATATCTCACTCATTACAATGATTCCATTGCATGGCCAACTCTCACATGTGTACGAGACCCATAGCTTACTGTATATTAATTCTACTTCATCATTTTATCAGTTCATGACATGTTTCTTTACTGTTTTATACAGCCATCATTTTTAAGCAAGATTTTAGCCTTGTTTCTTATAGTTTTTCACCTTTTTAAGCATGTTTATCAACACTAAATCCCCACATAATATTTTTAATCATCATTTATCATCATCATATACATATACATAAGTAAAAGAAATACAATTTTACATAATAAAAATAACAAGAGGATGAGGAGGACAATCTTTATACCACCATGATGATGTAGGTTGATCAAAACATGGATTTTGATGGAGAAACTTGTGATGCACCAAGACCATCTTCAAGATTACCATTCTTCATGAACACCTTGTGGAAAATCAGCCCTAATACTCCATGGAAACTCCTCCTTGGATGTTAAAACTTGCACCAATCTTCATCTTTTTGAATGGAGATTAACATATGTTAATTATAACATATGTTTGTGGTTAAAATTTGCATGAATGGGGTGTTTTGATTGAGATGAGGGACGGCATAGATGAGTGAGAGAGAGAGAGTTGTGAGTTTTTGGTGGTTTGCATGTTGTGAAATGATCAAATGGTTTTGAGTTTCTTGTTTTTGTGGTAAGCTTAGCTTACATAGTAAGCTTAGGACAAGTGTTGTTATAGTGTGTTGTAAATTGACACATCATGGATGTTGGTTGCTTATACTTGCCATCCCATGTGGGGGTGGGGCAAGATTTATCTTGTCTCATCCCCATTTAAATACGGGTACTCCTCAATTCTAGTTTCCTCAATTTGCGTGCCATCGGGTCGTTTTACGAAAAACATTTTTATAAATTATGAATCAACGGCACAAAACGAATCTAATAAAAATTGTCTCATCAAAAACGGAGTTCGAAAACGTAAATACGAAATCCTAGGGTTTCCGGTTTAGTCGTCAAGGACGTTAAAATAAAATCGTAAGTCCTAATCTCTTCTCGTAAATTTGTGAGTTTATGAACTAACACAAATTTAAAATCTCAAAATAATATTCACGGACAAATTTATTTTTGAAATGTTGGACTGTCACCAAAAAGGTGTATGTAAACGTAAGCACGCAACGTTGAATCCTCCGGTTTAGACGTAGTCGACGCTACTTCAAGACGTAAATCCAAATTACTTCCCAAAAATAAGTGAGTTCATATTATAACATTAAAATAATGTTTTTAAATAATATTTGAGAATAAAATATCAACCATAAATTAACGGATTGTCACAGCATTTACCCCTAAACAGGATCTTTGTCCTCAAAGATCATCTTACCTTACTACTCGCTTCTTATAGAGTTAAAGCCATGTGGGTATTTCCTCCACATTCGGTCTTTTCTCACAAGTGTAATTCATTACAATACGCGAGTTTCATCAAACATAACTACGGGAATAAGATCAGGCTAAATGTTGACTTACTTTCTCTGTCCATGATGTTCACGGGTTTCTGATGAATGCAACTTTTCGCCGATCTAAGCTTCATTAAGAAGAATTCAGATTTTCACTTGATAGATATTCCATCAAGTTCGATATACGAAACATAATTCACGCATCTCTTGAAGTCCTTGGGTAGATCCAGCTTATATGCCTTTCAAACCAAATCTTTTACATCATCTCAATGGTCCCATACAACGGGGACTTATATCCCATGATTTGTCAGATCATTAATTCATTTCTCCAAAGTTAAAAATTGTGGCATAACTTCGCTACCCATCTGGCACTTCAAGATCTACATTTCATATTCACATAACCTCTTGCCCACTACCGGCAGTCAATAATCAGATCCTAATTTCAACAATCATTTCAAATTTCACGGGTCGGGTATTTTGTAAGGTTAGGTTCGCCATCATAGGAAACCTTAAACCTAAAAGACATGTCCAACTCACAGTGGGTGTATGTCGGGTGTCTTCATCTCAACTCCTGCTTACAGATGCTCTAATATATATCCTCATAAGATTCGATCTCGATACTAACACGATAATTATCAATGATAATCTTTCCAAAGGAAAGCGATTATACGGTTTATTACCAAAGGTCAATCATTCAAACATAAAACAACACTTATATTACTTTTCATCGTTACTTTACCTCGTCCCTTCGATTGGGGTGGTACATAGTACTCTCATCAAGATTCGTTCTTAATGACTTCTGAGCAAATCACTAAAAATTCAATGCGAAGCGAGTATCTTGATAAAGATGTTCGATACAGGCACTCTATGTTTACATAACTCCTTTGCAATTATCATTAACGGGAATGATATTAGCAGATTTGGTCAGTCTGTCGACGATGACCCAAATCGAATCAAATTCAGATGATGACCTTTGCAATAGCTAGACGTTTACCAATGTATGAGGCGATGTCTGCCTTCATAATTGCCATCAGTACAACTTCTTCAGACAACGATACTTTTAGTCATAAATGACATAAATAGAATACTTATACTTACAAATTCCAACATAACTATATCTCACAATCTCCATATTTAGGCAACCACCAGTGGCCTTTAAGACAATTAACGCTATTGGCTTCTTTATTTTAATGGTTCATTTTAGTCGCGAATCCCTTTTTATTATCTATATTATCCCTTTTTACAAACATTGTTTATTTTAAATTGTTCGGCAATTCATTTTGCACATTCATTATTAAGAAATACATCGTAATTGATTCTTTATCCTTTGTATATAATGTGTCAACAATTACATTCACTTTCCTGATGAAATAAATATCTTAACCGTATTTATTCAAAATTCTTTCTTCATATCTTCTATGTTTTAGTTTTGTCTTTACTATTATCTTTATCTGTTTTACTCAATCCAACATCTAAATCGTCGATAATTATTAAAAGTAATTAAATAATAAGTATTTAATTTTTATGAAACGTAAATGCAAAAAAAAGTTTTTAGATTTTCTTAGATTTTCCAATTATATAAAAATGTTCAAAATAAATTTGAATTTAATTAACAAAATTTTTTTTGTTGGTTTACTGAAAATAATTAGTAAGATCCGTAAATGTTTGAAAAATCTTTGGTTACACTTTGGTCAAAATTTTCTTATTTGAAAAGAAAAAAATTTTCGTTTCAAATTTGAAGTCATGGTTTAAATGATTTTCTCATTCCTTCTTAGGTTGTCTTAAGGTATGCAAAAACATTTACCCCTAAACAGGAGTTTAGTTAAATGTTTTGTGTATAAGGGAATAATCCCTTTAAAATCCTTAGTTAAAACATTTGTCAAAACATATTTCCATTTTCTTTTTGGTAAAACCCAAAGTCTTAAATGGCTCTAATTTGAAGAGTCAGTATAGATTCCATTAGCTATTAGTCACATAGTCAAATAATGTAAAGGTTTAAGTCTTTAATCTCATGTTAATTATTCAAGGTTCAGGTTTTCATTGTTCGGCCAATTCAGGGCAATCTATAAATAATTATTAACTCCTTCTTATTCTTATAAATAAACAAATAGTCATTAATGATCACGAGCATGAATTTATCAAATTACAGCCTACACACGTGATTCACCAAATTTATGAATACTACATGTGCATTAGTCAATCCAAACGACATCACGTGAAACTCATAATGTTCATTACAATTTCTGGATGTAGTGATTGGAATAGATAATCTTCTTTGCGGACGCGAAGTTGACGATAACCATGCCGTGGATCAAATTTTTAAAACATACGCTAAAACATTGTAAATGATCGAACAAATCTTCCATTTCGAGTTATGGATATCGTTTTCGATTGCCAATTTACTCAGTTCACAGTAATCTATAAATATAAGGAATGATAACACCATAGCTCCTCATGATGACGAGCTCGGTAGTATAAAATCTTTCTCCGACAACTCTCTCAGTTGTATGGTAATTCCTTAAATTCAGATGGTGCTGACGTACGGTGCACAAGTCGTAAGTGCAGCACCGGAAATATAATCAATACCAATTTCAACTTGCCTTAATGGCAAAAGTCTAGGTAATTCATCAACAAATAGTTCCTAAAGTTTCAGATAACGAAAACATATTTTAATAAATTCATATTAGGTTCTTTCTAGATTATAATATCTATGACTAATTCACAACCATTCATG
The DNA here is from genome assembly GCA_025667525.1 of Glebionis coronaria. NCBI lineage: Eukaryota > Viridiplantae > Streptophyta > Magnoliopsida > Asterales > Asteraceae > Glebionis > Glebionis coronaria. The sequence continues at coordinate 579,180 of JANFOE010001181.1, read as the reverse complement.
GTATAATTTCAAGTCTAAATACAGGATATGGTCATCCATCAAGAATTATTTATATCACTTTTGATAATCAACATCTTATCTTTTTAGGGGAATTCTACTTGAGTTCCCATCAATTAAGACAATGTCGTCATGTCATAATCAATCAATCCATTCTACTGGCACTATCAACTTTCCAGTTTTATTACCGTCGATAAGATGTGAACTTCTCAAAAGTCTAACAATAACTCATAATCCTTAAAAATTCAAGGATATCTTGAGACATAACTGTCATTAAAAGAGTAAGGTCAACGCATAATCTACGCGAGAGAATTTCAAACCAGATACAGACGAAAACATTTAACGAATATGAATATATCCCATGTTTTCATAATTTGAGTACGCATTCGAATGCTCCTCGGATCGTTACCCACGTCATTCAAATGAAATCAATTCAAAAGAAATGATAAGAACGTCAATACATCCAGTCGGTAATCAAATACTTTTCCTAAGAATCTCACTACGAGAGAATTGGACAAGAAGGGAATATCAATTGTCAAATAAGAAAATTTCCACAGATGAGTAAATTCCACTCAGAGAAATAGATGGTACGGGCACATATGTAGGTGTCCCTAACATTATGTCCCTATTTTCACTTCTTGCAGATCTCATAAAATTTAATCTTTCACAATCTTCAAAGAAAATGTAGTGTTTATTCATTAGTTTTATGGTGACTACTAATCAGTCTTGCATGGTCCATTCCAAATTGTATGTAGGCGCGCAACTATATACCATTTCAAGATTAACGATGAAATACTCCGTTCGTCAAAATTTTATCATCATGTTTATAATAAAAACATTTTCATGTTTAATTATTAAATAAGAATCACAAATAAATTTACAAGGATTTTCTTTGTTATGAAAACAATTAAGTTTTCCAAGGTGTTTTATAAACAACTTCATTTCGATAACAATCACTAATAAATCTTACTTTGAGTAATCCTTTTAGTGATGAAAATTCAATCTTTCTCAAGGAATACTGTTTTATCTTTATAAAAACAATGAGTGATCTGCAAAAGAGTGATGAAGAGTTGTTCACCACGAACTAACTATAATATGATAGGAAATGATTTTAGCCAAATAATCATGAGGTTCATGACCTCGATGGCACTCAAAAAGAATAATCCACAACGTAACTCAAACAAAGATGAGTACTTGCTCAATAGTTGCATCACTAATGCGAGCATTAGGATGAAGCAATAAAAGATAGATAACATCGATATATGTAGAATTTAGCAATCAAAGGTAGTCTTTTCATTAATCATAAACAAGTCAAAATTGTACCGTAACACATTACGTGTCACTATGTCATACAATTCTCAGAACTCATCCTACCAACTGATGTCACTGTTAAGTTAGGGATTATTTTTAAAAGATGCCACAATGAATACTAATCTACAAGAGTCATTAGGTGTTCCACTTGTCCCAGAAGATCCATCGGTCCCAATTCAGAAGAAGATTTCTTCAATTTAGTTCTTGGACACTGGGCATCCTCATTAGTGGACAATGGCCTAGGAACAACCCTTAACACGAACTATCAATCAATTAAAACCTTATAATTCAGTCACAGGACTTAACGACTTTGTCTTAACAATTTTATATTCCATATGGGTTAAATTTTACTTTATTCAAGTTTTAACCAATTTATACTCAATTCGATATCCTACCTCATTTTCCAATACTTTAAACCTTATTATTCGGCCTTGAAAAGGCAATAAAAGCTCGATATGAATAACACTTAATTTCCAATCCTATATCTCTTACAACAACAATTATCAAATGAGTCACTAGTATGAAATGACTCACACATTCAATCAGATTTCTCGGAAAGGTACTAGTGGCATTAGGCTTATGGGTAATGGTTCCAATGACAGCCTCAAGTGCAACATTCACCCTTTCGATTTCAATTTTAAGAATTGTATGACAACAAATAAGATGACATCTTTCTAGGTGGTAAAGTTTTGTCAAACTCTACTCTATAAGAAAAGATCGTCATGACATCGGTATCAGATTTAATCTCGCCAATTCTTTTTCAAGATCACAATCAACTAATATTAACATTTCTACGAATATCAACCATTTGTTAGGATCATAAATATCCACAACTTGGTTTAGATCTAGGATAGCTAGAATTCCTACGAGAATAGCTTCGATTAATTTACTAGGGGAGTTAGGGTTTCTTGTGACAATCTACGTCGTATAAATACCTCGTATAAATATAAAAATAATCATCAAACAATCATGTAATAAAATTACATCATATATATATATAATCCAAGTTATATATATATTAAAATAACACTTCTCAGTCTGGCCTTGTCGGTAACTCGGGAATTCTTCGGCACCGTTATAGTCAAAAGATTTTTAGACATTTTTAGAAAAATGTTTATAGTTAAAAGATTTTGAAATATTTTATTCAAAACCTTGGTTTTAAAAATCTTTCGTTCTCTATAACGAGAGCTCTGGTACCAAACTGTAACACCCCCAAATTTATACAACTCAATACATCGGAAGACTAGTTGGTGTTACGGGATAGCACATTACTCACATCATAGACAACGCATAAAAATCACGTCGTTTATTAATAAAGCATTTCCATTCATAGATATCAAAGTTACATAGGTCCCAAGTCATATTATTTCATACAAAGTTTTACAAAGTATTTGAATGGAAAATATTGTTTAAGTGCGGGCCATGATTTCTTGTCGTCTTCCTGAGAATTACCTTCAAGTAACTGAGATAAAACATGTTAAAATAAAAGGGTCAGCGATAACGCCGAGTGAATTCATAGAGTTTAATAAAATCCATCAATATAATATCAGTATAAAATTATTACTGAAAATCATTTTGTACAAATCATTTTAATAGGCCATAAAATAGCCAAAGTCATTTTATACAAATCTTCATCAAAATCATAATATAGGCGTTTGCCTTAAAAATCATTATACGAGCCAATGTCGTAAAAACATCATACAATACGTCTTATGACGTTGTATAAAGTCAAATAAAAACCGTTATATGAATGTGGTTATGAAAACCAAAACAAGAACATAATATCAATAGTATGACCCTGTATTGCTAGTCAGGCAATACATCGTAATTCGGAGCGTCTAGTAGTATTTCGTTAAGTTTGGATTATTATAAGCCGCATGACATTGTTACCTTACTAAACCAACAACGGGTAGCTAACCCGATACTCAATTTGCCCATCTAAATTAGCGTGTCGTCACAAAGGTCACGCTATGGAAATCTTCTCATACATAAATTCGCTTACCAATCAATGTGGCACGACGGGGATCAACCGTCAAGGCGCGAACTAGGGTGATCGTCCCCAAATAGTACTATTATATGCACAAGCGTCTACCAAATCCCGGTAGTTCACAATTCATGCTAATGGGACTTTTAGTGACATAACCTAACTTTAATAATCCATTTTAATTCATCTATCGGGTCCTTTAATCATTTATCGGGTCATACAATCGGGTCATACAATCATTCGGGTCCAAATCAATAAACAAACAATCGGGACAAATGGTGTCGTATTTTATAAAGACTAACATGTTATCTCCCTCGCGGGTTTATAAAACATTTATAAAACATTTAAAAGAGTGCGAGGCTATGAACTCACGTTGATGTGGGAAAGCGGGTTATCGGCAACTCGGACGTACGGTACGTGCTTCAATCACGGAAACCTAGACAAATAATACTCGTCTTAGACTCATGTCCAATGACTTTATAAAAATAACAATTATGTATACATATGATGATTATATATATATGATGATCAAGTGGGTTTACATATTCTCGTTTACTCATTTTAGTGTTATATGCCGATAACTTTTATACTAGTTTACTAGTTTTACCTATTTACGTGTTTTAGGTCCAATAAGCCTATTATAAGTTTATTAACTTCTATTAATCCATGTTATACTTATATTATCAGTATCTACACTTTACGAGTTGGGCCTAAATGGGTTAAGCCCAATAAATAAGTTTATAAGTGTTTTAGTCCATTTTGTTGTATTATTAGTCCAATAACGTTAACTTAGTCCGTTAATGTCCGTATGTTATATAGTTCGGGTTTTATCGGTTTTTACTTGTTCTATATGTTTATATATCAGTATATGAGTTTTATAAAGTTCACATTAGACGGGTCCAACCGTCTAAGTTTTATTTAACAAAAACGTTAATTTTACGGTAATAGCCGAAAAAGTCGGAAAATTCATGTGTATAGTTTTTATAACTTATAAACTTAACAAGTTACCATTTTTATAAAATGTCCACTTATTTACCCTTTTACATATTTATATAAATAAAATCCATAAGTTAGTGGGTTTTTATTTTACATTTTATACAATTTAATTTTGAGTGCTTATATAATAAGAATAAACATTAATTCTCAAAATCTGATTTTGATTTTCATATTCACCAAAACTGCCATATCTAGAGTTCTATATGGAGATAGAAGCTCAAATTTTTCACATAAACTACATGATATGTGCTCCATTTAACTCTTCTATAGCTACTATTGAATCATCCTTCAAGTATTTTCTAAAATTCGTCCAAAACAGTGAACTCAGATTTGTACCTTAAACTTGTTTTGATCATATCTCACTCATTACAATGATTCCATTGCATGGCCAACTCTCACATGTGTACAAGACCCATAGCTTACAGTATGTTAATTCTACTTCATCATTTTATCAGTTCATGACATGTTTCTTTACTGTTTTATACAGCCATCATTTTTAAGCAAGATTTTAGCCTTGTTTCTTATAGTTTTTCACCTTTTTAAGCATGTTTATCAACACTAAATCCCCACACAATATTTTTAATCATCATTCATCATCATCATATACATATACATAAGTAAAAGAAATACAATTTTACAAAATCAAAAATAACAAGAGGATGAGGAGGACAATCTTTATACCACCATGATGATGTAGGTTGATCAAAACATGGATTTTGATGGAGAAACTTGTGATGCACCAAGACCATCTTCAAGACTACCATTCTTCATGAACACCTTGTGGAAAATCAGCCCTAATACTCTATGTAAACTCCTCCTTGGATGTTAAAACTTGCACCAATCTTCATCTTTTTGAATGGAGATTAACATATGTTAATTATAACATATGTTTGTGGTTAAAATTTGTATGAATGGGGTGTTTTGATTGAGATGAGGGACGACATAGATGAGTGAGAGAGAGAGAGTTGTGAGTTTTTGGTGGTTTGCATGTTGTGAAAAGATCAAATGGTTTTGAGTTTCTTGTTTTTGTGGTAAGCTTAGCTTACATAGTAAGCTTAGGAAAAGTGTTGTTGTAGTGTGTTGTAAATTGACACATCATGGATGTTGGTTGCTTATACTTGCCGTCCCATGTGGGGGTGGGGCAAGATTTATCTTGTCTCATCCCCATTTAAATACGGGTAATCCTCGATTCTAGTTTCCTTGATTTGCGTGCCATCGGGTCGTTTTACGAAAAACTTTTTTATAAATTATGAATCAACGGCACAAAACGAATCTAATAAAAATTCTCTCATCAAAAACAGAGTTCGAAAACGTAAATACGAAATCCTAGGGTTTCCGGTTTAGTCGTAAAGGAAGTTAAAAGAAAATCATAAGTCCTAATCTCTTCTTGTAAATTTGTGAGTTTATGAACTAAGACAAATTTAAAATCTCAAAATAATATTCACGGACAAATTTATTTTCTGAAATGTTGGACTGTCACCAAAAACGGTGTATGTAAACGTAAGCACGCAACGTTGAATCCTCCGGTTTAGACGTAGTCGACGCTACTTCAAGACGTAAATCCAAATTACTTCCCAAAAATAAGTGAGTTTATATTATAACATTAAAATAATGTTTTTAAATAATATTTGAGAATAAAATATCAACCATAAATTGACGGATTGTCACAGCTTCTCATCAAATGACTACTCCAAACTTGGCATATTCTTATCACGAACCATCATACTTGCAACAAACACCACACACCTATACACAACCACAACAATCATTTTATCAACCATCAATGATGCCACAACAAGCATTTCAATAAAGTGTTCTTCAACAACCTTATACACATACCACAGCAACCATCACATCAGGAATTAACATCACAAGCCATCACTTCTCCAATGGGCTATACTCCTCAGCAAGGATATTTTCCTATTGAAGCACCACCAGCACAAGCCTTTTATTCCAATGAACTCCCACCATTCAAGCACCGGTCTTTACTCCAAATGAAACGCCTACTAATGTCCTAAACCATCTCACTGCCTACTTGTCAAAAATTGTTGCAACTAGAGGATTTCCAGCAACGAACAATCAGCTCTGCACTTCTTCAAATCCTCGACAACAAGCCACTATTCAAGACGGTCAAGTTATGGTGCAATTCATTCAGGAAAGGCAAAATTCATATGGACCCACTACAAGGACCGTGAACGCTCAAGCTGTGAATTCTCAAGCTAGTGGAAATGTAAGCCCTATTGTTTCTCAAAAGGTTGTGACTTGCTACAATTGTCGAGTACAAGGTCATATGGCTAGGCAATGCACTCAACCGAAAAGGAGAAGGGATGCAACGTGGTTTCGTGAGAAGCTGTATTTGGTCGATGCTCAATCTAAGGGAAAGATTTTGGATTCAGAGGAATTAGCATTTCTTGCAGACCTAGGGGCAGTTGATAATGAAGGCATTGCAGTCGTCTCTACTTCTAATGCAGCATATCAAGCAGATGATTTTGATGCATATGATTCGGATTGTGATGACATTCACTCAGCCCAAGCTGCTCTCGTTTCTAATCTCTCTCACTACGGTTCTAATGTCATCAATGAGGTACCAACCACAACTAATATTGTTCATGATAATCCACATCAAGTTGAGCATGAAAATGAAAACCTCGAAAAACATTCGGGAACTAGTAACTCAAATGATGTGGTATCCAATCCAACACATTTGAGTGAACCTCAACCAAATGCTACAACGGGTATGGAATCTTATGATCAACATGATTTGGTGATGGTGCCTAAACATATTATTGATAACATGAATGTGGTCGTCCTACAAACCGTAGATTTTAATGCCAATCTAACCGATGAGCTTGCGCTGTATAAGGAAAAAGGTCAAAACTTTTGAAATGGTCCCTTAAGCAGAGAAAATAACTTATTGTGAATTTGACCAATTTTATTTTGAAAGGATAGTACACTTAAACGAAATAGAATCATTAAGAGCTAATCTTTCCAATGAATCAAAAGAAAAAGAGTCGGTTGTAAATGACTTTCAAAAACTTAAAACGGATTTCGTAAATCTCGAGTCTAAAAGTTTAAATCGGAAATTAATGCTACCAAACTTCTTAAATTCAAGGAACAACAGCTTTTAAAACAATACGCTTCCACAGAAAAGGTTCATCTTTTAACTAAATCATTTAAAGAACTAGAACTTAAGCGTCTTCAAGATTTACACCTAATCCCGGTTATGCATAACAAGCTCAGGAATATATTCCTTGTCTTTATCATGTGACCCTAATTGGAAAATCGAAAGAAGCACCTTATGTTCGTGATGATGAGGAGACAATGTCACTTGCGGAAGAAACTCGATCTAAAATGCTTTCAACATTCCATAAGCTTGATTATGTTAAGCATAATAAAGATCAATTTGATAAAAAGACCCTTTTTCGATTACAAAAGGAATTAGCTCAATTATTAGCTTGTGTGCCCCAAAATTTGTCAAACGAAAACCTTTCTAGTACGTCTCCTACACTTGTCAAAGAGGATTTAACTAAGTTAATTCCACCGGTAAGCAAGGCGTCTAATAGCTTAAATGCGTTGCACCAACACTTTGCTGATTTTGACAAGGTCATTAAGGAACATATCACGGCTTCAGCCATAACGGATGGTGAATGGAATTTTGAGCACAGTAGAGCTGCGCTTGGAGACAAAATTGTTCCGTTTTTAATCAATATTAAAGCATGTTTTAGAGATCAAGATTTAGTTTTGGTATTAGATGAAGTTAAACGTGTTTTAAATGAGATGGATGATGCTTATCAAAACGGTTTAGTTGAAATAGAACGAATTTCACGCCAAAATGATCAGCTTCTAAAGCAAGTGATGTCGCATGATATTGTTTCCATATGTGTGAATAATAGTGTTGATAATGATTCTATTGTGCATAATGTTGAATATGTGGATAATGTGGTAGATAGTACTTGTCACAAATATGCCGCTGAATTTTTAAAGCTTCAAGATTCTTATACTTTGCTTTCCAAAGGTTTTGATGAGATTCAAAAACATTGTATTTTGCTTGAATGTAGGCAATAATTTATTCAAGACATCTTTTAAACGTCATTCGAAGGTGTTAATATAGATGATCCAAATTTTCAAAAGGATTTTCGATTGAATTTACAAACAAAACAGCGTCAGCCAAGTGACAAGGTTGCTAAATCATTGCCAATAGACATAGAGAAATCTAAAGAGATTAACTATGTGAACGTACTTGAGGCCGCTGAGAATTTTATGCTTGATCTAGATAATCGAGTTTCCAAGATTTTGTACTTGATAACTTAAAACAGAAAAATACCCAACTCTTCGATTCAGTAAAGCCCGCATGTGCTAATACTACTGCATAAAATCAATCATTGATTGAACGATTGAACAAAGTCAGTGGAAATATATGATTTGAGGGAACAAATTTGTGATAAAAATTTGGCTTTGGCTGAGTTAAAGGAAACACTTCGTACCCTAAAAGGTAAAAATGTTGTGGATAACGCAGCCACCGTCTTAGCATCATCCTCTAGTGCAATCAAAAGGAACCCCATCACCATCACACCACTTAACAAGGGACCTAGGACTAAACCATCTCAAGCATTGGTCACTAAAGATAAGGAAAAATCAAAACCAGCTTCTAATATTCCCGTGTTGCCTTCTACATGAGTAAATACCACTACCAAGGCTCAAAGATCTAAGCTTAAAAGAAACACGAAGAATGATAGGATCTTGCCCCCATCTAGTAGGCAAGTGAAGAAGAAAGTAGAAGCCCACCCTAGGAATGTTATTTCTGTTTTGAATAAAAAGAATCATGTAGCTAAACCTAAAGGCTCTGCGGTTGTGCGGCGTTATAAGCCAACTGTGAATTATAATTTGAAATGTTGGAATTGCAATGAATGTATATTTTCTAGTCGTCATGATTCTTTTCTTATTGACCATGTGAATTAGATGAATGCCCGTAAAAATGGTTTAGAGTCGAAATCGACTGGGAAGGTGTTAACCTAAGTTGGCTGGATGTGGCGTCCCACTGGTAGAACTTTCACTATAGTAGGAAATGCGTGCCCTTTAACAAGGATCACTCCCACTAAAGCGAAGAAAGCGTGCCCTTTAACTAGGAGTACCAAGGCTACCAAAACACAAGTGTGTCCTTTAACTAGGAACACCGACACTACTGTAGGAACCAAGTGCCCTTTAACTAGGTCTACTCCCACTGTAGTGCCCGCTAATAATCCAAAACCTCATAAAGCTGGAACAATAAAACATGTTATTAGTAAAACTCACATTAGAAAACGCGAGGAATCTAAGGATAACATAAATGTTAGCAATTCTGATAATATTATATATGTATCTTCTAACACTCAGGAATCAATAGTTTCCAATGCTTTGTCTACAGTTGTTGCTGAAAACAGGTGGTCCAAATTGTTCTCTGGTATATGGACTCGGGTTGCTCCAAGCATATGATCGGAGATCGCTCTCAGCTCAGAAATTTAGCCAGCAAGTTTCTTGGTACGGTTTGATTTGGAAATGATCATATTGCAAAGATAATGGATTACGGTGAATATCATATTGGGAATGTTATAATTTCGAGAGTGTATTATATGGAAGGTCTTGGTCACAATTTATTTTCTGTGGGACAATTTTGTGATGCAAACCTAGAAGTCGCTTTTCGAGAGCATATCTGCTTCATCCGTAATTTGGAAGGGGTTGATTTATTGAAAGGAACTCGAGGGAATAATTTGTAAACTTTGTCTCTACAAGATATGATGGCAGCTTCTCCTGTATATCTTCTCTCCAATGCATCGAAGACTAAGTCATGGTTATGGAATCGATGATTATCTCATCTTAACTTTGACGCTATTATTCATTTAGCAAAAAACGAACTTGTTCGTGGTCTTCCTAAACTTACATTTCACAAGGACCATTTGTGTTCCACGTGTACAATGGGGAAAAGCACTATGAGATCATACAAACCCAAGACTGAAGACACCAACCAACAGAAACTTTATTTGTTGCATATGGATCTTTGTGGGCCAATGCGTGTTGAAAGTCTTAGTGGTAAAAAGTACATCCTCGTCATTGTCGATGATTACTCTCGGTTTACATGGGTGAAATTTCTTGCAACAAAAAATGAGGCACCTAAATTCATCATCGGATTTCTCAAGATGATTCAAGTGCGTCTCAACACTACTGTCTGACGCATACGTACAGATAATGGAACCGAATTTTTGAATCAAACCTTGGGTAATTATTATGAAGAAGTTGGCATATCTCATGAAACATCCGTTTCTTGCACTCCACAACAAAACGGTGTCATTGAAACGAAAAATCGCACACTTATGAAAGCTTCTCGAACGATGTTATTTTACGCAAAGGCTCCATTGTTTTTATGGGTAGAAGCAGTATCTTCAGTAGTTTACACCCAAAACCGGTCACTAATTTGAAAAAGCCATGGTAAAACACCTTATGAGCTCCTACATGGAAAAGTACCAGATTTATCATATCTTCATGTATTTGGTTCTCTTTGCTATCCAAATAATTATGGTGACAATTTGGGAAAACTTCAACCGAAGGCTGATATTGGTATTTTCATTGGTTATGCACCCGCAAAGAAAGCATACCGAATCTACAATCATAATTCTCGCATGATCCTCGAAACCATGAATGTTGATTTTGACGAGCTGACGGTGATGGCTTCTAAGCAAGCCAGCTCTAAACCCGCACTTCATGAAATGGGACCCAGTAACATTAGCTCTGGTCTTGTCCCAAACAACCCTAATTCATCATCATTTACACCACCTTCTGGGAATGAATGAGATACGTTGTTTCAACCGTTCTTTGATGAATTCTTTACTCCTCCAAGTATTGTTGCTCCAGAACCTGAAGTAATAGCTCTAGTCAACGAAGTTGCCGCTCCAACAAACGAACCACAATTAGATACGTCTACACCTACAACTGGTCAAGAGGCACCTTCAACGAGCAATTCTCAACCAACACATGTATCAACTACCCATGTCATGCCTATTGATGATGAAGAGGATGATGATGATCACGATTTGGAATTCGCTCAAATGCATGAACTTCCATTCTTTGGTGTACCAATTCCCGACCCTAATCAAGTCGGGTCGTTCACCTCAGAGGAAGCTCCTAATACGGTCTACTCCAATCCACGGATTCGTGAACATGACAGCAAGTAGACAAAGGATCATCTTATAGATTCTATTATTGGTGACCCTAACTGTCCGGTATCCACACGAAGTCAGTTACAAGAAAGTGCAATGTTTTGTCATTTTGATGCTTTTCTCGGTGAAGTTGAACCTAAGACGTGGCAACAAGCATTTACCCAATCTTGTTGGATAGAAGCTATGCAAGAAGAACTCAATGTATTTGTACCTCTTGATGTATGGGAACTTGTCCCATACCCGAATCAAGTGAAGTTACTCACATTGAAATGGGTTTACTAGGTGAAACTCGACGAGTTAGGTGGAATATTGAAGAACAAGGCTCGACTAGTAGCTCGTGGATACAAGTAATTATTGGGCATAGACTTTATGGAATCCTTTGCACCGGTTTCCCGTTTTGAAGCTATTAGACTATTCCCCGCTTATGCAGCCTACATGAATATGATCGTCTTTCAGATGGATGTGAAGACGACATTTCTCAAAGGTGAAATCAAGGAAGAGGTCTATGTTCAACAGCCGGATGGTTTTGTGAACTCTAAATATCCTAATCACGTGTAAAAGATTAAGAAGGCGCTTTATGGGTTAAGCAAGCTCCACGCGTGTGGTATGATTTATTGTCACAATTTCTCATTACGCAAGGCTTCGCTAAAGGCAAGGTGGATCCTACGCTGTTCATTTACAAACGAGGTAAAGATATGATTATGGTCCAAATATATGTTGATGATATTATATTTGCTGCCTCGACCCGAACCTTATCGGATGAGTTTGGGACACTCATGTATTCCAAGTTTAAGATGTCAATGATGGGCAAGTTATCAATTTTCTTAGGTCTTCAGATATCTCAAAGTCCTAGAGGCATCTTTATCAATCAATCCAAGTATGCCTTTGAATCGCTTAAGAAATAAAAGATGGAATCTTGCGACCCCGTGGATATTCCAATGGTGGAACGAACTAAGCTAGATGCAGATACACATGAGATTTTCGTTGATTTGACACTTCATCATGGAATGATCGGTACCCTTATGTATATCACAGCTAGTCGACCTGACCTTCAATTTTCTATATGTATGTGTGCTCGGTATCAAACTAGGCCTATTGAGTTACACTTAGCTACTGTTAAACGGGTCTTTCGGTATATTAAAGGAACCATTAATTGGGGACTCGAAGGACTCTTCGATTGCACTAATGGCATATGTAGATGCGAATCACGTGGGTTGTCAAGATACAAGGCGTAGCACAAGTGGAACTTTGCAACTACTAGGAGATCGACTAATCAGTTGGGCATCGAAAAGGCAGAAAAGCGCTGCAATTTCAAGTACGGAGGAAGAATACATAGCTATGTCTGGTTGCTGTGCTCAAATTCTTTGGATGAGATCGTAATTAACCGACTATGGTCTAGGTTTCAACAAAATTCTGATGTACTGCGACAACAAAAGTGTAATTGCTTTATGCTACAACAATGTTCAATTCTCCCGGTCGAAGCATATTGACATTCGCTACCATTTTATCAAGGAGCAAGTGGAAAATGGATTGATCGAGCTTTACTTTGTCCAATCTGAGTATCAATTGGTGGATATTTTCACGAAGGCTTTAGATCGCGCTCGAATTGAATTTTTAGCCGACAAGCTAGGAGTGAGAACCTTCTCGCCTGAGACTCTAAAGGAATTGGCAGATGAAGCGAAAGAATAGTGGTGGTAAACTATTCTCCGTATCTAAAGGAATTTTGCTAACTTAAGATTTACAAGATTTACAATATCCTAAACTAGCTCATGACCCCGCGACTAGACATTATCAGAAAAACCCAACAAATTGCCCTAAAGCATAAAGTTTGCCGGACTATCCAGAGTTAGCAAAATAAAGCATATCTGTTTAGCCTAGGTAGGAACCATTAGCTGCTAGCAAGTGCGACTTGCCCAGATAGGAGATGTCAGTCTCCAATAGTACTATTCACAATATTAGTGCTCATTAAATGATTAGCGGTCCACGATTAAAAAGGGACTTAGTGGCAATAAGTAAAGGTAGTGTCAATAATCATATAGGCAGTATACAAAAACACTTGTATTCTAGTTTTAGCATATATCCCCTCAAGGGTTTTCAAATCATTTATAAACTTTCAAAAGTGAGGCTATAAACTTACCTTAGCCTATAGAGTCTTGAATTATTCAGCTACAACCAATCACAACCTCCTCACAATATCTGAGTTGACACACAATATGTATATATATCAAGTCATAATATTTGAGTTCAATCTTTTCATATACTATTTTGTATACATATTCTTTGATTCAATTATTTTGGAGTAATAGTATCATTTTTCTGGCCATTATACTCAGAAGCCATTCTATAAACGTTTGAGAAGCGAGGGCACTTTAAATCGAAAACACAACCACTCAGTCAGAACGTAATATCGAGATGGAACATCTTTGTACAAAGTTCCCTACTAACACGACACATTGTATTTTATTACATTTTAAGTTCTTTAGTTTCAATATTGGAAAAAATAGTCCTTATAGTTATATTTTGGCATAATTACACTTTTAACCCTTTTAAGTATATAGTTTCATAACCACTCAAGGGTGGCCTAGTGGCAAAAAGATTTGTGGCTATCACTCCAAAGTGTGTGAGGTCTCAAGTTCAATTCCCACTAGGTGCAAACAACCTTGAAGTGGCCACGTCAACCTCCTGAAAAGGGAGGGCTTTACCTGGTTTGAGTCTGTGTGGCGGTGGGCTCAAACCCCGTGGATTAGTCGGCCAATGAGTCGGAAATCACAGTTACCAAAAAAAAGTATATAGTTTCATTAATTGCAATTTAATCCCTCAATATTTAACCTTAGGGTTTCAAACTTTCCAACATTTATTATTATAGCTTTTACTTTCACAAAATTTCACAAAATGACACTTTTGTCCCAAAATGATAAATAGTTTCAAAAATGATAGTTTTGGTCCCTATACTTGTAAAAATCATATAAGTTCTTCAAAAATGTACCAAATGATCTAGGATTTTTAAACAAAGTTTCAAAACACATTTATAAAAATAATAGATTTTAAGTCAATATTTCATGTAAAATACAAAACTAGAGTTTTATGACATCTTTAGCTTATAACTTTCATTTAAATTGATGAAATGAATTATTTCTTTTTAGATTATCTTTCTAACATTATTTTGGCATTATAAAAATTCTTACAAGCATTATAACAAGCTCAAAGCTTAGTTAACATAGAAATTACCTAGGTAGCTCCAAAATGGCTCATTATGGCTTCCTATGAACACAACTTGCTATCAAAGCTTCAAACGCTTCAATGGCTTCCTTATAGACCTGGTTTTTCATCTTGTGGTATGTCCTAAGACGTTTATATAAGTGAATATGAAGAATGGGTAGGAGGTTTAAGGAAAATGGGGTGCAAGTCTTCAAGGTGTGCTATTCGGCCCTATTTATAGTATTGGCAACACTTAGGCTCCAAGTTAAGCTCCTAAACGTGTAATCTAGATAGAGAAATGACTAAGGATAGCTAGTGAATCTCTACACAAGTTTATAGACCATAGCTTCATTCCAATCTTCACTTGTGCTTCATAATAGATCACGACAATATGTTGATAAGAATGGTGATGTATAGCGCACAAGTAGGTGATTCACCTACTTCTAAAATATCCTACAACATGTAAATATCTAGTTTTTGAACTTGGAATAGGAGGTAAAGTGTTTAAAATGAGTTTTGGAGGGAAATAAAAAAACCGAGTCTAATTTCTAGGGCTTGTAACTTATGGTATGTAATTTTGGTGATTAGGGACTTAGTAAAGTAATTAGTGAATGATTAAGGCTTAACTAGGGTTTAGAAATTCTATTTAGAGGATTTGGATCCTTGGTTTGAAGTTTAACAAGGGTTTGATGTGAAAATGGGAAGTAATCATATGTAGGTTAGGGTTTTCTAATGATCTAGGTTTAAATCTTAGTAAAAGTCATTATCCTCCTCTTAGATTCTAATGTAATCTTAATTTAGGTCCTAGACATTGTAACATCCCATTTTGGTAAATGGAATGTCACGCGTGATTATGGCGTGTCATTAAAGCATACAAGGATAAATGTCTTAAACATTACATGACCATAAAGTAAATACCGGAAACAAACATCGGTACCCCAAAGTAAAGCTCATCACACACAAACATAAGTACTGTAAATGAAAAGGACTAAACAATGTCCATGGAAATAAGTAGCAAAAGTATGATGATAAGCATAAAGTAATGAAGTCTAGAAAGCTTCCAATCCATATGCACGTACGCTTAAAATCTGTGAGCGTCCCTGAGTACCTACCGTTTTGGGAACATGAAAGGAAAATGGCTGAGCATAACGCTCAGTGCACAGATATACAATCATAGAATGAATAACATAAGCATATACAACATATAGCAGCGGAATTGATTAAGTCCTGGAAAACCTAACGTAACTAAGTAAAACTGGTTTTATAGTTTGAAAAGCCTTATGTTTATCTTATAAACCTGTTTAACATGTTTCCATTAGCCAATATAGGTCATGAAATATCAACGTGCATGAATACTTGGAGGGGTGACCTCGTCATGCAATTAGAGGGGTTGCCTCTAATTAATATAAGTTTTTGGGTAGGAGGGATCAGATCCTTGTGAAGGATGCAAGGCACACACCACATTCACCTGAATAATCTGTAAAAACATGTAACCTAGGATGCACCCATACGCCCCAAATGATAATAATAATATGGCCAAAAGCTGAAGGGACGCCACGAGCTATCACTCCGCCGTGGTGAAGTCATAACACTGGTGCCTCTAGTGTTATGGTTATGGTACCTCAATAACTAGGTGAAACTGGTCATGCATGTATATGGCTTTAGGTATCTAATTAAACATAAGTAATCAAAACATATAAAACATATAATGAGGAAAACAGTTGGCTGCATACGGGGAATTCTAATAAGGAAAGAACGTCCATACTGAAAGGGTGGAGAATCCGTACCTTGTGTCCAGTGAACGAAGAAGACGAACGGGAGAGAGTCCTACTTCGATCTCACTAATGCTACATAGATAATATACGTGTAAAAGTATTCTGAATACTGTATGCGTAACTGATTTTATATCATGTCTTAGCTTGTTTTATATGTTCATGTCTTGTTTTACTGTTTTTAATGTTATGTTGTGTTTATCATGTATTCAGTCTATTCTGATTAAGTATTACTTGTATTTCTTGTATTATTATACTTGTTGTGTAATAATAATAAGTAACTTTCTAAAAATAGCAGGTTTCCTAAAATAGAAAGTTTCCAAAAATAGAAAGTTTCCAAAAATAGAAAGTTTCCAAAAATAGATTTACTGCTTAAAATAGATAAGTTTCTAAAAATAGAAAGTTTTCATAAATAGAGTAGCTGCTTAAAATAAATAAGTTTCTAAAAATAGAAAGTTTCCATAAATAGAATTAAGCTGGATTATTAAGCTAATAATATAAGCTTAAGTGTTTACTGATTAATATTCTAAGTCATGTGATTAAATAGTATAGTTTATTAATTATTACATGTAAATTAAATAAATTATATGTTATAAGATTTAATTGAATATAGTATGCTTTAGTTAAATAAAAGGATAAATAATACTTAGGTTAAAACATGTATTAATATTTATTATTAATATAACCTAAGTCATGGAAATTAATTAATTATAAGTTATGTTTTAATAATTAATCAATTACTTAGTCTAATTTTTCATGATTAAAATACTTAGGTTAAAGTCATGTATTATTTCTAATAATAATTAACCTAAGTCATGTCTAAACTACATTAATTGTATAACATGTTTAATTAATTTAATTAACCTTGTAAAAAATGGACTTGTAAAAGTAATTAACTTGTAAAATCAATTAAGTCGTGAACCGTGTTTTATTTTACTAAAGCGTGACGTGAACCGGATCGTGAACCCGTGAACCGGCCCGAATAAACACCTCCCAAAAACTATGGCAACCCGGCTCTTGCCGGTTGCCCCTGCCTTCGCAACATTACGACCGGCTGTGCCGGTGGTTTCCCCTGGTCTCTCGGCTATAGCCGCTGGCTAAACAAAGTTCCCACCGGCAGTTAGCCGGTGGTTTCCCCTGCTTTCGCGGCTTGTTCCCCAGCTTTCCATAATTAGCCACCGGCTTAAGCCGGTGGTGTTCTTGTTTGTTTTTTGCCGATACCCCCAAAAACAAAACTATGACAACCCAAAATCGAGGTCATTGCTTAATCTTATTTTACGATTATTTTGGAAATTTTTGGATGAGTTTGAACGATATTTATTTTTGGAGGATTAAGTTTAAACCGATGTTGGAAGGTCTATATTTAATATTTATTAAGTATAAGGAGCATTAGCAAGCGTGATGTCGATGGACGCCAAATATTTTACGTTGTCGGTTGTTCGATTTTTATTGTTTTTGAGGTTTTATTTTAAATGACGTGTTAAGTCGAGTCGAGACTCGATATTATTATTTTTGAGGTACGTTTTAAATTTTTAAAAGTATCTTTATGAAACCCGAGCCCCGTAAATATTTTGAAAATTTACTAATAGTTATTTCCCGCTTTTTAGCTAACTATTTACATTTTTAGCCACAACTATTGCTAAATTGCAACTTTGGTGCCTACCCACTGTATATAAACCACAAACAAACACACACTTCCATTTTATTCATTTTAAAATTTTCATTTTCTCTCTCTTTTTCTCTTGTGTTTGCCGAAACCCACCACAACCCGAAAACACATTCAAACTTCAATTTATCTTGAGTTTGAGGTTGATTCAAGCTAAACCAAGCATAGACCCTATCTTATAATTTCATAAGGATCATTTGGTGTAAGAATTCCTTACATGCAAGCACATTTTTTTTCTTGATGTTGGTAGGTAGGAGCTATGATCATGCATGGCATTTTCATGATGATCCATGGTGGTTTTGCTAAAAATCTTGTTAGAAACTTCATTTTGATCTTAATATTTTTATTTTGATTATGATTTTGATGTTATGGTTGATGTTTGATGATATTAGGGTATAGAAATGATCATTTTCATGGTTGGTTTTTATCAAAAAGTTGATTTTGTACAAGATTTTTATAGTAATTTTATAACAGTAAGTAAAGTGTAAAATCCGAATTTTTATGTTTTGAAAATGGCTTAACTTATAGCCTAGGGTTGTAGATATTTTTCTTAGCTTCGATTTGATATAAGGTAGAGCTTGTAGCTCCAAACGAGCGCGAAGTTATGATGTTTTGAATGATCGTGTACCGGGAGACGAGTATCGGCACTACAAATAGTTGTTGTCGATATTTGGATCGAATCTCGGGGACTCTAAATGGATGTTTTGAAAAATGTAACCTACTGATAATGAGGTGATTACTTATTAGGTTGAGTTTACTTTAAAACCCGAGTGTCGGTTTTGTAAACGGAGTCGTTTAAATAAGTTAAAACGGTTGTATGAAAAATTAACGTAAATCTGTCCGGATTTTGTAGTTTGAAAATGAGTCGGGTAAAGTACTTTAAAAGTAATTTCATTTGATAAACTTGTAGGAGGACTTTCTATATATAGTAAGTTAGTTTATCGAGTCGTTTCATAAACGGTTGACGTGTTTAAAAGGAGTAAATAAGCTAGTACATGTAGTATGTACCGACGGACTTTGTAAAAAGTGTAAAATGGTTAAGTAAATGCGTAGTAAAGTATAATGAAGTTATTTATATCGTTTTCTCTCCAGTTTATTTTGACTTTATGAGTTTGAGTTTGATGTTGTTATGTATGATTTATTTCTCGAGTCATTATTAATGAACGCGCCTTATTTGATAGGTAGCGGTTCTCGTGTTTGAAAGGCATCCATTATCGTCGACGATCATCTCGCTAGATCTCTTATACTAAGGTGAGTCTATAGCCTCGCTTTCTACTCATTTTAATGATTTTAATACCCGCAAGGGGGATACATGCAATTTGAAAATAAATGAACACAAGTCATGACTAATTGTTGGACCCGAATGATGCCTAAAGTTGATTTCATTGTATTGAGTAAATTGTTGCTAAAGACCCTAAATTCATGAGCCGTTAACTATCTTCTGACTTGATGTTATGAGTCGGGAATAGCCGCTTATTCTAATGATAGTACTATTGGGTTGACCACCCTATCTGAGACCAGGGAATTACGTTGAGTAGCCCACTGGGAAGGATAATTTTACGTGAATAAGATTGTGGTATTCTAGCAACTGATACCCTAGAGGGGAAATGGTTTTATTCTAGTCATGCCGGCATTTGGCGTGGGTGACTATTTGGTTAAGGGGTCGGTGTCATGAGCTTAAATACAATGTTTTTTTAATAATATCATTATTATTATTGCCTTGAATATAGATTGTGTGTACGACAATTCTATAAATGATTATGATTGATTTTCTTCTTGTGTTCAAATGTGATTTGATAAACCTATAGTCTCGCTCAACATTATTGTTGACTCGTTTTATGCATGTATTTCAGGTAATAGGAAGTGATGGAGCATGGAGCTTTGCTGTGGAGGTCGTGGCTTGGCTTTTGGAAGAATGTTGGTCTAAACTGTTTCTACATTTTAACGTTGAACAATTTACTTTTTGTTAATGTACTGTACTAAACTTGTTGGTTGTTGGTCGAGATCCATGTGGACTAAACGCTTTACTCTGGTATCGTGTCAGTACAATTTGGGTTGAAATCTATGTTTTAGACCATTTATGAAAATCATGTTTATATTTTGTGTAAACGTCTCTATTTTGAGTCGTTCAATATACCTTGTGTGACAATGCTTGTGTCTAGCACCCAATTGTGTATTTCCGCTGCGCAATATAAATTGGGGGTGTTAGAGATTGGTAATCAGAGCTGCAAGTTATAGAGAACTGGGTCGATTCTGAAAATTGTCCTAAACTATAACTTTGGTGTCGAAAGTATTTATTCTTCAAAAGCACACAACTCCTCTGCAACGCTCCGGTAAGATCACTTTTAGTTTTGTTTTGCATTGTAGATGTATCCCTCATAACTGAAATGATTTCTCGAGTATTTAATAAGTAAATACTACGATATTGTATTGGAATTATTGAAAGTACGCTGAGTGCTTGTCAGTATCATATTTATTTTTTTGCGAGCATTGCATAAACATCATTTGCATTGTGTTGCATATCATGGATAATGTATGATATTTGCATGAGCATTGCATACTAATTATTATTTTATTAACGATGACCTTAAGTATCCTTGAACCCTTATAATTGTAGAAAATGGCTGGTTTACCTCGTGAGGATGGATGGATTGATATGACTAATGTAGTGGATGGTGAGGAAGTAGATAACTTTGGTGCTAGTGACGATGAGGAGCCTTTTGAGTTTTTTGATGATGGGATTCCACTTACTGCAGTTGGTCTGACAGAGCCTGAGTTGATACAAGGTAGTTATGTTCCAAGGGTTAATGTTGTGCCACAGACTGTTCCAGATTGTCAGCGACCTGTTGTTCGTTCTTCGACTCCTACATATGATGCTTACATTAGTAGTTTGCCTGGGATTGCGTTTGCTAGGGGTGATGTTCCTGTTGAGTCGAGTAGGGTTGCTAGTGCTCGATCTATTCATGATGGTATTCCTAAGGTTTATTGTCTAGATCCTAGGTCTTATGATGATATTTTCTAGTTTCTCAAGAAGTTTGATAGGTCTTTGTTTGAAAGGTATTTGGTTGAGACTCGTGTGATTAGGAGGTTTGAGCAGAATGAGAAAGAGTTTGACAGGTTTGTTGGTAGTGTGAGGAGACCAGAGTTTGTTAGGGCAAGGGAAATGGATGAAGTTGTTAGATTAAGATCTATGGTGTTGAATTTGAGTGGGCAAGTTGAAAGGTTGCGTAGGGAGCAAGAAAGGAGTGCTAGGTTGAGTGCGTGAGATTTGCCGATGAGATCTTTTCCTAGTCAAGGTGTTGTCATTCGTGATGTGCCGCATCAGGTTGAAGCTCAAGTGTTGGTGAAGCCGAGTGAAGGAGGTAGTTGTAAGGGGAAGGAAAAAGTGGAGGAAGAATCAGAAGATGACGATAGCAGCAGTGATGACGAGCCGATGTACAAGAAGCTGCGGGGATGTGATGTTTAGTTCTTTCTGTTGTTATATTTAGCCTTGTTGTAATAGAACTTATGTAGACTCGTACTCTAGTTTGTGATGAAACTTAATGACTTTTAAGTTGCTGTGATGAAGGATTATAGTGACATTACTTGTCACAATTTTGTGGAGATTTTCCAAAGCAATCCAAAATTACCTTCATGACTTATGATTTGTCTTATTAGTTCTTGTGTGAATTGGTTAATGATTCATTGTGAATTGTGTTATTGGTTCATGTAGTATCCATGTTACATCTTGATAGAGAAATCCTTCTTCTTATCTTGATATGAATACTTACTTGTTCTTTTTCTGTTATGTTTATACAGGAAGGAGTTGGGATGCATTTTTCTGAGTTTACTAAATTATTGTTTGGTTAGTTTCTTGTAAGCATGCCGCCTAAATTGACGACTACTACTGTTAATACCATGATTGAGCAAGCTATCGCTAGAGCTTTAGAAGCTGAACGTACTGCGAGGAACCAAGAGGCTGAGAATAGGAATGCTGTTGGTCAGGTTGGAGGGAATGTTGGAAATCAGGCTGGAGGTAATGCTGATGAGCAAGCAGAAGGAAATGTTGCGGGACAAGCAGGAGGTAATGCTGCTGAAAGCAGGTTCAGAAGGAATGTTTTTATGCTAGTTTCATGAAATGTGGACCTACCCAATTTCGTGGTACTGGTGGTGCATTGGAATTAAGGAGGTGGATTGAGAAGATTGAAAGTACTTTTGAAATCAGTGGATGTTCAGAAGCTAGTAAGGTGAAATTTGATGCAGCTACTTTTCAGGATGATGCGTTGAGTTGGTGGAATAGTCAAGTAGCTACTATGGGGTTGGTTGAAGCGAATGCTAGAACATGCACTGTGACTAAAGGACTGTTGACTGCTAAGTTTTGTCCTAAGGAAGAGTTAGGTCAGTTGGAAGATGAATTGAGGCATTTGGTGCTGAGGAACAATGATATTGTAGCTTATATGAGGAGATCTTCTGATTTATGTTTGTTGTGTCCTGATGCGTTTGCTGATGACCGTAAGAAGATGAAGCAGTATATTAGAGGTTTATCTAGTAATATCAAGGGAGAAACTACTTCGTCGAAACCCAAGTCATTTGATGAAGCTGTTCAAATGGCTCATGCTTTGATGGATGTAAAGCTGCAGGATCGAAAGGATAGTATTGCTGAAGGGAATAAGAGAAAGTGGGAAGCTGCACACTCAAGTCAAGGGCAGAATCGAGGTGGTTACGTAATAACAATAACCAAGGACCAAATAGGAATCAACAATATAATTTGAGAAGGAATGATGGTGTTCGTGCTGCTACAGGAAATCAAGGTAATAAGGTGAATCTGAAGTGTGGTAGATGTAATCTGTATCATGTTGGAAATTGTCCACCTGCTTGCAACAAGTGTGGGAAGGCCGGACATAAGATGGTAGATTGCAGAAATAAGGGTGTAGCCACTGGAGCCAATGTTGTTAAGGTAGTTTACTGTTCTGGATGTGGATGCCGTGGACATAAGCAAGGGAACTGTCTGAGGGTTGGCATACGACAGGGAGGCAATGTTGCTGCTGTTGCTGCTGGGATTGCTGCTCCAGCCTATGTCGTGGGAGATGCTGACAAACCTCAAGGGCCGAACATGGTGACTTGTACGTTCTTACTTGATGCTTGTTATGCTAGTGTGTTATTTGATTCTGGATACGATAGTAGTTTCGTAGATGTTAGATTCAGTCAGCCATTGGATAGAGAACTAGTGAGATTGACAACTAGTTATAATGTGGAGTTAGCTGATGGTAAGGTTGTAAGCACTAGTTCTATACTGAAAGGTTGTTCCTTGAAGTTAGGTAATTATGTGTTTAGTATTGATTTGATGCCCATAGAGTTAGGATCTTTTGACGTGATTGTTGGAATGGACTGGTTAGTTGGTAATGGTGCAGTAATTGTTTGTGGAGAAAGATTAGTTCAGATACCGCTAAGGAATAGGGTATTGACTGTGAAAGGTGATGAATGTACGTCTCATTTGAGAGTTGTTTCTTGTTTAAATATGATGAGGTATATAGAAGTAGGTTGTGATGTGTTTCTTGCACAGATAAGTAATGATGGTGTGAATGAAAGGAAATTGGAGGATGTGCCTGTGATTAGAGAGTATCCTGAGGTTTTCCCTGAGGAAATGCCAGGATTACCGCCGCATCGTGAAGTGGAGTTTTGTATTGATTTAGTGTCGGGTGCTGCTCTTGTTGCTCGTGCACCGTATCATTTAGCTCCATCTGAGATGAAAGAATTATCTTATCAATTGAAGGAATTGATGGATAAGGGATTTATTAGACCGAGTTCGTCGCCATGGGGTGCGCCTATTTTGTTTGTTCGGAAGAAAGATGGTTCATTTAGAATGTGTATTGATTACAGAGAGCTTAACAAATTGACTGTCAAGAATCGGTATCCACTGCCGAGGATTGATGATTTGTTTGATCAGTTGCAAGGTTCTTGTGTATACTCGAAGATCGATTTGAGGTCTGGGTATCATCAACTCATAGTTAGGGAAGAAGATATTCCTATAACAGCTTTCCGTACTCGATATGGACATTTCGAATTTCAAGTGATGCCTTTTGGGTTATCAAATGCGCCTGCTGTATTTATGGATATGATGAATCGTGTATGTAAGCCGTATTTAGATGAGTTTGTTATCATATTCATTGATGATATTCTCGTTTACTCCAAGAGTGAAGAGGAACATGAGAAGCATTTGAGAACAATTTTGGAATTGTTGAAGAAGGAGAAGCTGTATGCGAAATTCTCTAAGTGTGAATTTTGGTTGAAATCAGTGCAATTTTTGGGGCACATGATTGATAGTGAAGGTGTTCGTGTGGATCCTGTTAAGATTGAGGAAATTAAGGATTGGTCAGTGCCGAAGACGCCGACTGAAGTTCGCCAATTTCTTGGTTTGGCTGGGTATTATATAAGGTTTATTGAGAAGTTTTCGTTAATTGCTAAGCCGTTGACTAGGATTACGGAGAAGAATCGAGTGTTTGAATGGGGATTGGAAGAGGAATCTGTGTTTAGTATGTTGAAGGATAATTTGTGTTCTGCGCCGATATTGTCTTTGCCAGAAGGATCTGAGGATTTTGTAGTGTACTGTGACGCGTCTCATAAAGGATTTGGAGTTGTGTTGATGCAAAGGGAGAAAGTAATAGCGTATGCATCGAGACAATTAAGGAAGCATGAAGAGAATTACACTACGCATGATTTAGAACTTGGGGCTGTTATTTTTGCTTTGAAGCTGTGGAGACACTACTTGTATGGAACCAAGTGTGTGGTTTTCACTGATCATAAGAGTTTGCAATATATTTTGGATCAGAAGGAATTGAATATGAGGCAAAGGAGATGGGTTGAGTTGCTGAGTGATTATGACTGCGAGATTCGTTACCATCCTGGTAAAGCGAATGTGGTAGTTGATGCACTTAGAAGAAAGGAAAGAGATAAGTCTATAAGAGTTAGAGATTTGACGATGTTGGAAAGTGTTGATTTGACAGATTTGATATTGAAAGCCCAAACTAATGGTTTGAAGGAAGAGAATGTTGAGGCAGAAAATTTGGGTAGAATTTTGAAACCTTTGTTTGAAGTAAGGTCGAATAGATTGAGGTATTTTAAGAATAGGATTTGGTTACCGTTGTGCCCGTCTGAGAAAGATTCGTTAGGAGTGCGAGATTTGGTGATGAATGAATCTCATAAGTCGAAGTATTCAATACATCCCGGATCGGACAAGATGTATCAAGATCTTAAGAAAGTTTATTAGTGGCCGAATATGAAGGAGGATATAGCACAATATGTTAATAAGTGTTTAACTTGTGCGAAGGTGAAGGCTGAACATAAGAAACTGTCTGGATTATTAGTGCAACCTGAGATTCCTGAGTGGAAATGGGAGAAGATTACAATGGATTTTGTGACACGTTTGCCAAGGACTGCAAATGGTAGTGATATGATATGGGTGATTGTAGATAGAGTGACTAAGTCTGCTCACTTTTTGCCAATGAAGAAGACAGATAGTATGGAGAGGTTAACAACAATGTATGTGAAGGAGATTGTTTGTCGACATGGTGTGCCTCTGTCGATAATTTCTGATCGTGATAGTAGGTTTACTTCAGAATTTTGGAAGTCTTTGCAGAAAGAGATGGGAACGGAGTTATGTTTGAGTACAACATATCATCCGGAAACTGATGGACAAAGTGAAAAAACGATTCAAACGTTAGAGGATATGCTTCGTACATGTGTGATTGATTTTGGAAATGGTTGGGATAAGAATTTGCCATTGGTTGAATTTTCGTACAATAATAGTTATCATTCAAGTATTAAAGCCGCTCCATTTGAAGCTTTGTATGGACGTAAGTGTAGATCTCCAGTGTGTTGGAGTGAGGTAGGAGAAAGTCAATTGACTGGGCCTGAAATGATATTTGAGACGACTGAAAAAATTGTGCAAATCAAGAAGCGTTTGTTATCTGCCAGGAGTAGAAAAAAGAGTTATGCTGATAACAGAAGGAAAACGTTGGAGTTTGAAGTAGGAGACATGGTTATGCTAAAGGTATCTCCATGGAAAGGAGTAATACGCTTTGGGAAGAGAGGAAAGTTGAGCCCGAGATATATTGGACCATTTAAGATTATCCAAAGGATTCGATTGGGGGCTTATAAGTTAGAATTGCCTGATGAGCTTAAGGCTATTCATAATACTTTTCATGTGTCTAATTTGAAGAAGTGTTTAGCTGAAAGGGATGTGGTGATTCCATTGGAGGAAATTCAACTTGATGATAAGTTGCATTTTATAGAGGAACCTATAGAGATAATGGATAGGGAAGTTACGAAGTTGAAGCATAGTAGAATTCCGATTGTGAAGGTGAGATGGAACTCTAGACGTGGGCCAGAGTTTACGTGGGAACGTGAGGATTTATTTAAGGACAAGTATCCTCATTTGTTTAGGAAGGATTAAGCGCCGCGGACGTCGCTTCTTTTAAGAAGGGGGGGATGTGACAACCCAAAATCGAGGTCATTGCTTAATCTTATTTTACGATTATTTTTGAAATTTTTGGATGAGTTTGAACGATATTTATTTTTGGAGGTTTAAGTTTAAACCAATGTTGGAAGGTCTATATTAAATATTTATTACGTATAAGGAGCATTAACAAGCGTGATGTCGATGGATGCCAAATATTTTACGTTTTATTGTCGGTTGTTCGATTTTTATTATTTTTGAGGTTTTATTTTAAATGACGTGTTAAGTCGAGTCGAGAGTCGATATTATTATTTTTGAGGTACGTTTTAAATTTTTAAAAGTATCTTTATGAAACCCGAGCCCCATAAATATTTGAAAATTTACTAATAGTTATTTCCCACTTTTTAGCTAACTATTTACATTTTTAGCCACAACTATTGCTAAATTGCAATTTTGGTCCCTACCCCACTATATATAAACCACAAACAAACACACACTTCCATTTTATTCATTTTAAAATTTTCATTTTCTCTCTCTTTTTCTCTTGTGTTTTCCGAAACCCACCACAACCCCAAAACACATTCAAACTTCAATTTATCTTGAGTTTGAGGTTGATTCAAGCTATACCAAGCATAGACCCTATCTTATAATTGCATAAGGATCATTTTGGTGTAAGAATTCCTTACATGCAAGCACATTTTTTTTTCTTGATGTTGGTAGTTAGGAGCTATGATCATGCATGGCATTTTCATGATGATCCATGGTGGTTTTGCTAAAAATCTTGTTAGAAACTTCATTTTGATCTTAAGATTTTTATTTTGATTATGATTGTGATGTTATGGTTGATGTATGATGATATTAGGGTATAGTAATGATCATTTTCATGGTTGGTTTTAATCAAAAAGTTGATTTTGTACAAGATTTTTATAGTCATTTTATAACAGTAAGTAAAGTGTAAAATCCGAAGTTTTATGTTTTGAAAATGGCTAAACTTATAGCCTAGGGTTGTAGATAATTTTCTTAGCTTCGATTTGATATAAGGTAGAGCTTGTAGCTCCAAACGAGCGCGAAGTTATGATGTTTTGAATGATCGTGTACCGGGAGACGAGTATCGGCACTACAAGTAGTTGTTGTCGATATTTGGATCGAATCCCGGGGACTCTAAATGGATGTTTTGAAAAATGTAACCTACTGATAATGAGGTGATTACTTATTTGGTTGAGTTTACTTTAAAACCCGAGTGTCGGTTTTGTAAACGGAGTCGTTTAAATAAGTTAAAACGGTTGTATGAAAAATTAACGTAAATCTGTCCGGATTTTGTATTTTGAAAATGAGTCGGGTAAAGTACTTTAAAAGTAATTTCATTTGATAAACTTGTAGGAGGACTTTCTATATATAGTAAGTTAGTTTATCGAGTCGTTTCATAAACGGTTGACGTGTTTAAAAGGGGTAAATAAGCTAGTACATGTAGTATGTACCGGCGGACATTGTAAAATGTGTAAAATGGTTAAGTAAATGTGTAGTAAAGTATAATGAAGTTATTTATATCATTTTCTCTCGAGTTTATTCTGACTTTATGAGTTTGAGTTTGATGTTGTTATGTATGATTTATTTCTCGAGTCATTATTAATGAACGCGCCTTATTTGATAGGTAGCGGTTCTCATGTTTGAAAGGCATCCATTATCGTCGACGATCATCTCGCTAGATCTCTTATACTAAGGTGAGTCTATAGCCTCGCTTTCTACTCGTTTTAATGATTTTAATACCCGTGAGGGGGATACATGCAATTTGAAAATAAATGAACACAAGTCATGAGTAATTGTTGGACCCGAATGATGCCTAAAGTTGATTTCATTGTATTGAGTAAATTGTTGCTAAAAACCCTAAATTCATGAGTCGTTAACTATCTTCTGACTTGATGTTGTGAGTCGGGAATAGCCGCTGATTCTAATGATAGTACTATTGGGTTGACCACCCTATCTGAGACCAGGGCATTACGTTGAGTAACCCGCTGGGAAGGATAATTTTACGTGAATAAGATTGTGGTATTCTAGCAACTAATACCCTAGAGGGGTAATGGTTTTATTTTAGTCATGCCGGCATTTGGCGTGGGTGACTATTTGGTTAAGAGGTCGGTGTCATGAGCTTAAATACAATGTTTGTTTAATAATATCATTATTATTACTGCCTTGAATATAGATTGTGTGTACGACAATTCTATAAATGATTATGATTGATTTTCTTCTTGTGTTCAAATGTGATTTGATAAACCTATAGTCTCGCTCAACATTATTGTTAACTCGTTTTATGCATGTATTTCAGGTAATAGGAAGTGATGGAGCATGGAGCTTTGCTGTGGAGGTTGTGGCTTGTTTTTGGAAGAATGTTGGTCTAAACTGTTTCTACCTTTTAATGTTGAACAATTTACTTTTTGTTAATGTACTGTACTAAACTTATTGGTTGTTGGTCGAGATCCATGGGGACTAAACGCTTTACTCTGGTATCGTGTAAGTACAATTTGGGTTGAAATCTATGTTTTAGACCATTTATGAAAATCATTTTTATATTTTGTGTAAACGTCTCTATTTTGAGTCGTTCAATATACCTTGTGTGACGATGCTTGTGTCTAGCACCCAATTGTGTATTTCCGCTGCGCAATATAAATTGGGGGTGTTAGAAAAACCACACCCCGGCATAAGTCGGGGTCACTTGTTCTTGCGACCGAGACACCACAGCCACACCGAGACCCCTTGGTCTCGGTTGTTGGCGCGAAACAAAAGCAAGCCGAGAGCCTAGGCTCTCGGTTCTTTGCTCGGCCGAAACAAACACCCCTAAAAACACCATGATTTAACCCCCATGATTAATTACATGCTTATGTATACTTGTTTTTATAACCTTATGATTTCATGTGCTTAAATCTTATAAAAAATATTAAAAAGAAAAGGTTTAAGGTTTACCGAATACGTGAAACAATGGAGAACAATAACACAAACGATCTTGCAAGAGTTTGATCACCAAAAATCAACCAATCACACCCTTGTGGTGTTCTTAGACCGGCAGCCAAAGGGACAGAGGAAAAGGAATTAGGGTTTTGATATTTTTCTAATTTTTGTAATTATGAAAAGTATATTTCCCTTTTTCTTGTTTTAGTAAAAACTCAACATGGGCTTGGCCCTTTCTCTTGATTCTTGCCGCGGGTATGTGGGGCCCACAAGGGGAAACCATTGTTTTCCGTGTCCAAATATTATACGTGTTCTCATGTCGTGTTTACGTGATTTAATTATTAATCGTTCGTGTCGTAAACTATATTTATTCGTAATCGTAATAAATATACATAAATACATAATATTAAGTTCATGAGTATTTACGTTCATGATTTTCATGTTCGTGATTATAATTATTATGGATAATAATTATCGTGTCTTAATACGTAATAAATACTTATCGTGTAATAACACGTACGTAATACTTGTAATTCTTATTCGTGAAACGTAAACGTGCTAAATAAGGAAGGTTCTAATCATGTACGTACGATCATAAGGGTACTACTCATGGTAAAAGCATGCGGGTTTTACAACTCTTCCCCTCTAAAAAGAATAATTCGTCCCCGAATTATAGATAATGTAAACTGGAAAAAGAAGAACATACCCGAATTCAAAATATGAAATGAGGGTAAGAAGCCCGGATAGACTCCTCTGTTTCCCAAGTGTCTTCCCGCTCGGTATGATCCCTCCAAAGGATTTTGACGAATGGAATCGTCTTCCTTCTCATGACTCGTTCTTGACTGTCAAGAACTCGTTCGGGTTCTTCTATGAAAGTAAGATCTTCACGAATCTGTTCCAATGGATACTGAACCATGTGAAGGGGATGAAACTTGTACACTTTGAGTAAGGTCACATGGAAAACATCGTGAACATGAGAAAGCTGCGGAAGTAATGCTAAACGATAAGATACTTCACCGACTCGCTCAATGACATCAAACGGTCCGATGAATCGAGGACTGAGCTTCCCTTTGATTCTAAAACGTCTAACACCACGTGCCGGCGATAACTTAAGGAAGACGTGATCTCCTACGTTAAAATGTAAGTCCCTACGATGCTTGTTGGCATAACTCTTCTCACGTGACCGTGCTTCTTGAAACTTCTGCTTAGCTACTACGACCTTCTCGTTGGTCAACTCAAGCATTTCTTATCCTTCAAGTGTTCACTCACCAACCTGATCCCAGCAGATTGGGGCACGACACTTCCTGCCATACAACATCTCGAACGGAGCATACTTGATACTTGCGCGCCTACTGTTGTTGTATGAGAACTCTACCAAACAGATGTAATCATCCCAATCTCCCGTCCACTCCAACGCACATGACCTCAACATGTCTTCTAATGTTTGAATCGTTCGCTCTGATTGCCCGTCTGTTTGAGGATGAAAAGTCGTGCTAAGCTTAAGTTTTGTACCCCAAGCTTTCTGCAGACTTCTCCAGAATCGCGAAGTGAAACGAGGATCTCTGTCTGAAACGATGCTGGATGGAGCACCATGAAGTCTCATGATCTCCTTTCTATAAGTATCGGCGAGTTTACTGACCGAATCTTCCTTGCGGATCGGTAAGAAATGAGCTGACATGGTAAGTCGATCAACGATAACCTAAATCGCATCGTGCTTCCTCTTTGTCTGCGGAAGACCGGTAACAAAATCCATGGTGATCTTGTCCCACTTCCACTCTGGAATATCTAACGGTTGAAGAAGACCTCCAAATCGCTGATGCTCGATCTTAACCTACTGGCAGGTAAGACATTTGGAGACGTAAGTCGCAACATCCTGTTTCATACCACTCCACCAAAAGTATTGCTTGATGTCATGGTATATCTTGGTCGAACCAGGATGAATAGAGAATGGGGAGCTATGAGCCTCAGCTAACTATGCTTCCCGGAGTTCTTGATCATCAGGAACACAAGGTCTCGTCCCCTGCCATAAGATACCGTATGTGTCTACTAGAAATTTTTGTCTGCTTCTCCAAATTCTGAATTATCGCTCAAATTTCACCATCATCTTTCTGAGCTCCCCTTGATCCTAGAGAGTAACTCTGGTTCTACTCTAAGATTAGCCCAGTAACCGTGTTGTCCACGTACCATGATATCTATGTCTAGTCGCTCCAAGTCTCTTATAATTTCCTCCTCAATTTTAATGTCGTTTATCCTTCTGGACATTCTGCTAAGTGCATCTGCCACTACATTCGCCTTGCCGGGATGATACTGTAGATTAATATCATAATCCTTCAACAGCTCTAACCATCTCCTCTGTCTCATGTTCAATTCACATT
This sequence comes from Glebionis coronaria, assembly GCA_025667525.1. Classification (NCBI taxonomy): domain Eukaryota; kingdom Viridiplantae; phylum Streptophyta; class Magnoliopsida; order Asterales; family Asteraceae; genus Glebionis; species Glebionis coronaria. The sequence goes on along the minus strand of JANFOE010001181.1, from coordinate 547,314 downwards.
GAGTGAAGATGTACTTCAAGCTCTTGTGGTCCGTGAAAAAGTCACATGATTCTCCATACAAGTAGTGCCTCCATATCTTCAATGCAAACACGACTGCTGCAAGTTCCAAGTCATGCGTGGGGTAATTTTCCTCATAAGGCTTAAGCCGCCTTGAAGCGTACGCGATCACTTTCCCATGTTGCATGAGAACACATCCAAGTCCCTTCCCCGATGCATCACTGTAGATCTGAAATCCACCTATACCAGATGGGAGAGTAAGAATCGGTGCAGATACTAACTTCTGCTTTAGGTCTTCAAAGCTCTTCTCTCATTCTTCAGTCCAGACAAAATTCTCCCCTTTCCGCATCATTTTGGTCAATGGTAGTGCTAAACGGGAAAATTTCTCCACGAACCTACGGTAATAACCAGCTAAGCCTAGGAAACTGCAAACTTCAGTCGCTGATGTCGGTCTTGGCCACTTGGTAATAGCCTCAACCTTTGCTTGATCCATAGTGATTCCTTCTGCTGATACAATGTGACCTAAGAATGCCACCTTGTCTAACCAGAACTCACACTTGGAGAATTGAGCATACAGCTGCTTCTGGCGAAGAATCTGCAATACTGTACGAAGATGGTCTTCGTGTTCCTCCTTGGACTTAGAGAATATCAGGATGTCGTCAATGAAGACAATGACGAACTTGTCCAAATATTCATGGAAGATTTTGTTCATCAGATCCATGAACACTGCTGGAGCATTGGTAAAGCCAAATGCCATGACTACAAGTTCGTAGTCACCATAGCGTGTACGGAAAGCAGTCTTGGCGATGTCCTGCTCTTTAACCCGTAGTTGATGATAGCCCGACCTTAAATCAATCTTGGAGAAATGTTTGGCCCCTTGGAGTTGGTCAAACAGATCGTCTATGCGTGGTAGAGGATACCTATTCTTGATGGTGATCTTGTTGAGCTCGCGATAGTCTATGCAAAGACGCATACTGTCGTCCTTCTTCTTCACGATTAAGACCGGTGCGCCCCATGGAGATGCGCCTGGTCGAATGAAGCCTCGTTCCGGAATTTCTTGCAATTGATCCTTCAACTCCTTCAACTCTATGGGAGCCATGCGATAAAGGAGCCTTGGAAATCGGCTCAGCTCCTGTGATGAGCTCAATATTAAATTCTACTTCACGTGCAGGTGGTATTCCCGGAAGTTCTTCTGGAAATACATCTTGAAATTCTGACACTATCGGTTGATTCTGAATTGATGGAGATTCATCATCCATGTCATGAACATTAGCTAGATAACCCTCGCAACCATGTGAAAGTAATGCACGTGCTTGCAGGGTTGATATGATTTGTACGGACCTTTCGGGTACGAATCCGTTGTGAATGTACTCTGGTGCATTAACATCACCGAAGATGACTCGATATGAATAGCAATCTATGGTAGCATGATGCTTGGATAGCCAGTCCATGCCCAATATCATGTCAAAATCATTCATGTCCAACGGAAGTGCGTCAATAGGACGAATCTTGTCATCAAACTCTAGGGGAAGGCTCTTGTACACATGGGTTATGCGTACAGAGTATCTTAAAGGCGTGGAAATATTCAGTATATTCTCTAGTGGCATAGGGAGTATCCTAACATTCTTAGCATAAGCAGTAGAAATGACCGAGTGAGTAGCACTCGTGTCAAATAGAACACATGTAGCTTGACCATACATATACAAGATTCCAGTGATGGTACCTGTAGACTTGTTGGCCTGATCGCGAGATGTCGTGTAAACGCGTCCACTAGTAGGAGGCGGCTTGGTATCAGCATGTCCCGATGTGCCCTCCATCTCGCCCTTCTGGCAGTCCTTCATGCGATGGCCAGGAAGACCACACTTGAAGCATGTGTCGCTGTCGCGGCGACATGGCCCTGGGTGCCTACGGTTGTACGTAGTGCAAAGAGGATGCATATTTTTTTTTTTTGTGTTTTTGATGATATTTTTTTTTGGGTTTTGGTGTATCTTTGTAGACAACAATCTACAAAATCTCTCCTCGAATCAAACTCTTGATTAAAGAAGCCTCAAAAGAATGAAAACGATCACGTGGAGTGAACGCCTTCGAATGACTTTAGAACTTTGGTGAAAACCAAATTGTTCAAGAGGTTTTAATCACAAAGAAACCAAGCAAATATATTATACGTAATAATACTTTGGGCGGCAAAACCCTCGATTAGCCTTTAATCTCAAAATACTCACAAGCAAGCGGGGAAACGAGGCGGCGCGAAGCACTTAAGAGCCTTTTTCCTTAGGGTATATTTTATAATACCCGCCTTATACCCACCTTATAGTGTGTATTTTTCAAAATCGAGCTTCACGAAAGTATTTATCTATTTTTGCCTTTTTCTTTTTGTTTGAGATTCGAATACAATGATCGAGTGATGAAATCCCGAATCAAGGTTGTGTTTTCACACTTTTGGAGATATTGTTTATTTGTTGTGATACTTAATACAATATAGTAATAATATTTTTACAAGAAAAACCAAGAAAACCGATAATACGTATTAGTAGAGTTCTACTAATACAAATACTATTTATGGTTAATATTAAAAAAACAATGCAAATTAATCACGACACCCCTCCCCGGCAGCGGCGCCAAAATGATTGTAGTGTTTTACTACTCTTTAGGAAAAGAGCGTAAATAGAGAAGTATCGATTGATGATTTAGGAAAATCAAGCACTAATGACCCTTATGGTATGAAAGTTCGTTTCCCAAGAAGGTATATGTGTGTGACTAAGATGTACAAGATTTGAGATTAATATTTGGTTTAGAAGGGGATGAGAAAAGAAGATGACGAAGACGTAAAAATAAAAATTATTACTACTAGAAAGTTAAAACGTGAAACCTTAAAAAACCACAAAAATAAAAATTAATTCTAAAAATTACCAAAAATTCACCAAAAATCAAAATAAATAAACTAAGAGTTTACCAATGATCAAAACTTTTTAAAACCTTTTAAATAATTAAATATTCAATTTTTAAATTCTAATTAAAGCCCTAAAAATCAAATAAATTATCAAAAAGTCCAAATAAAGATTTTTCAATTGGTAAACCTCTAAAATGACCTAAAAAGATTAAAAACTATTTTTATAAATTTTTAAACTGATAAAAACTATTTAAAATGATTTTAAAGCAATTAAAACTTAAAATAATTATAAAAATTAATCTAAAAGTGATAAAATTATTCTAAAAGTTGCTAAATTCCTATTTTAATGTATTAAAGCTAAGAAAAATGTAAAAAGTTGGAAAATGTGAAATTTGAAAAATAATAATAAAATAATATTAAAATAATATTAAAAATCCAAAAATTATAAAAAATTCTAAAAACTTGCAAACTAGTTTATTTTAACCTAAATAATCAGAAAATCAAAGTGAAATTACCAGAATACCCCTATTGGGCCCTCAAATGGGCCAAAACCAAAAACAGTCAACACAATTGGGCTTTTGGGCCCAAAAAGTCAAATTTGGCCCAATTGACTTGGAAAAGCCCTATCTGACTCAAAATTCAATTCTAAGAACAAAACTCTAAAGGCCCAAAAGCTGAATATGAGCTTATCACAGCTTATTAAGCACACATCTTATTCTTATTGGGCTTTTCAGCCCATTAAGCAATAAGCCAATGCCATAAGCTCTAATTTGACACACAACCTTCTTTTGGGATGCTTATGAGATCTGTAAAAAGAAATTTTGAAAAAGCTCACTCAATAAGCCAGAAATAAGCAAAGTATTATTTCACAAAACGACAAAATAGTCGGGTTTGAGAAATAAGGCACCTCAGGACTTGATTCAGCTTGCAAAAGATCACAAATGGACTCAATAAGCCAAATCAATCAACAAAAATCCAATAAGCACAACCAATAAGCCAGAATAAGCACAAATGAACTTATGAAAAAGTCAATGAAGTTGGTTTTATAGTCAAACCCTAAAGTTAACCCACCAAATGCTCCAGTATGAACAAATGGGTCAAATAATGAGCACCTATTACAAAATCCAAGTTGTTGCTGGTTAAAATAAGCTATTATAGCTTATTGATAAGCGGAACCCAATTTTACACTAGCAGTGGTAACTAGCAGGGGAAAGGAGTTCCCACTGCTTTGACTATTTGACCAAGCTTATTTGAGAGTTCTGGTTGGATTCAATTAGAAACAAAGGCACCCTTATGATCAGTGAATCACAAGGAGTCAATAGCAATAAGAAAATCATAATTTGGTTCACACAATAAGCCACAATCAATCAAACAGTCACCAGATATAGCCCAGATATGGAAATAAGCAGTTAAGCACTTATTAAGCAGATTTAGCAAGAATAAGCTAACCAAACTTAACAGGATGCATACACAAGCTATATAAACTATGAATAAACACAAAGCAACAAGAATCAAAGTAAATAACAAGATCAAAGCACAAAAAGTTTCGGATGAACAATGAACAATATGCAGACAAGTTTTGCTGATCTATTTGACACTTGATCCAATTTCAAACCTCAAATCCTTCTTCCCTGGTGTGATTAACTAAGTTTTAGCACTTGTTAGCCCTAGCCTATGCTTAGATCTAGGTGTCCTCAATATCCTAGCCAATTTTACCAAGTATTCAAGATTTTATACCATATTTTATGAATCTATGTGTTCAAACCCTCAAAACCTGCAAACAGATGAACAATAGCACCTAAATAACAGATACCAACACTTAGCAACAATAAACAACCACTTAACAAACCACAAATCCAATTCAAGCAGTAGACCCAAACACCCTTTAATCCACTACTTAACAAAGAACCTTGTGATTTTAACTAATAACCTACTGATTTTAATGATCAAAAACACTTCCTAGGTAGCAACTAACACAATCAAACTCAAAAATTACCAGCACAAACACAAGAACTCAAAATCCAAGTACCAAATCCAAACAGACATAAACATGAAATATTTAGGGGAATCTTAACCAAGAGATTATACCTGCCCTCCACAACATCCTAGGAGGGCCAGCTATGCTCCTTGGACCTTGTTCAACAACTAGAACAAGACCAAGGTACTTCAATGAAGATGATCAAAGCCTGCTGATGTTCAAAGCAGAACAAGGCTTTGATTATGATATGTCTTCAACACAAACAGCAAACAAACTCAACCAAGGGCTTAGAACTCTTCCCAGGCTTGGTGTCAACAAGCTTGAAGGAGCTCAAGGCTTATGGCTAAGGGTTAGTACACAAATAAAACAAAAATCAGAAACAAGGACTTCAAGGTCTTTGAACCTTAAAAACCTTATAAACCAAGACGTGCCTTAACCACAAGATTAAGGAAGGTCTTAACAATCAAATGGAACTCAGATTTAGGCTATTCTAACACCAACTTTTAATCAAATCAAAAAGAGAATTCAAAATTTTCAGAAATTCAAATTTTATTAAACTTAAAAAGGAATTACAAAGATTGATAGCCTAAAACTGGAACAAAGGGACTCTCACATGTTGAGGTCTCCTTTTATAGGCAAATGCCAGGCTACACTATTCACAAACCCTAGAAGTGAATTCTCTAAAATGCCCTTGAGTTCTTCTAGATCATTTGATGGAATGAGCTGTCCAAATGCATCCAAACCGTTTATAATAGTTTTAGGGTGAAGCAAAGAACCTTGGCTGTTGATTTGGACACGTCAGATTGCTTGGAGAGTAAGTTGCATTTTCATTGGTTGACGAGTTGAATGGTAGGGCCTTTTGGTGAGTGGAGATGAGGGTTTTGTGTGTGGGATGTGTTTCTGCATGTGTGAATCACACATGTGCCAGGGTAATTGAAATTTACCCTTTGTTTTAAGTGAGTAATTTCTAGGGTGAAGAATGGTAAACAGAAACACTTTTGATCCGAAATTGGGGGAGAAAAGGTGTTTGGCGCATTTTTCAAGTTTGAATGTTTAACCTTGGCAACTTTGGTCCTTTTATTTTGGGATTTTTGGTAAATCAAGTTTTTCAGCCCTAAAAACGAATTCCCTTTGTATTTAACTTTCACACATTGGCAGTTTTGGCACAAACTTTTGGAAAAAGGTTTACAAGGGTTGTTTTTGCCACTTTTGCATATTTGAAGGGCTGATCTTGGACATTTTTGATTTTCAAAGGTCTTCAATGTATCTTTTGCTTGACGAGGGACCATATTTGACAATTTGGAATTGTTGAGGGACTAATCTTTCCATTTCTTCAAAGTTGAAGGACCTTTTGTGTAATTTTGACAAACTTAAGGGACCAAACTTGTAATTATCAATATACAAGGGTTTTAAGTGTCATTTCTTCAATAAATGAGGATCAATCTTGTTTGTCTTCAAGTCTTCAAGGGTATTTGTTGAATTCTTCACGAATTAGGGCCCAGTTCTTTGTACGGCTTCGTTTCTCGTGTCCGCTTTTCCTTGTATCTTGTGATCTTTTGTCTTTTTCACGATATCCATACCTAAAATACACAAGTAAACAAACACAAGCATATATATGGTATTTTATGACATTTTTATGCATTTAAAGCCCGAAAAGAACGATGAGATCATCTATAAATGCCGTCTCATCACTCCCCCATACTAAGCCATTGCCGTGCCCTCACGCAATGCTAGAATAAAGTATCTAAGCATCAACAAAGTTCAATTTTATTAACCTTTAGTGAAGAGTAAGAGACTTGCAACATACTACGAAGATGTGTAAAGACATAAAGTACGATTTTTATCACAAAAAGTGACTTTTAGGGTCAAAGAATAGAAACAAGCAAATGTCCCTTAGAGTAAACTTCGTCATCCTTGATTGTCATACATTCCATGCTAAGTGCAAAAACGAGATCATTGTTGGTACAAGTCACAATGCTAACACTACTCATACGTCTAAATTGTGTAATACTTTTTCTCCCCGTAATCCTACTTATTATAAAAGGAAATGGGTTACTAGCATTTTTTATCTATTTGTCATGGATCACAAGTGATTCATATTGACTTATTTGAGTAGTTATTAGTCCGAAAGCAAAGTAGCACGATTTGATCGATAGTTAGCCGAAGGACACAATCTTTTAAAACGGCTTCTCGTGTATCTCCTTAAGTTCATATCTTGGCATAACTCGTTTCACGATTTGAGACCTTTCTCGGACCGATATTTGGCATGTACTTCATACTTTAAATCTTGGGAAGACGTTCTCGAAATTATGGTCTTTTCTACACTTGACGTTTTTGAGAGATTCTTCATATTGGACCACGACTTCATCATTTTTCTTCAATCTTTACTTTGGATTTTGATATACAACGATACGCCTCCTTTTCGGACTTGGATATATTTATCCTCATACCTTGTTAGGGTCTTTTTGGATAGACTTTCTCCATGATCTTTAGGGGAGTAATTGCTTTTCGTCATGTGTCTCGATCCTTCATATTGATTTAGGGATAATGATACTTCACATCATCTTTGGATCTTTAGCAAAAATAGAGCTCCTCATGCCTTGTTAGGGCCTTTTTGGATGATTGCCAATCTTCGCGTCCCGCTTCAATAAGTTATGCCTTGGCTATGAACTCTATTCAACCCCGAGCAACTTTTAAACGATCTTGCGCTAGAGGCTAAGTAACCTTTCAAATTGTACGACCTTACTTATTGCAATTATGAATTATTCCTAATGCATTGATCTTATGGGAAGAAAAAGCCACAATTAAAAACATATGAGTTTTTGAAAGAACACTTTCATGTTCTACGTTTAGCATGATCACTTGTCTAACTCTATCATCTCTCATTCTTCACTATATAAAGACCTCTAATTAAAGAGACTCGTGAATACTTAGCCATGCAAGTCAAAATTAAGCCAAATTTGGATTAGCTTTCATTAAGACTATCAAATTAAAGTTTTGGGTTTTCAAGCCACCTATAGGATCTTGCACTTTCTTGGACTTTTTCAAGTTTAGAGAATGCGTTTTATAGTTCCCTTGATAAGTGACTTTCTAGGATCAATTATAGGAACTTGCGAAAAGTTCTTGTTCTTAACCCGAAAGAGTTAAGACTTTCGCGTTTTAAAGCTCCCTATATAAAAGTCTAGCAAAACTTGAATTGAGCGGGTTAAGGAATGTAAATGGCTTCAAATGCCCATCAAGTCAAAAATTAACTCTTATTCTACCCAACGGAAAATATACATTCGTGTCTTAAAAAAACTTATGAAAACTAAAAAATTTTAAAATTTGGCCATTTTTAGCCTTATTAGCAACAAAAACATTGAAGATTGGAAAGCGTGAGGGCGTAGCAAAGCAAGTACCTATTCACCCCCCATAATAAAAGTAAACATTGTCCTTAATGTTTCGAGTCAAGAGGTGGAGCACCCCCATACTAGAGACGAAGAGTCGGATGCTTAGGATCTAGCATGGAAAGGGTGATCAACAATATATCTAAAGCCGTTTATTAAGTATGCTAAAAGATAATTGTTAGAACAATAAAGGATATGTCATGGATTCGTGAAAAACTTCTTCAAACGAACGATGGAGGCTCACGTAAACGAACACGAGAGTCTTCAATCGTAGATGATGATGATCTAGATAACACAATCACAAACAACCACGAGACAACGAGTTGAAAGGGTACAAGTCCCCTTATTAGTGAATAGTAAGCATAAAAGATAAGCATGGGATCTCCCCCACGAGGCACCTCGTTTTTGATTACCGAGTCATGAGCTCGACTCGATCCCCTCAATGCTAATTATCATCGGGGAAGGTGACTTGGTCGAGGGCAACCATTGAAGGAATTTCCCCACCAAAGTAGTGCTTAAGCCTATGTCCATTCACCTTGAAATTAGGACCATCATCTTGAGCTAGCACAATGGTCCCATATGGAAACACTTGTGTAATGGTGAACGGACCCGACCAACGAGATTTCAATTTCCCGGAAAATATCTTAAGTCGAGAGTTAAAAAGTAACACTTGATCACCAACGTTAAAAACCCGGTTTTTAATCTTTGAATCATGAAACTTTTTAGTCTTTTCTTTAAAAACTAATGAATTTTCATAAGCATTATCTCTTAATTCATCCAATTCATTCAATTGTATTTTCTGGTGATCTCCCGCGGTTTTCAAGTCAAAGTTTGCTTGCTTAAGGGCCCAATATGCCTTGTGCTCCAACTCAATGGGCAAATGACAATTTTTCCCATAGACTAACTTATAAGGAGTGCAACCGATAGGTGTCTTATAAGCGGTCCTAAAGGCCCATAAAGCGTCATCGAGTTTGTCGGACCATGAAGCACGGTTTTCTCCAATTGACCTCTCTAAAATCCTCTTCAAAGCTCGGTTCGAAACCTCGACTTGCCCACTCGTTTGCGGGTGATAAGCCGTAGAAAGACGATGAGTAACTCCATATTTCTTTAGAACCTTTTCGAATTGGTCTTTACAAAAATGGGTTCCACGATCGCTTATAATAGCACGAGGGGTTCCGAACCGAGAGAATAGTTGCTTCAAAAACTTCACTACCACACGAGCATCATTAGTAGGCAAAGCCTTAGCTTCCACCCACTTAGAAAGGTAGTCCACCGCGACGAGGATATATTTGTTGCCATGAGACGATGGGAACGGCCCCATAAAGTCTATTCCCCATATGTCGAAAATCTCACACACTTGAATTATGTTTTGCGGCATTTCATCACGTTGAGACGATTTTCCTTGACGTTGGCACGAATCACCCGACTTCACAAGTGCGTGTGCATCACGATAGATAGAAGGCCAAAAGAAGCCGGCATCGAACACTTTCTTAGCCGTGAGATTAGCACCGTGGTGACCTCCCGTGGGTCCCTCGTGACAAGCTCTAAGGATATTAGAAGCTTCGGCACCAAACACACAACGTCAAACGAGTTGATCCGCACAAACTCGAAAGAGATAAGGGTCGTCCCAAAAATAGAACTTGACATCACGAAAGAATTTTTGTTTTTGTTGTGTCGTCATACCCTTGATTATGAAATTGCCCGCATGGTAATTTGCAATGTCGCTAAACCATGGGGTGGTGTCTTTAGAATTCACTACACCGAGAGTCTCGAGAGGAAATGTTTCGGTGATTTCCTTGTTCTCGAAAACATCTTTGTAAGGATCTTCTAGACGAGAGAGATGATCGGCCGCTAGATTCTCGGCTCCTTTTTGTCAAGCACGGTGACATCAAATTTTTGGAGGAGGAGCATCCAACGAAGCAATCTCGGCTTAGCATCTTGCTTAGCTAAGAGATACTTGATAGCCGAATGGTCGGTATACACGATGCTTTTAGTCAAGACGAGATAAGGTCGGAATTTCTCAAAAGCATAGACCACGGCAAGGGATTCCTTTTCCGTTGTGGTGTACTTTAATTGAGCCTCGGTCATCGTTTTACTAGCATAGTGGATAGAACGGAAATGTTTGTCATAACGTTGCCCTAAGACGGCCCCTATAGCATAATCACTTGCATCGCACATGATTTCAAAGGGTAATTCCTAATTAGGAGCAACAAGAATGGGAGCTTCGGTAAGTTTCCTTTTGAGAGTTTCGAAAGCCTTAACACAATCCTCATTGAAGTTAAAAGGAGCATCCTTCTCGAGAAGGTGTGTCATAGGTCGAGAGATTTTCGAAAAGTCCTTGATGAAACGACGATAAAAGCCCGCGTGGCCTAGGAAACTCCAACTCCCTTAACTGTTTTGGGATGAGGTAACTTGGCGATGACGTCTACCTTAGCTTTATCGACCTCAATCCCCGCCTTCGACACCTTATGTCCTAAGACGATTCCTTGTTTACACATAAAATGACATTTTTCCCAATTAAGCACAAGATTGGTTTCTTCACAACGTTTTAACATTTGCTCGAGATTAGATAAACACGACGTGAACGAATTGCCAAACACCGAGAAGTCATCCATAAACACTTTCATCGACTTCTCGATCATATCATGTAAAATCGCCATCATACACCGTTGAAACGTACCCGGTGCATTACAAAGTCCGAAAGGCATCCTACGATAAGCGAATGTTCCATAAGGACACGTAAACGTAGTCTTCTCTTGATCACGAGGGTCGATAGGGATTTGAAAGTAACCAGAAAAACCATCTAAAAAGCAATAGAATTCATTTCCCGCAAGTCGCTCCAACATTTGATCCATGAAGGGCAAAGGAAAGTGGTCTTTACGAGTGGCGTCATTTAACTTTCGGTAGTCAATACACACCCTCCAACCGGTCACAACACGAGTGGGAATTAACTCGTTGTTTTCATTAGGTACAACGGTCATTCCTCCCTTTTTAGGGACACAATGGATTGGGCTCACCCATGGGCTATCAGATATAGGATAAATCATTCCCGCGTCGAGGAGTTTAAGGACCTCCTTTTTAATGACATCGTGAATTTTGGTATTCACCCTTCTTTGACTTTAAATTGCGGGTTTATAGTCCTCCTCCATTAAAATCTTGTGAGTACAAAATTTTGGGTCAATACCCTTAATGTCGGATATTTTCCACGCAATTGCCCCTTTATGAGCCTTAAGAACTTTCAAGAGCTCGGTTTTTTCATCATTAGCAAGACCTTTTGCAATAATAACCGGCAACTTGTCATCACCTTCCAAGAATGCGTATTCAAGGTGAGAAGGAAGATCTTTCAATTCAAGGATAGGTGGTTCCTCGATTGAAGATTTTGGTTCAACACTCATAACTTCCATCGGCGGAAGAAATGGTGGAATAGAAGTATCATCACTAACCAACACCTCATCTTCATTGTCGATTTCATTTGAAGTGAGATCGCCTCCTTGGAATGGAGTGAGATTTGGTGTGGAATTAGCAAGAATCGGATCCAAAATAGTGGGATTGCCACTTGACGAGCTATCGGAAAAACCTAACACTTCTTGTGAAAACTCATCGCAAACCACATCAACGATGTCAATGTGATTGATGGTAGTGATTGCTTAAACATGAGAAGGTTTCGAGTTTTGAGTAGCGTTTATAACAAGTTCCTCTTCGTTGAATCTCAAAGTGATAGTTCTCGCATGAACATCGATAAGCGATCTCGAAGTGTCTAAAAATGAACGACCTAAAATTAGAGGAACTTGAGGATCCGCGGGGATGTCAACTACTATAAAATCAACGGGATAGTAGAACTTCCCCACTTTCACGAAAACATCTTCGGCTACTCCACATGCCATAATCGTAGAATGATCGGCCATCTCGATAGACATGTTCGAAGGAATAAGAGCCGGAAGCAAAAGCGATTTCCAAATGGAAAATGGCATCAAATTAATGCTCGCACCAAGATCGGCCAAGGCGAGGCATTCTTTCATATCTTGTATGTCACAAGGAATGAGAAACTTTCCGAGGTCACCAACGTTTTCCGGTATGCGGTTAAGATAAACCGAAGAACAATTAGCATGCTTTGAAAGATTTTCCTTATCGCTCATCATACTTTTAAAAGTGGAAGCGAAACGAGGCATATACAACAACGCGTCGGCTAAACTCACATCAAAATGCACTTGTTGAAACATTTTTATAAAAAGCTCGATTTGTTGTTTGTTACGTTCTTGCAATTTCTCTTTGTTTCGTCTCGAAGGGTAGGGTAAAGGTGGTGTGGGTTGGTCATTAGGCAACGGCCTTGGAAACTCGGGTTCCACAATTGGTATTGGTTCAACCATAGGTCTGGTATGAGCGGTATTTCGTGGGATTGTAATGTGCTCCTTTTCGACCATTACCTCGGGTTCTTTCTCGATTTCCTTCTCCGTAGAAGTACTTGGACGAGAGATTGGTTCCTTGAAAGTTTTACCACTTCGTGTAGTAATAACCTTCATTTCTCCCTTCGTGTTTGCAATGGTATCACTAGGAAGACCACCCGAGGAAGAGGGTTTACACATGATTGCTTCAAACATCTTAGCCATTCGGTCCTCAAATTTTGATTGCCTAGCATCCGCTTTTAATAACTCTTGCTTAATCTCATGTTGTCCTAATTCCATCTTTTGTTGATTTTGTTGAAGACGTTGGACATTTCCTTCCATTTTGTTTGCATGAGTTTTAAGTTCATTAGCAAGTTCATTTTTAAGCTCGGTTTTCAACTCGGATCTTAAGCTAATCATCTCGCGTTGCATGTTATCAAATTTAGCATCATTTGCTTTAGCATAATCCAAAAATTCTCCTTGCAAATTTTTAGTGTGAGCATTTTGAAAACCTTGTGTAGTGTTTTGAAAATCACGGTTTTGATTTTGATTAGAAATTTGTCCATTCCCATTTTGATAATTCCCTTTGTTGTAATTGCGTGAATTGGCTTGGTAATTACCTCCTTGGTTGTTGTTTCGATAGTTATTAACATTTTGATTTGGTGGAGCTTGATTTTGGCGGGAACCTTGACCGTTTTGGTTGTAAGTTCCTGTTGCTACATAAGCACTCGAAGTGTTACCATCCGCGGTAATGCACTCGGAAACATCATGAGCTCCACCACACGACAAACAACTCTTAGCAACCGCTTTAACCGAAGCGGAATTTGAAGCTTCTTGAGCTTTCCAATGGGACATAAGATTAGCAAATCTATCAAAAAACCGATTTTCCTCATTAGCTTCATCATGTAAGGCATTAATGCTACGAGACGATTGTGACGATGATGACGAACCCAAATTGGCAACACTCGGTGTGTTACGAGGGCTATAAACCTTAGATCTATTCTCCATGATTTGTAAAGCCTCATTTGTCGTCTTGCACAAAAAATTACCACCCGCGGCGGCATTCAAATAATCTCGTTCATGATCATTAAGCCCATTATAAAAAGTATCAACTTGATGCAATTCCGTAAAATCATGGTGTGGACATTCATGTAACATTTCTTTAAATCGTTCCCATGCCATTGAAAAACTTTCATTATTTCTTTGCACAAATCGTGAAATCTCATTTTTCAAATGTGTTGTTTTAGATGGTGGAAAAAACTTGTTCACAAACATAGAAACGAGATCGGCCCATGTCAAAATCGAATTTGGCGGTTCTTTCTTGAGCCAAATTTTTGCGGGTCCATCTAACTAGTATGGAAACAACATCATCTTAATGGCGTCATGTGGAACATCCTTAAACTTGCTAGTGGCGGTGAGACGGTTAAAATTCCTAATGTGGTAATGCGGGTTGTCTTTCTCGTGACCTCTAAACTTATTTGCTTGCAACATCGACATTAAACCCGTCTTAATCTCGAAATTCTCCGCTAGGATGGCGGGAATCACAATAGCCTATCCAAAACCCTCGGTGGGTGCTTGTAGCAACTCCATCATAGTACGATTAGCCATGACGACTTAATAGGTTCAACAATTGGAGGTTGTTCTTCAATCAACGTCTCTTGATTGCCTTGCTTTTGAAGACGTTTACGAGCTCGTTTTGCTTGATTACGAGTGATCATAAACTTCACGAAGAATGGGAGGTGAGCAAAGAAGATTCTTTTTGGGTGTTTTGTGAATTTTCAATTTTTTTGTGTTTTTGATGATATTTAATTTTTTTGGGTTTTGGTGTATCTTTGTAGACAACAATCTACAAAATCTCTCCTCGAATCAAACTCTTGATTAAAGAAGCCTCAAAGGAATGAAAACAATCACGTGGAGTGAACGCCTTCGAATGACTTTAGAACTTTGGTGAAAACCAAATTGTTCAAGAGGTTTTAATCACAAAGAAACCAAGCAAATATATTATACGTAATAATACTTTGGGCGGCAAAACCCTCGATTAGCCTTCAATCTCAAAATACTCACAAGCAAGCGGGGAAACGAGGCGGCGCGAAGCACTTAAGAGCCTTTTTCCTTAGGGTATATTTTATAATACCCGCCTTATACCCACCTTATAGTTTGTATTTTTCAAAATCGAGCTTCACGAAAGTATTTATCTATTTTTTCCTTTTTCTTTTTGTTTGAGATTCGAATACAATGATCGAGTGATGAAATCCCGAATCAAGGTTGTGTTTTCACACTTTTGGAGATATTGTTTATTTGTTGTGATACTTAATACAATATAGTAATAATATTTTTACAAGAAAAACCAAGAAAACCGATAATACGTATTAGTAGAGTTCTACTAATACAAATACTATTTATGGTTAATATTAAAAACAACAATGCAAATTAATCACGACACACCTCCCCGGCAGCGGCGCCAAAATGATTGTAGTGTTTTACTACTCTTTAGGAAAAGAGCGTAAATAGGGAAGTATCGAGTGATGATTTAGGAAAATCAAGCACTAATGACCCTTATGGTATGAAAGTTCGTTTCCCAAGGAGGTATATGTGTGTGACTAAGATGTACAAGATTTGAGATTAATATTTGGTTTAGAAGGGGATGAGAAAAGAAGATGACGAAGACGTAAAAATAAAAATTATTACTACTAGAAAGTTAAAACGTAAAACCTTAAAAAACCACAAAAATAAAAATTAATTCTAAAAATTACCAAAAATTCATCAAAAATCAAAATAAATAAACTAAGAGTTTACCAATGATCAAAACTTTTTCAAACCTTTTAAATAATTAAATATTCAATTTTTAAATTCTAATTAAAGCCCTAAAAATCAAATAAATTATCAAAAAGTCCAAATAAAGATTTTTCAATTGGTAAACCTCTAAAATGACATAAAAAGATTAAAAACTATTTTTAGAAATTTTTAAACTAATAAAAACTATTTAAAATGATTTAAAAACTATTAAAACTTAAAATAATTATAAAATTAATATAAAAGTGATAAAATTATTCTAAAAGTTGCTAAATTCCTATTTTAATGTATTAAAGCTAAGAAAAATGTAAAGTTGGAAAATGTGAAATTTGAAAAATAATAATAAAATAATATTAAAATAATATTAAAAATCCAAAAATTATAAAAAAATTCTAAAAACTTGCAAACTAGTTTATTTTAACCTAAATAATCAGAAAATCATAGTGAAATTACCAGAATACCCCTATTGGGCCCTCAAATGGGCCAAAACCAAAAACAGTCAACACAATTGGGCTTTTGGGCCCAAAAAGTCAAACTTGGCCCAATTGACTTGGAAAAGCCCTATCTGACTCAAAATTCAATTCTAAGAACAAAACTCTAAAGGCCCAAAAGCTTAATATGAGCTTATCACAGCTTATTAAGCACACAGCTTATTCTTATTAGGCTTGTCAGCCCATTAAGCAATAAGCTAATGCCATAAGCTCTAATTTGACACACAACCTTCTTTTGGGATGCTTAAGAGATCTATAAAAAGAAATTTTGAAAAAGCTCACTCAATAAGCCAGAAATAAGCAAAGTATTATTTCACAAAATGACAAAATAGTCGGGTTTGAGAAATAAGGCACCTCAGGACTTGATTCAGCTTGCAAAAGATCACAAATGGACTCAATAAGCCAAATCAATCAACAAAAATCCAATAAGCACAACCAATAAGCCAGAATAAGCACAAATGAACTTATGAAAAAGTCAATAAAGTTGGTTTTCTAGTCAAACCCTAAAGTCAACCCACCAAATGCTCCAGTATGAACAAATGGGTCAAATAATGAGCACCTATTACAAAATCCAAGTTGTTGCTGGTTAAAATAAGCTATTATAGCTTATTGATAAGCTGAACCCAATTTTACACTAGCAGTGGTAACTAGCAGGGAAAAGGAGTTCCCACTGCTTTGACTATTTGACCAAGCTTATTTGAGAGTTCTGGTTGGATTCAATTGGAAAAAAAGGCACCCTTGTGATCAGTGAATCACAAGGAGTCAATAGCAACAAGAAAATCACAATTTGGTTCATACAATAAGCCACAATCAATCAAACAGTCACCAGATATATCCCAGATATGGAAATAAGCAGTTAAGCACTTAATAAGCATATTTAGCAAGAATAAGCCAACCAAACTTAACAGGATGCATACACAAGCTATATAAACTATGAATAAACACAAAGCAACAAGAATCAAACACTAAATCAAAGTAAATAACAAGATCAAAGCACAAAAAGTTTCTGATGAACAATGAACAATATGCAGACAAGTTTTGCTGATCTATTTGACACTTGATCCAATCTCAAGCCTCAAATCCTTCTTCCCTGGTGTGATTAACTAAGGTTTAGCACTTGTTAGCCCTAGCCTATGCTTAGATCTAGGTGTCCTCAAAATCCTAGCCAATTTTACCAAGTATTCAAGACTTTATACCCTATTTTATGAATCTATGTGTTAAAACCCTCAAAACGTGCAAACAGATGAACAATAGCACCTAAATAACAGATACCAACACTTAGCAACAATAAACAACCACTTAACAAACCACAAATCCAATTCAAGCAGTAGACCCAAACACCCTTTAATCCACTACTTAACAAAGAAACTTGTGATTTTAACTAATAACCTACTGATTTTAATGATCAAAAACACTTCCTAGGTAGCAACTAACACAATCAAACTCAAAAATTACCGGCACAAACACAAGAACTCAAAATCCAAGTACCAAATCCAAAACAGACATAAACATGAAATATTTAGGGGAATCTTAACCAAGAGATTATACCTGCCCTCCACAACATCCTAGGAGGGCCAGCTATGCTCCTTGGACCTTGTTCAACAACTAGAACAAGACCAAGGCACTTCAATGAAGATGATCAAAGCCTGCTAATGTTCAAAGCAGAACAAGGCTTTGATTATGATATGTCTTCAACACAAACAACAAACAAACTCAACCAAGGGCTTAGAACTCTTCCCAGGCTTGGTGTCAACAAGCTTGAAGGAGCTCAAGGCTTATGGCTAAGGGTTAGTACACAAATAAAACCAAAATCAGAAACAAGCACTTCAAGGTCTTTGAACCTTAAAAACCTTATAAACCAAGACGTGCCTTAACCACAAGATTAAGGAAGGTCTTAACAATCAAATGGAACTCAGATTTAGGCTATTCTAACACCAACTTTTAATAAAATCAAAAAGAGAATTCAAAATTTTCAGAAATTCAAATTTTATTAAACTTAAAAAGGAATTACAAAGATTGATAGCCTAAAACTAGAACAAAGGGACTCTCACATGTTGAGGTTTCCTTTTATAGGCAAATGCCAGGCTACACTATTCACAAACCCTAGAAGTAAATTCTCTAAAATGCCCTTGAGTTCTTCTAGATCATTTGATGGAATGAGCTGTCCAAATGCATCCAAACCGTTTATAATATCTTTGGGGTGAAGCAAGGAACCTTGGCTGTTGATTTGGACACGTGAGATTGCTTGGAGAGTAAGTTGCATTTTCATTGGTTGACGTGTTGAATGGTAGGGCCTTTTGGTGAGTGGAGATGAGGGTTTTGTGTGTGGGATGTGTTTCTGCATGTGTGAATCACACATGTGCCAGGGTAATTGAAATTTACCCTTTGTTTTAAGTGAGTAATTTCTGGGGTGAAGAATGGTAAAAAGTAACACTTTTGATCCGAAATTGGGGGAGAAAAGGTGTTTGGCGCATTTTTCAGGTTTGAATGTTTAACCTTGGCAACTTTGGTCCTTGTATTTTGGGATTTTTGGTAAATCATGTTTTTCAGCCCTAAAAACGAATTCCCTTTGTATTTAACTTTCACACATTGGCAGTTTTGGCACAAACTTTTGGAAAAAGGTTTACAAGGGTTGTTTTTGCCACTTTTGCATATTTGAAAGGCTGATCTTGGACATTTTTTATTTTCAAAGGTCTTCAATGTATCTTTTGCTTGATGAGGGACCATATTTGACAATTTGGAATTGTTGAGGGACTAATCTTGCCATTTCTTCAAAGTTAAAGGACCTTTTGTGTAATTTTGACAAACTTAAGGGACCAAACTTGTAATTATCAATATACAAGGGTTTTAAGTGTCATTTCTTCAATAAATGAGGATCAATCTTGTTTGTCTTCAAGTCTTCAAGGGTATTTGTTGAATTCTTCATGAATTAGGGCCTGATTCTTTGTACGGCTTCGTTTCTCGTGTCCGCTTTTCCTTGTATCTTGTGATATTTTGTCTTTTTCACGATATCCATACCTAAAATACACAAGTAAACAAACACAAGCATATATATGGTATTTTATGACATTTTTATGCATTTAAAGCCCGATAAGAACGATGAGATCATGTATAAATGCCATCTCATCAATGAGTATATCCTCCAGCAGGTGTCCTTGCTGGGTGAGAGCCTGATAAAAAAAATATACATGAGACATGATAATAGGTACAAAGGACAATGCGGATAATTCGTAAGATGGAATACCAGTGATAGCTGGACGGTTAGGCTGTGAACCTCTCTGGTTTTGGTCCCTCCCGTTACCATGATTCCTGGTAGAAGATTCTCTAATGAGTAAGTATAAGGACCTACTGCTGTTGGAGTTTCTAGCGTTGTTACGGTAATTATCATTACCGCCACGCCTATCCATAGCAGAACGGTAGTGAGTCTGACCGTTTCCCAGCAAGTCCTAAAAATTGTCTTATTTCCGTAGGCGTACTAAGCTTACTCCAATTCTTTACCGCTTCAATCTTTGCAGGATCCACACGAATAACTTGCTATCCATGACATGTCCTAGGAATTGAACAACATTCATCCAAAATCACACTTCGAGAACTTAGCATACAACTCCTTCTTCTTAAGTAATTCGAGAATTATACCAAGATGCTTGGCATGTTCTTCTCTATTACGAGAGTAGATTAGAATATCATCGATAAACATGATTACAAATTTATCCAAGTAAGGCTTACACACTCTGTTCATGAGGTCCATGAAAACAGCTAGTGAATTGGTTAAACCAAAAGGCATCACTTGAAATTCATAATGTTCGTATCGCGATCTGAAAGTAGTTTTAGGAATATCGCCTTCCTTAACTCTCAGTTGATGATAACCTGATCGTAAATCAATTTTCGAATACACGCTCGATCCTTGAAGTTGATCAAATAAATCGTCGATTCTGTGTAATGGGTAACGATTCTTTATAGCAAGTTTTTTTAACTCACGATAATCGATACACATCCTAAAAGATCCATCTTTCTTTTTCACAAAAAGACTAGATCTCCCCACGGCGATATACTTGGTCTAATAAATCCTAGATCAGTTAGTTCTTGGATTTGACTTAACAATTCTTGCATTTCCGAAGGTGCTAATCGATAAGGCGCTTTAGAAATCGGTGTTGCTCCTGGTATCAAATCGATTTTGAATTCAACTTGAGGCTCAGGCGGCAAACCTGGTAATTCCTCGGGAAATTCTCTAACTATGAGAATATCTTGTAATCTCTTTTCTTCTTTCTCATTTTCCACTACTTGAACTAAGAAAACTTGACCACCTCGGGATATATACTTATTTATCTTTAAGCATGATATGAGATTTAGTCGAGTCTTACTTTGCTCACCATAGAAAATCAAAACTTCACCGTTAATAGGAATATGAACGGCTTTCTCGTCACATAGAATTTTAGCATGGTATTTAGATAACCAATCCATTCAAATGATTACGTCAACACTACCGAGCTTAATGGGTATAAGATCGATTTCAAAGGATTGGCGTAATAAAGTAATGATACATCCTCGAATAACGGTATTAGTGCTAACTATTTTTCCGTCGGCCATTTCTATATTATACTTAGTATTCTAAGAAACAATCGGAATATCTAACTTAGCAGCAATTTTAACAGATATAAAACTTCTATCAGCTCCCGAGTCAAATATTACATTAACCAGACGTTGATTTAGATGAAACTTACCCGTAACCGTATTCTGATCTTGATGTGTATCATTTACCAAATAGGCTTTCCCTCGGCTATTGTTCTCTTTACGACACTCATTCACCAGATGCCCTTTTCTCCGTAGTTATGGCAAACTTTAGTTATAGGAATTTGATTACTTCCAGTAGCTAGACCTTTATTTCTGCAGAATCTTGTCTGGTGTCCTATTTTTCCACAGTTCTCACACTTGATAGTGCAATATCCTGTGTGACGTAGAGAACACCTCAGACAATGGGGTTGTCTTCCGTTATAACCATTGCTCGAAATTACAACATAAACTTTAGAAACGTCATTTCTTTTGTTCTGCTGCTGACGATTATTGCTTTGATTATAGTTGCGATAATTATTCTTCTAGAAATTACGATTAACAGGAAAGTTCTTCCTATTATCAAACTTCCTCATATTATTAGCTGCCACTTGTATAGGAGTATACCTTATCATTTGATCCATTAACCTTTGAGTAGTGGTGATAACTTCCTCTAATTTTTGGGGTTTAAAGGCGGTAACATTCCCTTCAATACTTCTAGGCAATCCTCCAATAAAATCTTCCATCAACTTTTCAGTATTAGGCACCATATTAGGACATAATAATGCCAATTCCTAGAATCTTCGGATGTAAACTTTAAGATTATTATCCTTTACTGCTAAATTATAGAACTCTTGCTCCATTTTCCTAATCTCACTACGAGGAAAATACTTCTTAATTATCAGATTCTTAAATTCACTCCACTAAGTCTGATAAGCTTGTTCTATCCAAATGGGTTGTGCATAAGCATTCCACCAAGACAAAGCTTCTTCTATTAGCATACACGTAGCAAATTTCACTTTACAATCTTCAGAACAGTCACTACGAACAAATACTGATTCAGTTCTCTCGAACCAGCGAATAAGTCCAAAAGCTCCTTCAGATCCTTCAGGGTTAAAAGGCTGACAGTTCATGAAATCTTTGTAAGTACATCTCTTCTCCACCAGAACTTCTCTCCTAGCAGCATTTCTATTACTTGTACTAGCTACATTGGCGGCTTGTGCTTGCAAAGCTGCTGTCACACTCTCAACAACTAATTGCCTTATCTCTTCAGGTGTCATATTTACTGTCGCAGATGTTAATGCTCTCATATGGGCCATCCTACCAACGCAATAACACTCGATAAGAATGATATTTTTTTAATATTCATACGTGGCGTATGGAATCTGTTGAAACAAGAAGAGGGGGGGGGGGGTAGAATAGTTTCTCTTCGGTTTGTCTCCTAATTAAAATTGCTTTCAATTATAGAGTACCAAAACTATCTTTTACTTGAAAGCTAGTTGCATAATGATTAGGTTCAATTCTAATGCATTAACAATGAGAAGTAGTAAGTGTAATGGTAATGAAAGTAAGTAAATAGTAAGGAAAGAAACAATCTAATAGGAAGACACCAAGATTTAGAGTGGTTCAGCAACGAAGCTCTATCCTCGTTCCTACTCCACTCCTCGAGTACACCTACTCGAGATTTCCACTATATCCACAAGCTCCCTCTTTGGCGGAGAAAACCTTACAACGTCGCTTATGTTATTTTCCGACACTAAGCTAACTGTCGAAACCGAATCTTAGCTAGGACCAATCTACACAATGTCTCCTACTTCACCATTTTACGACACAAGGCTAAATGTCGAGTTCTAATCAAAAGATAGAACCAATCTTCACAACGTCGCATACTTTACCATATTCCGACACAAGGCTAGATGTCGAGTTCTAATCCAAAGCTAGAACCAATCTTCACGACTCTTCACTTTGAAGCTAAGTGAGAACTTCAAACGACACAACTACATCACTTTATAGTTTAGTGAGAACTCACACAACTCATTACAACTCAACTAAACATATCCAAGTGAACACATGTAACTTGGATGTACACAAGACAAATCCAAGCACACACATATGCAATGGATTTACACAACACTAATCCAAGTATTCACAAGTAGCTTGGATGAACACAACTAGTCCAAGTATTCACAAATACATTGGATCTACACAAGACACAAATAAACAAATGATGAACATGACTAGATCTTTAGGAGAGGATGATCTTCATCAAGGCTTCATCTTTAATCACAACACAAGTGTGTGAGTGATATTATCTTTGGACAAGGTAAAGAAGGGGATCAAGAGGATAATCAAAAGTAAACATACTTAACACATTAAGTTATCATTTACAAATGATTAGGATTAAGAAAGGAGAAAGAGAGCTGAAAGAAATGTCCAAAAAGGGTTATGGAAAATGTAGATTTGATCTACTATTTATAGAAGACAAAAACCAATGGATAGTTTCATGCGGTTCCTTATCAATAAAGAACCGCATAGGTACTTAAGGAACCGCGGATGTAGACCCTGATCCTTTTTGTCTTTTAGTGGGGTAGAAATATTTGAGACAGTTTGAAACCTTCAAAGGATATTCCTATGGCATTTGGAATATGCCATATTCAAATTTACATTTTCCATTTTAATAAAAAAATTTCTTAAAAAGAAAGTTTATTAAAAATCTTTTGTCACATTTGACAAAAGTAAGTTTTAAGGCTAATCACTTTTATGATCACTAAACATGATTAAGATATGTTAGTTTAATGATTATTATCTTGATGATAGTGTTTGTTAGATAATTCGTTTTACGATTGTGTTTGACTATAAATGTCTTGTATAAGTTGTTGTGATCAAAACTAAAGAAAGATTAATTAACACTAATAATGTTTTTAGGCATTACTTGCATTAACAATCTCCCCCTTTTTGATTGCGACAAACTATACTCATTTACGTAAAATACAAAATTATTCGAATTATTAACGAGTTTATTCACTATCATTCTCCCCCTTTGTCGAAGCAAAAAGGTTAGCACAAGTCTTTTGAGAAGAGAAGAATTGACTTTGCTAGTAGCTCCCCCTTGGTGCTTACTCCCCCTTGCTTGGGGCACCAAGTGAAAGAGCTAAGGTGACATGCTACACAAAGGTTAGAAGATAGAAAAGAAACACCAATGTATATATGTGCACTACCTACTAAATAACTTGAGAGGGAGGAAGAAAAAAAATCTCAAATTAGAAGTAAGTATTTGCTAAGTATGTCCAAAGAGTGTGTGTTGACAACATCAAAGTTCAATTGGTGGAATAGAGGAAGAAAAGAAACATCCAAACCAATTTAAATGATAAAATGTCAATGGGTTAAAAATTTAGAATTTACGGAATCACCCATAAGCAATTTTAAATTTTAACCGTGATCAACTCTTTAACAAATGTGTGAAAAAGAATTAGCGGGAAAAGGATAACACACATAACATTCATATTACAAAAATTTGAAAGAACATACAAGAGAAATATTCATACACACAATATGAATATTTAAAGCAAAAAATATGGAAAATAAACCACAAAGCATAAACTACTCTAGTAGTGATAATCTTCCAAGATTGCTTTTTTATTTTGACTCAAACAACTAAAGTACAAAAAGTGACTTAGTTGGAAAAGAAAGACGACGAGGCATCATTCGAAGTTTTGTTCACGGGAACAAAAACTTTGAAAGGAGGTCGAGGGAGAAGGAATTCAAGGAAATTTAGCTTGTCATAAACATGAGCAAGTTCAATTTGTTGAAATTGACAACAATCACACGAGGAACCATGATGCAAAACAAAGTCGTTAGATGGGGGAGGACCACCAAGATGAGAGTTTGGTGGAGAGATGTTTTCACAATGCCTTGTGAGGTTTGGGAAAGAAGATAGGTCATTTAGTTGTGGAGTGTTGAAAGGTTTAGGTGGTGGTGGAAGAATTTCCTTTTCTCTGGTAATTGGATTTATATAGTAAGTCTTATTCCAATATTTGATCGGAGAAGAGGAATCATGAGGATTCTGGTTTTTCTTGATCCAAATGGGTGGAACCGAGATTTTTGGTTTCTTTGAAAGCTCAGAAGAAGCTTTAGGTTGAGAAGATTGTGACAAAGATATGTCAAGGTTAGGAATGGAAGAGTTAGACATTGTAAGGAATGAAGAAGAGAACTCCCAAAAGAGAAGAATTTAAGGAAAGTGGACAAGGCAAAGATTTGAAATGAAAACAAAAGGTTTTAAGGAATGTTTAGCCAAATTGGGTAAACAAAGAATCTTGACAAAAGCAGTGGTCAAAGAAGAAAGACCAAAAACGAGCCAAAAATAGGGTTGCTGTCCGCGGTTCCTTAAAGGGACCGGCAGTTCCTTATTGATAGGGAACCGTGCGACTCTATGGATCCGAACTCATTGGACTTGAAACCATGATTTTTCAATGTTTTGAAGAAAAATAAGACCCTTTCAAAAATTTGTAAATCTTGGATTTTTACCTCTTTTAGCATTAAAATATGCTAGGGTTGCATAAAAGCAACACACTCACAAAGAATGTCTTAACAAAGGGCGACAAAATATGTAGATAACATTTTGAATCAATTTTTAGTCAAGTTTTAGAGGTTGTGATAGATTTAGGTTTAATTTTAAGTAAATTGAAGTTGATTAATGTGAGCACATAGGTTGAAACACACAAAAGCAAAATCCATAGAACATCTTCAAGAAACACTCATGAAGGAAAGGAAATACAAGAAAAGAAATAAAAACTAATTAATACAAAGTTAGCTAAACTAGTTCTTGATATCATAGTCTACCTTGGCTTGACTTTCTTTAAAAACATTTATTTCTGAAAATCATCATTCACTCCTAGAAGGAGGAGGCATGGAGAACAAGGTAAGCAAGAAATCTTGCAACCTCATATTAAGACCAAACATCTCCAACCTTAGGTTTTGAATGATATAGTTGTTATAGAGACAACATAAACAATGAGTACCATGAGCTTCTAGAAAACCAAAGAAGTAAGGATCACCCATGAAGTGAGAAATAGGAATACCCAAAGGAGGAGTGTTTGAGGGAGGAGGAGGTGGTGGAGGCATAGTGTCTAAAGGTGATATGGGTGAAATGGGTGAATTTGGTGGAGTAAAAGGAGAGGTAATCATAGGCTTAACAAAAAAGGGAAAGCTTTGAAGAGGTTGAGGTTGAGTGTTCACATCCAAGGGAGGACTAGGAGTGAAGAGTGAGGACAAGTCATTCATTCTTGATTGGAATGAGGAGGAGGTAGAACCATGTGAATGGTTGGTACCATGAGTTGAGTTGGTCTTGGATGGAGCAAGAGGTGGTGAAGGTGATGAATAAATGAGAATAGGAGAAGTTTAATTCTTAGGTGTATGGAAAGATGAAGAACCAAGTTTGGGTAACTTAATCTTGATCTTAAGGTTTCTTTTGGAAGAGGATAATTTGTGAGAGTTGGATGTTCTGGTGGACACCATGGTTGTGAAGAGGTTTAGAAAGAATTTTAAGGGATGAAGAACAAGATCATTAAGAAGGGTTTAAAAAGAGGAAGGGATGATCCAAACTAGTACGGGTTAAAATCATTTTAGGTGGATAACGAAATTAGGTAGCCTAGTTTAGGAAAGTGTAGGTTTTTGCAAAAATTTCACCAATGTTTACACAGATTAAGGGAAAATAGTGTAAAGCAAAGATTCTCTCGGAACAGATGATGGCGGTTCCTTATATATGGGCGCGGTTCGTTATCGCTAAAGAAACGTTGGGAGATAAAGAACCGCCACCAGTGGGTTCAATAAAATGCACTTCCAGAAACTTTTGCTAGCCCAGATTTCACACAAAGTTTTATCAAGCCAAAGTGAACTATTAATCAAAATCTAGGAAGCTAACTAACACATAAGATGCACAAAGCTATGTAAATTGAAAGACCGATCACATAGACACATAGGATTAAAATAGTAAATAATCCAAACACATAGTATTAGTTAATACACATAATATCCTAAAAATAAAGAAAGACAGAGGAAATAGTTCAACAATCCAAAACATATTCATAAACATGTTAACCATGAATCATTCATCCATGAGCAATTCCTCGATTCCGTGATTCACTTCTTAAACGTTCTCGAAGACGGTGATGGAGATAAAATTGATAGTCAGAATCAATATCTAGAGAGGACAATTGAGAGATAGTGGATGACAAATTATTGCTAGAGTTGAGAGAATCGACTTGAGAGACATTTCCATCTTCATTTGAATCATGCGTGGGTTCAAGTGAGATGTTTCCTTTATGGGAAGCATGATGATAGTAGTAAATTCACACTCGTTTAGGAAAACGAGGTAAAAGCGGTAAGTACTAAGTAAACGTTTAGGAAAACTTAAGCACTTATGACCCTTTGTGTGGGATCGTTCTTAAGGAGGCTAGTGTGTTGTGTAAAGAGATGATTAAATGTTTGTGATTATGATTATGAAGAAAGAAAAGAAAAAAGGATGACGGTTACGATTAAAATTAAACTAAGACGAAAGTCGTGAACGTAAAACCGTAAAAAGTGACTAAATTTAAAAAATTATCCTAAACATTTTTAGAAAATTGCAATAAATCCTAAAAAATGTAATTAGAGTTTACAAAAAATCAAAAATCACTCAAACCTTTTATTTAATTAAATAATAATTTTTTAATGCTAATTAAAGCCCAAAAATCAGTTTAATTAACAAAAAGCCCAAAATAAGATTTTTCAATTTGTAAAACTCTAAGATAACTTAATTAAGCTAAAAACTATTTTTGGAAAATTTAAAATTAATTAAAACTATTTAAAAATGATTAAAAACTATAAAACTATTAAAATAATCCTAAAAATTAATTAAATGACAAGAAAATTAATCTAAAAGTTTTAAAAATCATAACTTAATGTATTTAACCCTAGAAAAATGAAAAAGTTTCAAAAATCCTAAAATTAATTTTTAATAAGAAAATAATAATAAAATATTAATAAAAATTCAAAAATTATAAAAAATTCTAAAAACTTGCAAAATAGTTTAATTTAACCTAATTTAAACAGAAATGAACTTGAAACGATAAAAATACCCCTAATGGGCCTCCAAATGGGCCAAAAACCTAAACAGTGTGCTTAATGGGCTAACTTTGGCCCAATAAGAAAAATGACCTCCAAAAAAGCCCAAAAATTCCAGTTAAGCTTAAAATTCAATTTTAAATACAAAATTTCAAAGGACCAAAAGCTGAAAATGAGCTTATCACAACTTATTTCAAAACAACTTATTCTTAATGAGCTTTTTGGCCCATTAAGATATAAGCTGATGCCATAAGCTATGATTTCACACACGTTCTTCTCTTGACCTAAATATGCCTTTTGTAAAAATAATTTTTGAATAAGTCCAAGAAATAAGCCTGAAATAAGCAAAATCTCTCTTCACAAAAGGACAAAATAGTCGTTTTCGAGTTCTAGACCACTTCAAGGGCTGATTCAAGTTGCAAAAGGTTTCAAATGACTTAATTAAGCAAAATCAACAAAAAGTTTTCAAAAAGAACCACTTAATAAACTAGAATAAGCAATAAGTTGTTTTGAAAAAGTCAAGTCAATTCGTTTTCTAGTCAAACCCTAAAGTCAAACCCTAAAAAGCTCCAGAATAAACAAATGGGTCAAATGATGAAGATTGATCACAAAATCAAAGTTGTTGCACGTCTAAATAAGCTAGAATATCTTATTGATAAGCTGAATGAAAAATTGCACTAATAGTGGGAACTTTTGGTGTCTTTCAGTGGGAATTTTTACCACTACTTGACTTGTTTGACTTTTTGTCTTTTGTGGGTTTTTCTTGCAATCAAAGAACACAAAGGAACCCTTATAGCCAGTGGGTTATAAGGAGTCAATGACAATCAAAGAAACACAAATTCACCAAGCCAAATAGTACAGTTTAATCAATTTATGCCCAGATATGATACATACACGAACATGGACAGTGATGAAGATTAAAAAGCTAATAAACCAAGATTAAGCTAACCAGATTGCACCAAAATCATACACAAGCTTAAACAAACTTAGTTCCACACAAAAAAACTCATATCATGAATTGGTTACAAGATTTCAAACAGATTTAAGCATACGCAGGTTACTGATTAACAAAAGTGGCCACAAGAACTATTTGCTGAACTAGATGACCACAAATCCAATTTCAACACCACAAATCTACTTCACAGGTTGCACAAACTTAGATTTAGCACTTGTTAGCCCTAGTCGACCCTTAGATCTAGGTGTCCACAAAATCTTAGGAAAAAACAATAGGTAATGAAGATTATATTACCACTTGATGGGTTAGTGTGTTACAAAGCACAAAGCATGTAGATAAACACTCAACTATGATACTAGAGCAAGAACAACAACAACACCACACTTAACACTTACTGAATTTCACCCAATACCCAAGCATGCAGTAGACCCAAACACCCTTTTAACTTTTCAAAATCAAAATTTATGAAGTCAAAAACGTTTTCAGGTTAGACCAAGCTTAGATAAACATCATAACAACCTCCTTATGCACTTAAAACAAGATTCAAGCCACAAGAACAACACATACACCAGCAGAATGCAAAATCACATAAAACTCCTTTTTTCAACAGATTTTTGGGAAATAGAACTCAAACCTCATGAATTCACATCCACACTCACGTATGTTTGAGCTTATGTGCCTAGCTTAACAAGGTACAAGCTTCCAAATAGCTGCAAAAACAACAAGGTTAGAACAAACAGAATATATAAAAAAGAAAAATGAAAAATGAACTAAGACTAATTCAAGTTTTGTACCCACTCTTTGAATATCCCCAAATCAAGACCTCACCTCACCTTGATAATCTTCTTATCAGGGTGATGTGACCAATCTTAGCCCAAAAATTTGAAAGGTTTGAACCAAAGAACATAGAAAAAATCAGGTTTTTGGAAAATCTTGCAATTTCTTGCACAATCTTTAAAAACAAGTTTTGAAACTTCACAATCACAAACTACAACCAATAACAATAAGTAAATGAGAATGGCACTTGGAATTCGTCAAAGATATCAAAGACTTTTTCATTACTTTGAACAAAGGATTTACATATTCTTGACCAAAAGAAAAACCAAGAGCAAATTGCTATGTGTAACCCTAAACCCTTTATATAGAGGGTGTACATGGACCTATTAAGCTGAAAAAACTAAAAACCCTAAGCATTGAATTTCCTCTTTTGCCTTTTGAATTTTTAAATTTTCTTGATCATGTGAAGAAGTTTGGCTATTTGTGAGGCTGTAAAAGTGCTACCAATTGATCCAAAGGCCCAAAGTGAGCTTAGTATGAAAGCAGGATTGTGGGACGTTGGATTTCTGGCAGGTTTTGGCATCTTCTCTAAAGTATGCAACAGGGGAATCTCGTGTGGCCCTTTGAGGTGAGGTTGCAAAGGTTTTAAGGGTCGGGTTATGATTAGTGTACCCTTAATCATAAAACTGGATAATATTAGGGCTTAATTTCACGTAATTAGTAAAACCCTAATCTTGTTCTTCGTATGAATAGTTAAGGTTTAATCCATTTTTGTTTTTGAGAAAGTGTTAACCGCGTGTTTAAACTAATTAATATAATTAGTTAAAACCGGTTGTGAGTGGTTTGGTGTATTGGCAAAATGATGGCTTGTGATTGGGTGAGAGGTGTTAATGGGGCACGTGGCGAATTTTAATTAGTCTAGGTAAGTATGATGTCATCGAAATTATCACCCCCTTTCATTCTTTCTTCTTTCATTTGAAGTGTAATTCCACAAAACTGAAAATCCCTTTGTAATAAAGTTTCAGTTTTTATACTTTTGCCCCAAAAAGTTTTGTAAAGTATTTTCAAGGGTATTTCTTGTCATTTCATTATATTTGAAGGACCAATCTTGTAATGCCTTCAATCTTCAAGGTCTTGACTTGTATTGTTGACTTTGTGGAGGACTAATATTGACAAGTCTTCATAATTGAGGGACCATTCTTGCCAATTCTTCAAAGTTGAGGGTCCTTTTAGTAATTTTGACAAACTTTAAGGACCAAACTTGTATAT
Source organism: Glebionis coronaria (assembly GCA_025667525.1). Lineage (NCBI taxonomy): Eukaryota > Viridiplantae > Streptophyta > Magnoliopsida > Asterales > Asteraceae > Glebionis > Glebionis coronaria. The sequence continues at coordinate 516,747 of JANFOE010001181.1, read as the reverse complement.
ATGAATATACAAGGGTTTAAAGTGTCAATTCTTCAATAATGGAGGACCCTTCTTGTACAATCTTCAATTCATCAAGGGTTTTTCTTGGAAAATCAACTCTAGGGCCCGGTTCATTGTGCGGCTTCGTTTCCCGTGTTCGTTTTTGCTTGTTTCTTGTGATCTTTTGTCATTTTCTCAATATCCGTACCTAAAATACACATTGAAAAACCACAAGCATATATTTGGCACATTTTATGATATTTTAACCATTTTAAGCCTGTTTGGAAGATGAGACTATGTATAATTGCAGTCTCATCACTCCCCCATACTAAACCATTGCCGTGGCCTCACCCAATGCTAGAATAAAGTATCATAGCACCTCCAAAATTCATTTCTATGAACTTTTATTGAATCATAAACTTACTACACTACCACTATTACTACTCCTTGCGTTTTCATCGCAAAATGGGATGTTTAGGTTCATAGAACAAGAACACGTGAATGATTCGTTAGAAATAATTTCATCGTCCTTGATTTTCACCCAATTCCATTCTAAGCGTGTAACGAGAACATTTTCATTATAAGTTAGTAATTCTAACACTACTCATATGCCCTAATCACGTACTTAGACTCCCATAATCCTAATTGTTAACTCTTATATTTTTATTTTGTCTTGAATGATCACGAGGATGCATTGTTTGACTTATGCGATGATAGAGATTTAGGTCTAAAAATAGAGTCATAACGGTGTAACCAACACCATCGAATTAATAACCCCCCTAATAGAAAACGATGTCAAAAAATTAAGTCAACAAGAAGGATCGATAAACACGGTTTTATAACGGTTTTGAACATGAGACTTATTACCAAGACTTTTATATGCCCCCTAACGGATGGGCCTTATTATCATAGGTTTACCTCCATCTTTTATTCAAATTCGCCATGAAGCTTTTATTATGACTTCGGTCTTGCCTTGCCTTTTATTATCCTCCTCATCAGTGGTTTTATTATTGTCAAAGACGTATATCCTCACGCTAAGGCGAATTTTGGATCTTTAAATCTTCAAAGCTTCAAAGATTAAGGCATAATTCACTTTCAATTTCGCATAGATTTTTCGTCCTTGTGAGCTTCAAATTGTTTGCGTGATTTAGGTAGCACTTGAAATCTTATTATTGGGTGAAGCTTTCTATTATTAGGGTTGCCAATACTTCAAAACCGTGACGCTGGTGATATCTTAATGTCTTCCCAATTTAATTACATGGAAGCTACTAGAAAAGACTAGAAACCAACAATCAGACTAAACCGCGAAGCCAATACTTATTAGCAAATTTATACACAAGCGAAGGGAGAATAAGCAAACAACAAGAACACATGAGTTTTTGAAAGAATACGAGTACTCTACGTTTAGCATAGTGTGACAACCCAAGGTTTTGGATTTGTCACTTGGTCTTACTTTTAGGTTATTTTATGTGTGCTTACTTGATTGTGTGATTACATGTTTATTTTGTGTGATTGAGGTTGGTGTGGTTATCGTTTATTAGTATAGAAGTACTCATAAGTAAATCGAGGAACGATTATTTCATGTTCATGAGCTCACAATTAGTGACTATGAAATGAAATGGTGATATTTTGGTGTTTACGTATACGTATAAGTATTATAGTAATAGTATTTTTTTTAGGATTTACGGTTTAGCATTTAGAGGGCTCGGATGAGGTAATTAGTCATATCGATATTTTTCGGGATGGTTTTAAGTCATTTAGGACTTAAATATAAAGTTTATTTCAAAATTTGAGATTTTTTATAAAAGTGTATATTTTACGTCTTTTACGGTAAAACGCGTAAAAACTGACTAGTTTTACGGTTTTGAGGTTTTGGAGGCTTTAGGAGCTGAAATAAATTAAGGAAAATTAAGGTAATGTTATTAATACATATATTAATAATATAATATAAAAAAAACGAAATTAGGGGCATATGGGTCGGTTTGGACGAATCAGAAGAAAAGGAAAAAAAATGGAAAGTGGGCTTCTACTTGGACTAGGATTTGTGAACACACTATATAAGGTTTTCTAATAAATCAAAAACCATATTTTTCTCTCCTGGAACTTCATAGGCGACGGCTAGAAGAGTTTTTTTAGGGGTTTTCATAGTTTTCATCTTCCATTGAATTAAAGGTAAAAACCTTCTTAAACCTTTTTAATTAAATTGTTTTTATGTTTAATTGATCATCTTATGATGGATTTAGGTTAGGGTTAATTTAAAAATAGTAAATTAATGTTATATTAATGAGGTTATAATGATTACATAAATTAGGGCTTGTAATTAGAGGGATTAGGGTTAATTAATGAGGTTGATTTTGTTAAACTTGTTTTTAAAAACTAGGCAGAATTTTGGGTCATTGTTTTGATCATATAGGGAGTTCTACAAACTCTTATTTTGCGATCCAAGTATCCTTGAAAAGGTAATTGAAGTGGATTTCCAATGCAAGAAAAGAGAACTAAATTGGAGGTCGGGAAGTGGGTCAAAAACAGGTTACAACAGTCGGAGGTCAAAACAGTTTTGTAATCAGCCTGTTTTCTTTTTAAGTTTTGGGTTGTTTGGGGTACTTAGGGTTGCATTGGGATCTTCTCACGAACATGAGAGATGGTTTATACATTGTATTAAGTATCTGCACTTGGGCTAAGGTTGTGGTGTAGGGTAAGACCCCTTAATTGTAACAAACTTTTAGTATGTTGAAAATCAGGAAATCTGGAATGACAAAAGTATGTATATATATATATATATATATATATATATATATATATATATATATATATATCGGGGCCTTAACAGTAGCTTTAAGGTTAGGACAAGTGGGAGGTGTTAGCTAACATATTTAAGGGTATGAATATTCCTTTTAAAGAAACCATGTGTATGTTTAAGTGGAAGTTTGACTTAAAGTTTTGAGACCTAAAAACTTGGACAGTTTTGTGTAAAATATGAACGGGATAGTTATTAAACTTAACCAAGTTAAGGACTTGTTAAGGAAGGGTAATGAGGTGACTAGATCTTATCAATGAGGTATTTATATGGGAATAGGCTAGATGTCCATCATAGGTTGATGAGCCATCTTAGTGATTGGTTCATGTATTGATTGCGTGCTTTCGGTTTTAGCTTGTTGCTAGTGCGAGGACTTGTGAAGAAGCATTCAGGTGAGTTCATAGTCCCATTTCAACTAAGTTTTTAAATGTTTTTCTAGTATGGGATGGAGATGACACTTGTGGTATTCTTAAAATGTTTTGGTACTAAATTTTTATAAATGTGTGGACATAAATGTGCTATTGTGTGACTTGCGTGCTTATGTGTTCTCATATGTGTTTTGATATGTGTTATGATATGTGAATCTTGATTGTGTTATGATTGGGATTGGTACATAGATGTATGGGCGTCTATGGGACCAATTGTGATGTGTGTGGAGCGTGGTGCACGATCCGTCCTGACTTCTTGGTTCTGAGTTCTTGGTTCGTGGGGCACGATCCGTCCTGAGTACTTGTGCATCGTTTCTTCGGAGGTAAGATATCTCGACGGGGATATAGTTCATCGTCCACAGGTGGTGTGGGAAAGATCCGGATAGTGTGGTGTGTGTTCTTGTGTGTGTGACGGGATACTTCTTGACTATTATAGTGTGCTTTGTGAATTGTAGATGTGATTGGTACTTGGATTGAGTTTTATTGTGGATGCATGTAGCATGATTATCACATTATGGTCCATTACTATAAATTGTTTTTCTTCAACTATTTATAGCGTTTGTTAAGGGTTCTTAAGATATTCTAATAACTTAAACCTATGTTCTCACCAACTTTGTGTTGACAGATTTTAGTGTCATTTTCAGGTGAGGTAGTTGTGCAAGATGATGTTAGAAGTGGCTAGAGTATAGAGGCTGCTAGGATTGCATTAGGAGGAATCCATTTCCTCTTAGTATTTATTTAATGTTTGAATAAGTGGTACATTTTAGACACCTATATGTTCGATTTTTGTTTATTTGTATGTCTTTGGTAAGAGGTAGGCCTGTTACCTACTTACCCAGACGCCTGCATTGTTTGAGATATTGTCATGACATTGTGTCACCTTTTTTTTATGAAATTTCTATTTCGTTTAGTTAACTCTATAGACACGCTATTGTTGTGATGATATCCATACGTCGCGCCCTATATTCCGCCATGGTGGGGTGTGACAGAATGGTATCAGAGACAATGGTTATAGAGAATTAGGTTGCCTAGTCGCGTAGCCTAGTCTATAGCTTAAGGGTCTCTGCATATAGGCGTCATAGGAGTATGTGTGCATTTTATATTAATTGATGTGTTTGGATGTTATTTATTGCGATGTTTTGACTAGTATGAATTGAACCATATTAAGTTCATACTTAGCTACATGTTATTTTGTTTATGAGTTTTGACTAGTGCGGGTTGAACCATAATCGTATAAGCTAGTCATTGTTGGATTCCGTTTAATTACGTTTTCATGTTCTTTATACATTTTGAATTTTGTCTACGCTGGTTCAGCTAGACTACGAGTTGATGAGTTTCCTGCATTGGCTACGTTATTTTAATACATATATTTTGGATCTTATTTTATGTTGTGGTTATGTGCTTATATGAGTTGTAGGATCTATGTGCTTATTTGAGTTGGTAGACCGATGTGTTATGTGTAGTATTAATTCTTATAAGTGTCATCATAGGAGGGAGTGCATTGGTGAAAGGGGAATTGTATAAGTATGGTGGCCAACATAGTTACACAAGTACCACAACATCAATGGATTCCTGAGTATGGTTGCATGAAAGAGGGTTAATACATGCTTGTATAGTATATGTTGGATGGACTTGAGTGTATGTACGCGTATGCCTATATATGTATATATCCCTTCTACGTATCGGTTGTATTCTTAGGTTAGTTTGCTAGTTCTTTTCTCTTTGGGATGTTCAACTTCTGTAGTAGCGCATTTATCGAGTCCTCATTTCACGTGTTTTGTTTGTACGGTATTTTTGGTGTAGAGGCTATTGAGAGGGTGGAGATTTCTTTTTGGAATAACGATATCTTTCGTTTTGAGTCTTACATGGTAAAAAAATAAAACTTGCAAATAGTAAAATAAAAATAGTTGTTGGTAGTCGATAAAATGAGGGTAAAGTGTCGAAAACGTGTTTGAAATAAGATGGAATATAAATTTTTTGAACATATAAGCATGACTTGTTTATTTTAAAATATTTTGGTTTTGATCACCTAAAGTTATTGTTGTTTAGTTAGAATTTTTGTTCTTATTAACTTAAATATGTTAAAATCATGTATTAATCATATGGTGGGTGAGAGTTTAAATTTTCTGTAATTAAAATAAATAAGACCTTGAATTTTGCAATTAATAACGGGTTTTTTTGGTTTGAAATCGTTTTGGTCATAACTTATTCATTTTTAAAGTTTTTTTTAGTGATTCAAAAGCCTAAAATTATGTACTCGGAACGTAGTTTTCAAATATTCAGGAAGTGTTGTAATTGGAAGTCAGTAGCTTGGTCGAATTAATTGTACAAGTGTCGAGTTCAAGGTTAATTTTCAGACAACATGGTTTAAACTTGTGTTTTAGGTATTTTGGGGTAATGAACACTTGGAGGGTTAACATAGAGATGAGCTGGGATGGAATTTGAGAGTTCTTTAGAACTTAGAATACGTGGTTATATTTAATGAGTTTTGATTTATGGTATTTATGAGTAAGACCGAAATCGGGGTGACAGTTTTAAAATCGTCGAGTTATGTAATGGCTCCTAACTTGATTTCAAGACAGTTCTTGTTTGATGAGTTGCGAGATTTAGTTAGGTTGGTTACATAACATTATGGTTTTAATAAGTTTCCTCGCAGACGGTTAAGGCTCATGTGTTGTTGGTTGAAATTATTTTAGTTTAAACTGGGTTCACGTTTGAACCTAAGGTTTTATCAGGGATATGTATCCTCGTTTGGTTGCAGAGAATAAGTTTGAGTTTGGGAGTAAATCTCGGGACGAGATTTCTATTAGGAGGGAGTGATGTGACAACCCTAGGTTTTGTATTTGTCATTTGGTCTTACTTTTAGGTTATTTTATGTGTGCTTACTTGATTGTGTGATTACATGTTTATTTTGTGTGATTGAGGTTGGTGTGGTTATCGTTTATGAGTATAGAAGTACTCATAAGTAAATCGAGGAATGGTTATTTCATTTTCATGAGCTCACAATTAGTGACTATGAAATGAAATGGTGATACTTTGGTGTTTACTTATACGTATAAGTATTATAGTAATAGTATTTTTTTTAGGATTTACGGTTTAGCATTTAGAGGGCTCGGATGAGGTAATTAGTCATATGGATATTTTTCGGGATGGTTTTAAGTCATTTAGGACTTAAATATAAAGTTTATTTCAAAATTTGAGATTTTTTATAAAAGTGTATATTTTACGTCTTTTACGGTAAAATGCGTAAAAACTGACTAGTTTTACGGTTTTGAGGTTTTGGAGGCTTTAGGAGCTGAAATAAATTAAGGAAAATTAAGGTAATGTTATTAATACATATATTAATAATAAAATATAAAAAAAAATGAAATTAGGGGCATATGGGTCGGTTTGGACGAATCAAAAGAAAAGGAAAAAAAATGGAAAGTGGGCTTCTACTTGGACTAGGATTTGTGAACACACTATATAAGGTTTTCTAATAAATCAAAAACCATATTTTTCTCTCCTGGAACTTCATAGGCGACAGCTAGAAGAGTTTTTTTAGGGGTTTTCATAGTTTTCATCTTCCATTGAATTAAAGGTAAAAACCTTCTTAAACCTTTTTAATTAAATTGTTTTTATGTTTAATTGATCATCTTATGATGGATTTAGGTTAGGGTTATTTTAAAAACAGTAAATTAATGTTATATTAATGGTGTTATAATGATTACATAAATTAGGGCTTGTAATTAGAGGGATTAGGGTTAATTAATGAGGTTGATTTTGTTAAACCCGTTTTTAAAAACTGGGCAGAATTTTGGGTCATTGTTTTGATCATATAGGGAGTTATACAAACTCTTATTTTGCGATCCAAGTATCCTTGAAAAGGTAATTTAAGTGGATTTCCAATGCAAGAAACGAGAACTAAATTGGAGGTCGGGAAGTGGGTCAAAAACAGGTTACAACAGTCGGAGATCAAAACAGTTTTGTAATCAGCCTGTTTTCTTTTTAAGTTTTGGGTTGTTTGGGGTACTTATGGTTGCATTGGGATCTTCTCACGAACATGAGAGATGTTTTATATATTGTATTAAGTATCTGCACTTGGGCTAAGGTTGTGGTGTAGGGTAAGACCCCTTAATTGTAACAAACTTTTAGTATGTTTAAAATCAGGAAATCTGGAATGACAAAAGTATGTATATATATATATCAGGGCCTTAACAGTAGCTTTAAGGTTAGGACAAGTGGGAGGTGTTAGCTAACATATGTAAGGGTATGAATATTCCTTTTACAGAAACCATGGGTATGTTTAAGTGGACGTTTGACTTAAAGTTTTGAGACCTAAAAATTGGGACTGTTTTGTGTAAAATATGAACGGGATAGTTATTAAACTTAACCAAGTTAAGGACTTGTTAAGGAAGGGTAATGAGGTGACTAGAGCTTATCAATGAGGTATTTATATGGGAATAGGATAGATGTCCATCATAGGTTGATGAGCCATTTTAGTGATTGGTTCATGTATTGATTGCGTGCTTTTGGTTTTTTAGCTTGTTGCTAGTGCGAGGACTTATGAAGAAGCATTCAGGTGAGTTCATAGTCCCATTTCAACTAAGTTTTTAAATGTTTTTTAGTATGGGATGGAGATGACACTTGTGGTATTCTTAAAATGTTTTGGTACTAAATTTTTATAAATGTGTGGACATAAATGTGCTATTGTGTGACTTGCGTGCTTATGTGTTCTCATATGTGTTTTGATATGTGTTATGATATGTGAATCTTGATTGTGTTATGATTGGGATTGGTACATAGATGTATGGGCGTCTATGGAACCAGTTGTGATGTGTGTGGAGCGTGGGGCACGATCCGTCCTGAGTTCTTGGTTCTGAGTTCTTGGTTCGTGGGGCACGATCCGTCCTGAGTACTTGTGCATCTTCTCTTCGGAGGCAAGATATCTCGACGGGGATATAGTTCATCTTTCACAGGTGGTGTGGGAAAGATCCGGATAGTGTGGTGTGTGTTCTTGTGTTTGTGACGGGATACCTCTTGACTATTATAGTGTGCTTTGTGAATTGTAGATGTGATTGGTACTTGGATTGAGTTTTGTTGTGGATGCATGTAGCATGATTATCACATTATGGTCCATTACTATAAATTGTTTTTCTTCAACTATTTACAGCGGTTGTTAAGGGTTCTTAAGATATTCTGATAACTTAAACCTATGTTCTCACCAACTTTGTGTTGACAGATTTTAGTGTCATTTTCAGGTGAGGTAGTTGTGCAAGATGATGTTAGAAGTGGCTAGAGTATAGAGGCTGCTAGGATTGCATTAGGAGGAATCCCTTTCCTCTTAGTATTTATTTAATGTTTGAATAAGTGGTACATTTTAGACACCTATATGTTCGATTTTTGTTTATTTGTATGTCTTTGGTAAGAGGTAGGCCTGTTACCTACTTACCCAGATGCCTGCATTGTTTGAGATATTGTCATGACATTGTGTCACCTTTTTTATGACATTTCTATTTCATTTAGTTAACTCTATAGACACGCTATTGTTGTGATGATATCCATACGTCGCGCCCCATATTCCGCCATGGTGGGGTGTGACACATAGTAACTTATAATTAACTCTATCATTTCTCATCCTCATTTAAGAGACTTAGCCTAATAAAAGTTAAGGAATCGAAGCTAAGTGCTTAATACGCACGGTCGAGTCAAAAATTACTCTTATTCTCGCCATCGGAAATTCTACATTCGTGTCTTCAAACACTTATGAAACATGAGAAAAAACATAAAATTTGTCCATTTTTAGCCTTATTTTGCAACAAAATGATAAACAAAAAGATAAATTTTGGAAAGCGTGAAGGTTTGGCAAGGCAAGTATCTATTCACCCCCCCCCCCCGTACTAAAGTTAAACATTCTCCACAATGTTTCAAGTCTAAGGGTAGGATACCCCCATACTAGATACGAAGTGGAATGCTTAATCTAGCATGGAAAGGGTGGAACCATTAAATCAATAGCCGTTAATAAAGTGTGCTATAAACCTAAGGTTAGAACAATAAAGGATATATCATATGGATATCGAGAAATTCTACAAAGAAAACGATCGAGTGCTCCCAGAAAACGAACACGAGAGGCTCCAATCGTGAAGATCATGGTCATCTAAAAACCACATATCACAAACAACCACGAAACAAAGGTTGGAAGGGCACAAATCCCCACACGTAAGCTACATTAGAAAGAAATAATATGTAGATGGATAAGCATGGGACTCCCCCACGAGGCACCTCGTTTTTTATTACCGAGTCATGAGCTCGACTCGATCCCCTAAATTCTAATTATCATTGGGGAAGGTGACTTGGTCGAGGTAGTTCAAAGAGGGAGCTTCCCCACCAAAGTAGTGCTTCAACCTATGGCCATTCACCTTGAAATTAGGGCCATCATTTTGAGCTAGCTCGATGGTCCCATAAGGAAAAACTTGGGTAACGATGAATGGAGCCGACCAACGGGATTTCAACTTGCTAGAAAAGATTTTCAATATTTAGTTAAAAAGCCACACTTGATCTCCAATGTTAAAAACCCGGTTTTTAATTTTAGAATCGTGAAAGTTTTGGATTTCTCTTTATAGATCAACGAATTTTCATAAGCAATGTCTCTCAGTTCATCTAATTCATTAAGTTGCATTTTCTGGTGTTTTCCTGCGGTCTCAATGTCATCATTACAATGCTTTAGGGCCCAATAAGCTTTGTGTTCGAGTTCAATTGGCAAGTGAAAATTCTTCCCATACATGAGCTTGTAAGAAGTTCACCCTATGGGCGTCTTATGAGCGGTACTAACGGCCTATAAAGCATCGTCTAACTTATCCGACCACAATTGTCGGGTTTCTCCTATCGATCTCTCCAAGATCCTCTTCAACACTCGGTTTGAAACCTCGACTTGCCCACTCGTTTGTGGGTGATAAGCCGTAGAAAGCCGATGTGTAACCCCATATTTCTTCAAAAGTCTTTCAAATTGGTCATTGCAAAAATGAGTTCCAAGGATCGCTTATGATTGCACGCGGGGTTCCAAACCGAGAAAACAATTGCTTCAAAAACTTGACTACCACACGAGCATCATTCGTGGGCAAAGCCTTAGCTTCCACCCACTTAGATAGGTAGTCAACGACGACAAGGATGTGCTTATTATCACGAGATGATGGGAACGGCCCCATAAAATCAATTCCCCAAACGTCAAAGATCTCACACACTTGGATGCTGTTTTGTGGCATTTCATCGTTTTGTGAGGCTTTTCCTTATCTTTGGCATGAGTCACGTGACTTGACAAGTGCATGTGCATCTTAGTAAATAGTAGGCCAAAAGAAATCAGCATCAAAAACCTTCTTCGTCGTGAGATTAGCACCATGGTGACAACCCGTTGGCTCCTCGTGACAAGCTCTAAAGATATTAGAAGCTTCGGTGCCAAAAACACAACGTCGAATAATTTGATCCGCACAAGTCCGAAATAGGTAAGGGTCGTTCCAAAATTAGAACTTGACATCACAAAAGAATTTTCGTTTTTGTTGAGTCGTCATACCCTTAATGATGAAGTTGCCCGCATGGTAATTTGCGATGTCTGCAAACCATGGGGTGGATGAGTCAAACTTAGAATTCACTACACCAAGTTTCTCGAGAGGAAATGTTTCGGTGATTTCCTTGTTCTCGTACACACTTTGGTGAAGATCTTCCAAGCGAGAAAGATGATCGGCCGCTAGATTCTCGGCTCCTTTTTTGTCAAGGATTGTGACATCAAATTATTGTAGGAGGAGCATCCAATGAAGAAATATCAACTTTCCATATTGTTTAACCATGAGATACATGATTGCCGAGTAATCCGTATACACTATGCATTGGGTCAAGACAAGGTAAGGTCGGAATTTCTCAAATGCATACACCACGGCAAGGAATTCCTTTTTTGTTGTAGTGTACTTAAGTTGAGCCTCGGTCATCTTCTTGCTATCATAGTGAATAGGCAAGAAGTTCTTTTCATGACGTTTCCCCAAAACGGCCCCTATGGCGTAATCACTTGCATCACACATAAGTTCAAAGGAGAGGTTCCAATTGGGAGCAACAAGAATGGGAGCTTCGGTAAGTTTCCTCTTAAGGATTTCAAAGGCTCGTACACTATCTTCGTTAAAGACAAAAGGGGCATCTTTTTCGAGGAGATGTGTAATAGGTCGAGAAATCTTTGAAAAATCCTTGATGAATCGACGATAAAATCCCACGTGGCCTAGGAAACTACTAACTCCCTTTACGGTTTTAGGATGAGGTAATATGGCGATGACATCTACCTTAGCTTTGTCTACCTCAATCCCCGCTTTCGAAACCTTGTGCCCTAAGACAATTCCTTCCTTAACCATAAAATGACACTTTTCCCAATTGAGCAAAAGTTTGGTTTCCTCACAATTCGACAAACACGAAGTGAACGAACAACCAAACATGGAAAATTACCCATAAAGACTTCCATCTTCTTCTCGATCATCTCATGAAATTAGCCATCATGCATCGTAGAAAATTTCCCGGTGCATTACAAAGTCCGAATGGCATTCTACGATAGGCAAAAGTTCCATATGGATACGTAAACGTAGTTTTTTCTTGATCACGAGGATCGATGGGGATTTGGAAGTAACCGGAAAAAAACATCTAAAAAGCAATAGAAATCGTTTCCCGCAAGACGCTCCAACATTTGGTCCATGAAGGGCAAGGGAAAATGGTCTTTACGAGTGGCGTCATTCAACTTACGATAGTTGATACACACCCTCCAACCGGTCACGAGTCGAGTTGGTACTAACTCGTTTTCATCATTTTGCACAACGGTCATTCCTCCCTTTTTAGGGACACAATGAATAGGACTCACCCAAGGGCTATCAGAAATAGGGTAAATCATTCCCACGTCAAGGAGTTTAAGGACTTCCTTTTTGATGACGTCGTGAATTTTGGGGTTCACCCTCCTTTGACATTGGTTTGCGGGCTTGTAGTCCTCCTCCATTAAGATTTTGTGGGTACAAAAATTAGGATCGATCCCCTTAATGTCGGATAATTTCCATGCACTTGCCCCTTTGTGGTTGTTTAGAACATCGATAAGTGCGGTTTTTTCATCATTCGAAAGATCTTTCGCAATAATAACTGGCAACTTATCGTCTCCTTCCAAGAATACGTATTCAAGATGAGGAGGTAAATCTTTCAACTCGAGGATTGGTGGTTCCTCGATTGAAGATTTTGGTTCGATACTCATAACCTCCTCGGGCGGAGGAAATGGGAAATCGTTAAGAAAATCCTTGATAATTGAGAAGTCCTCATCGTTATCGAGGTCTTCGTTACAAGTACGAGGAACATCAAATTCATCCAACGTAAATCCACCACCTTCAAATGGAGTGAAGGATGGTGTCGAATTATCAAGAATAGGATCGAGCATAGTGGGAATGCCACTATTTTCATAGTCACCAAAGCCAAAAAATTCTTGTAAAAATTCCTCGTAAAACGACGTCGATCATATCAACGAGGTTTATAGTCGCGACGGAATAAACATGAGAAAGTTGAGAGTTTTGTTTTGCGTTTATAACAAGTTCCTCGTCGTCGAAACATAATGTGATTTTTCTAGCATGCACATCAATCAACGCCATTGACGTATCCAAAAACGAACGACCTAAAATAAGAGGAACTAGAGGATCTGTTGGAATATTGACAACGATAAAGTCTACCGGATAATAGAACTTTCCTACTTTCACAAAAACGTCTTCGGCCAATCCACATGCGGGAATCGTGGAATGATCGGCCAATTCGAAAGACATTAGTAAAGGAGTAAGATTAGGAAGATTGAGCGACTTGAAGATTACAAGAGGCATCAAGTTAATACTAGCACCAAGATCGGCCAAGGCGTAGCATTCTTCCATATATTGAATAGCACATGGAATCAAGAATTTACCGGGATCATCAACTTTTTGAGGTATGCGGTTAAGATAAACTGATGAACAACTAGACAATTGTTGCAATTTCTCCTTGTTTTTTTAACATACTCTTAAAGTTAGCGGCAAATCTAGGCATCATGACCAAAGCGTCGACAAAACTTATATTGAAATGCAAATCACGAAACATTTTCATAAAAAACTCAAATTGGTAATTCTGACGCTCTTGCCGTTTCTCCTTACGAAGTCTCGATGGGTAAGGCAACGGTGGTGTGGGTTGAGTTATAGGCATAGCCTTTGGAATCTCGGGTTTCAATGATGGTAATGGGTCAACCGTAGGTGTGGTTCGACCACCACCTCGGATTCTTCCTCAATTTCCTCCACCGTTGGAGTAATTGGTTGTGGAGTCAGTTCCTTAAAGGTCTTACCACTACGTGTGGTAATCACTTTCATCTCTCCCTTAGGCTTCGATATGGTGTTACTAGGAAGACTACTCGAAGAAGACGGTTTACACATTATAGCCTCAAACATGCTAGAAATTTTATCCTCAAACATAGATTGCCTCTTATCGGCCTTAAGCATCTCTTGTTTTATCTCATGTTTCCCTTGTTCCATCTTTTGTTGGTTTTGTTGTAACCTAGTCACATTACTCTCCATTTTGGTGGAATGAATCTTATGTTCATTTGCGAGCTCGGTTTTCAACTCTTTTTTCAAATCATTCTTAAACTTGGATCTTAGGCTAATGATCTCCCTTTGTATATTATCAAACCTAGCATCATTACCATTTGCATATTCAAAAAATTCATTTGGAAGATCTTTCAAGTTTTGCAAACTCTTGTTGTTGTTTTGAAAATCATGGTTTTGATTTTTGTTTTGCTCTTGATTATTAGTCCCTTGATTCCCATAGTTGTTACACTTATAATTGTTCCTTTGATTTCATTGATAACAAACTTGATTGTTTAGATAATTGTTAGCATTTTGATTTGGTGCCAAACCCGGTGGAGTCAATTTATTAGTGCGGGTAACTTGACCGTTTTGGTTATAAGTTCTTGTGGCCGCGTAGGCACTCGAAGTGTTAGCACCGTTGGTAATGCACTCGGAGAAATCATGACCTCCACCACAATACAGACAAGAAACCTTAAACATTTTAGCCGTAGCGGGAGTAGGTTGTTCACCAACTTTAAACACAATAAAAAGTCCCCTAAGCTTATCAAAGATTTTGTTCTCCAAATTCTCCTCGATTTGGCAAGCATCGATGGTACGTGACAATGAAGGTGAAGACGAAGCCTTGCTAACACTCGATGTGCTACGAGGGCTATAGACCTTGGACCTATTCTCAATAATCAACAATGCTTCCTCGACCGTTTTACACAAAAAATTACCACCCGTGGCGGCATTAAGATAATCACGCTCACGATCGTTCAAGCCTTTGTAAAACGTGTCATTTCGATGCAAGTCGGAAAAACCATGATGAGGACACTGATGCAACGTTTCCTTAAAACGATTCCATGCCGTCGAAAAACTCTCATTAAACTCTTGTGAAAACTATGAAATCTCATTTTTCAAATGCGTAGTCTTAGAAGGCGGGAAAAATTGGTTTACGAACTTCGAAACGAGGTCCTTCCACGTCAATATGGAATTGGGTGGCTCTTTCTCTAACCAAATTTTAGTGGGCCCCATTAAGGAATACCGAAAAAGCATCATCTTAATCGAGTCGTTAGAGATGTCCTTAAACTTGCAAGTCGCGGTAAGACGATTGAATTGGCGGATATGGTTGTGAGGGTTGTCCTTCTCGTCACCACGGAATTTGTTGTTTTGGATCATGGACAACAAAACCGTCTTAACTTCAAAAGTCTCGGAAAGGATAGCGGGGATCACAATAGCCTCTCCATAACCCTCGATGGGTGCTTGAAGTAACTCCATCATAGTACAATTAGCCATGGTTGCCTCTTGTTCTACGATAGGTTCGTCAATAGGAGATTCTTCACTAGAAGGCGTTCCTTCCTTTCGGTTTCTACGTTTATGAGCACGTCTTGCTTGGTTGCGAGTTTGCATAAACGTCACTTACAATGTGGGGATGAATAAAGAAGATTCTTTTTGGTGTTTTTAACTCTTTCAATTTTTTTGTGCTTTTGATTGATTTTACTTTTTTTGGATTTCCTGATGTATTACGTACACAAAAATCTACAAATCTCTCCTCAAATCAAATCTCTCGATTAAAGGAGCCTCAAGGAATGAAAATGATCACGTGAAGTGAACGCCTTCGATGACTTTAGAACGTTGGTAGAACACCAAAACGTTCAAGAGGGTTTAATCTTTTGGAACCAACAAAATATATAGATACGTAGATAATACTTTTGTTGGCAAACCCTCGATTAGCCCTTTTTCTCTTAACACGCACAAGCAAGCGGTGGAAACGAGGCGACGCTAAGCACTTAAGAGCCTTTTTCCCTTAGGTCGTGAAATACAACCGCCTTATACCCACCTTATAGTTTGTGTTAATTAAAATCAAGTTTCACAAAAGTAATTATCTATTTTGCCTTTTTTTTTCTTTGTTTGAGATTCGAATATAATGATTGAGTGATGAAATCCCAAATCAAGGTTGTGTTTTCACACTTTTGGAGTACTTGTGAATTTATTGTTTTATGTATATAATATAGTAATAATATTCACACAAAAAACGAAAAACCGATAATACGTATGATTAGAGTGCTAATCACACAAATAATTATTATGGCTAATAAAAAAACAAAATTTTGTCAAATCAAAATACAACACGCCTCCCTGGCAGCGACGCCAAAATGATAGTTGTAAATTCACACTCGTTTAGGAAAACGAGGTAAAAGCGGTAAGTACTAAGTAAACGTTTAGGAAAACGTAAGCACTTATGACCCTTTGTGTGGGACCGTTCTTAAGGAGGCTAGTGTGTTGTGTAAAGAGATGATTAAATGTTTGTGATTATGATTATGAAGAAAGAAAAGAGAAAAGGATGACGGTTACGATTAAAATTAAACTAAGACGAAAGTCGTGAACGTAAAACCGTAAAAAGTGACTAAATTTAAAAATTATCCTAAAAATTCCTAGAAAATTGCAATGAATCCTAAAAAATATAATTAAAGTTTACAAAAAATCAAAAATCACTCAAACTTTTTATTTAATTAAATAATAATTTTTTAATGCTAATTAAAGCCCAAAAAATCAATTTAATTAACAAAAAGCCCAAAATGAGATTTTTCAATTTGTAAACCTCTAAAATAACTTTATTAAGCTAAAACCTATTTTTGGAAAATTTAAATTTAATTAAAACTATTTAAAAATGATTAAAAACTATAAAAATATTAAAATAATCATAAAAATTAATTAAATGACAAGAAATTAATCTAAAAGTTTTAAAAATCCTAACTTAATGTATTTAACCCTAAAAAATGAAAATGTTGCAAAAATCCTAAAATTTATTTTTAATAAGAAAATAATAATAAAATATTAGTAAAAAATTCAAAAATTATAAAAAATTATAAAAACTTGCAAAATAGTTTAATTTAACCTAATTTAAACAGAAATGAACTTGAAATGACAAAAATACCCCTAATGAGCCTCCAAATGGGCCAAAAACCCAAACAGTGTGCTTAATGGGCTAACTTTAGCCCAATAAGAAAAATGACCTCCAAATAAGCCCAAAACTTCCAGCTAAGCTTAAAATTCAATTTTAAACACAAAATTTCAAAGGCCCAAAAGCTGAAAATGAGCTTATCACAGCTTATTTCAAAACAGCTTATTCTTAATGGGCTTTTTGGCCCAATAAGCTATAAGCTGATGCCATAAGCTATACTTTCACACACGTTCTTCTCTTGACCTAAATAAGCCTTTTGTAAAAAGAATTTTTGAAAAAGCCCAAGAAATAAGCCATAAATAAGCAAAAGCTCTCTACACAAAACGATAAAATAGTCGTTTTCAAGTTCTAGACCACTTCAAGGGCTGATTCAAGTTGCAAAAGGTTTCAAATGACTTAATTAAGCAAAATCAACAAAAAGTTTTCAAAAAGAACCACTCAATAAGCTGGAATAAGCAATAAGCTGTTTTGGAAAAGTCATGTCAATTCGTTTTCTAGTCAAACCTAAAGTCAAACCCTAAAAAGCTCCAGAATAAACAAATGGGATAGTTATTAAACTTAACCAAGTTAAGGACTTGTTAAGGAAGAGTAATGAGGTGACTAGAGCTTATCAATGAGGTATTTATATGGGAATAGGATAGATGTCCATCATAGATTGATGAGCCATCTTAGTGATTGGTTCATGTATTGATTGCGTGCTTTTGGTTTGTTAGCTTGTTGCTAGTGCGAGGACTTATGAAGAAGCATTCAGGTGAGTTCATAGTCCCATTTCAACTAAGTTTTTAAATTTTTTTGTATGGGATGGAGATGAAACTTGTGGTATTCTTAAAATGTATTGGTACTAAATTTTTATAAATGTGTGGACATAAATGTGCTATTGTATGACTTGCGTGCTTATGTGTTCTCATATGTGTTTTGATATGTGTTATGATATGTGAATCTTGATTGTGTTATGATTGGGATTGGTACATAGATGTATGGGCGTCTATAGGACCAGTTGTGATGTGTGTGGAGCGTGGGGCACGATCCGTCCTGAGTTCTTGGTTCTGAGTTCTTGGTTCGTGGGGCACGCTCCGTCCTGAGTACTTGTGCATCTTCTCTTTGGAGGCAAGATATCTCGACGGGGATATAGTTCATCTTCCACAGGTGGTGTGGGAAAGATCCGGATAGTGTGGTGTGTGTTCTTGTGTGTGTGACGGGATACCTCTTGACTATTATACTGTGCTTTGTGAATTGTAGATGTGATTGGTACTTGGATTGAGTTTTGTTGTGGATGCATGTAGCATGATTATCACATTATGGTCCATTACTATAAATTGTTTTTCTTCAACTATTTACAGCGGTTGTTAAGGGTTCTTAAGATATTCTGATAACTTAAACCTATGTTCTCACCAACTTTGTGTTGACAGATTTTAGTGTCATTTTCAGGTGAGGTAGTTGTGCAAGATGATGTTAAAAGTGGCTAGAGTATAGAGGCTGCTAGGATTGCATTAGGAGGAATCCCTTTCCTCTTAGTATTTATTTAATGTTTGAATAAGTGGTACATTTTAGACACCTATATGTTCGATTTTTGTTTATTTGTATGTCTTTGGTAAGAGGTAGGCCTGTTACCTACTTACCCAGATGCCTGCATTGTTTGAGATATTGTCATGACATTGTGTCACCTTTTTTATGACATTTCTATTTCGTTTAGTTAACTCTATAGACACGCTATTGTTGTGATGATATCCATACGTCGCGCCCTATATTCCGCCATGGTGGGGTGTGACACATAGTAACTTATAATTAACTCTATCATTTCTCATCCTCATTTAAGAGACTTAGCCTAATAAAAGTTAAGGAATCGAAGCTAAGTGCTTAATACGCACGGTCGAGTCAAAAATTACTCTTATTCTCGCCATCGGAAATTCTACATTTGTGTCTTCAAACACTTATGAAACATGAGAAAAAACATAAAATTTGTCCATTTTTAGCCTTATTTTACAACAAAAAGATAAACTTTAGAAAGCGTGAAGGTTTGGTAAGGCAAGTATCTATTCACCCCCCCCCCCCCCCCCGTACTAAAGTTAAACATTCACCACAATGTTTCAAGTCTAAGGGTAGGATACCCCCATACTAGATACGAAGTGGAATGCTTAATCTAGCATGGAAAGGGTGGAACCATTAAATCAATAGTCGTTAATGAAGTGTGCTATAAACCTAAGGTTAGAACAATCAAGGATATATCATATGGATATCGAGAAATTCTTCAAAGAAAACGATCGAGTGCTCCCAGAAAACGAACAAGAGAGGCTCCAATCGTGAAGATCATGGTCATCTAAAAACCACATATCGCAAACAACCACGAAACAAAGGTTGGAAGGGCACAAATCCCCACACGTAAGCTACATTAGAAAGCAATAATATGTAGATGGATAAGCATGGGACTCCCCCACGAGGCACCTCGTTTTTTATTACTGAGGTAGTTCAAAGAGGGAGCTTCCCCACCAAAGTAGTGCTTCAACCTATGGCCATTCACCTTGAAATTAAGGCCATCATTTTGAGCTAGCTCGATGGTCACATAAGGAAAAACTTGGGTAACGATGAATGGAGCCGACGAACGGGATTTCAACTTGCTAGAAAAGATTTTCAATATTTAGTTAAAAAGCCACACTTGATCTCCAATGTTAAAAACCCGGTTTTTAATTTAGGATCGTGAAACATTTTGGATTTCTCTTTATAGATCAACAAATTTTCATAAGCAATGTCTCTCAGTTCATCCAATTCATTAAGTTGCATTTTCTGGTGTTTTCCTGCGGTCTCAATGTCATCATTACAATGCTTTAGGGCCCAATAAGCTTTGTGTTCGAGTTCAATTGGCAAGTGAAAATTCTTCCCATACACGAGCTTGTAAGAAGTTCACCCTATGGGCGTCTTATGAGCGGTACTAACGGCCTATAAAGCATCGTCTAACTTATCCGACCACGATTGTCGGGTTTCTCCTATCGATCTCTGCAAGATCCTCTTCAACACTCGGTTTGAAACCTCGACTTGCCCACTCGTTTGTAGGTGATAAGCCGTAGAAAGCCGATGTGTAACCCCATATTTCTTCAAAAGTCTTTCAAATTGGTCATTGCAAAAATGAGTTCCAAGGATCGCTTATGATTGCACGCGGGTTTCTAAACCGAGAAAACAATTTCTTCAAAAACTTGACTATCACACGAGCATCATTCGTGGGCAAAGCCTTAGCTTCCACCCACTTAGATAGGTAGTCAACGGCGACAAGGATGTGCTTATTATCACGAGATGATGGGAACGACCCCATAAAATCAATTCCCCAAACGTCAAAGATCTCACACACTTGGATGATGTTTTGTGGCATTTCATCGTTTTGTGAGGCTTTTCCTTATCTTTGGCATGAGTCACGTGACTTGACAAGTGCATGTGCATCTCAGTAAATAGTAGGCCAAAAGAAATCGGCATCAAAAACCTTCTTCGCCGTGAGATTAGCACCATGGTGACAACCCGTTGGCCCCTCGTGACAAGCTCTAAAGATATTAGAAGCTTCGGTGCCAAAAACACAACGTCGAATAATTTGATCCGCATAAGTCCGAAATAGGTAAGGGTCGTTCCAAAATTAGAACTTGACATCACAAAAGAATTTTCGTTTTTGTTGATTCGTCATACCCTTAATGATGAAGTTGTCCGCATGGTAATTTGCGATGTCTGCAAACCATGGGGTGGATGAGTCAAACTTAGAATTCACTACACCAAGTTTCTCGAGAGGAAATGTTTCGGTGAGTTCCTTGTTCTCGTACACACTTTGGTGAAGATCTTCCAAGCGAGAAAGATGATCGGCCGCTAGATTCTCGGCTCCTTTTTTGTCAAGGATTGTGACATCAAATTATTGTAGGAGGAGCATCCAACGAAGAAATATCAACTTTCCATATTGTTTAGCCATGAGATACATGATTGCCGAGTAATCCGTATACACTATGCATTGGGTCAAGACAAGGTAAGGTCGGAATTTCTCAAATGCATACACCACGGCAAGGAATTCCTTTTTTGTTGTAGTGTACTTAAGTTGAGCCTTGGTCATCTTCTTGCTATCATAGTGAATAGGCAAGAAGTTCTTTTCATGACGTTTCCCCAAAACGGCCCCTATGGCGTAATCACTTGCATCACACATAAGTTCAAAGGAAAGGTTCCAATTAGGAGCAACAAGAATGGGAGCTTCGGTAAGTTTCCTCTTAAGGATTTCAAAGGCTCGTACACTATCTTCGTTAAAGACAAAAGGGGCATCTTTTTCGAGGAGATGTGTAATAGGTCGAGAAATCTTTGAAAAATCCTTGATGAATCGACGATAAAAGCCCGCGTGGCCTAGGAAACTACTAACTCCCTTTACGGTTTTAGGATGAGGTAATTTGGCGATGACATCTACCTTAGCTTTGTCTACCTCAATCCCCGCTTTCGAAACCTTGTGCCCTAAGACGATTCCTTCCTTAACCATAAAATGACACTTTTCCCAATTGAGCAAAAGGTTGGTTTCCTCACAATTCGACAAAAACGAAGTGAACGAACAACCAAACATGGAAAAATTATCCATAAAGACTTCCATTGTCTTCTCGATCATATCATGAAAATAGCCATCATGCATCGTAGAAAAGTTCCCGGTGCATTACAAAGTCCGAATGGCATTCTACGATAGGCAAAAGTTCCATATGGATACGTAAACGTAGTTTTTTCTTGATCACGAGGGTCGATGGGGATTTGGAAGTAACCGGAAAAACCATCTAAAAAGCAATAGAAATCATTTCCCGTAAGACGCTCCAACATTTGGTCCATGAAGGGCAAGGGAAAATGGTCTTTACGAGTGGCGTCATTCAACTTACGATAGTTGATACACACCCTCCAACCGGTCATGAGTCGAGTTGGTACTAACTCGTTTTCATCATTTGGCACAACGGCCATTCCTCCCTTTTAAGGGACACAATGAATAGGACTCACACAAGGGCTATCAGAAATAGGGTAAATCATTCCCACGTCAAGGAGTTTAAGGACTTCCTTTTTGATGACGTCGTGAATTTTGGGGTTAACCCTCCTTTGACATTGGTTTGCGGGATTGTAGTCCTCCTCCATTAAGATTTTGTGGGTGCAAAAATTAGGATCGATCCCCTTAATGTCGGATAATTTCCATGCAATTGCCCCTTTGTGGTTGTTTAGAACATCGATAAGTGCGGTTTTTTCATCATTCGAAAGATCTTTCGCAATAATAACTGGCAACTTATCGTCTCCTTCCAAGAATATGTATTCAAGATGAGGAGGTAAATCTTTCAACTCGAGGATTGGTGGTTCCTCGATTGAAGATTTTGATTCTATACTCATAACCTCCTCGGGCGGAGGAAATGGGAAATCGTTAAGAAAATCCTTGATAATTGAGAAGTCCTCATCGTTGTCGAGGTCTTCGTTACAAGTACGAGGAACATCAAATTCTTCCAACGTAAAACCACCACCTTCAAATGGAGTGAAGGATGGTGTCGAATTATCAAGAATAG
The DNA here is from genome assembly GCA_025667525.1 of Glebionis coronaria. NCBI lineage: Eukaryota > Viridiplantae > Streptophyta > Magnoliopsida > Asterales > Asteraceae > Glebionis > Glebionis coronaria. The sequence continues at coordinate 494,485 of JANFOE010001181.1, read as the reverse complement.
GATCGAGCATAGTGGGAATGCCACTATTTTCATCGTCACCAAAGCCTAAAATTCTTGTGAAAATTTCTCGCAAAACGACGTCGATCATATCAACGAGGTTTATAGTCGCGACGGAATAAACATGAGAAAGTTGAGAGTTTTGTGTTGCGTTTATAACAAGTTCCTCGTCGTTGAAACATAAGGTGATTTTTCTAGCATGCACATCAATCAACGCCATTGACGTATCCAAAAACGAACGACCTAAAATAAGAGGAACTAGAGGATCTGTTGGAATATCGGCAACGATAAAGTCTACCTGATAATAGAACTTTCCTACTTTCACAAAAACGTCTTCAGCCAATCCACATGCAGGAATCGTGGAATGATCGGCCAATTCGAAAGACATTAGTAAAGGAGTAAGATTAGGAAGATTGAGCGACTTGAAGATTGCAAGAGGCATCAAGTTAATACTAGCACCAAGATCAGCCAAGGCGTAGCATTCTTCCATATATTGAATAGCACATGGAATCAAGAATTTACCGGGATCATCAACTTTTTGAGGTATGCGGTTAAGATAAACTGATGAACAACTAGACAATTGTTGCAATTTCTCCTTGTTTTTTTAACATACTCTTAAAGTTAGCGGCAAATCTAGGCATCATGACCAAAGCGTCGGGAAAACTTATATTGAAATGCAAATCACGAAACATTTTCATAAAAAACTCAAATTGGTAATTCTGACGCTCTTGCCGTTTCTCCTTACGAAGTCTCGATGGGTAAGGCAACGGTGGTGTGGGTTGAGGTATAGGCATAGCCTTTGGAATCTCAGGTTCCAATGATGGTAATGGGTCAACCGTAGGTGTGGTTCGACCACCACCTCGGATTCTTCCTCAATTCCCTCCACCGTTGGAGTAATTGGTTGTGGAGTCAGTTCCTTAAAGGTCTTACCACTACGTGTGGTAATCACTTTCATCTCTCCCTTAGGCTTCGATATGGTGTTACTAGGAAGACTACTCGAAGAAGACGGTTTACACATTATAGCCTCAAACATGCTAGAAATTTTATCCTCAAACATAGATTGCCTCTTATCAGCCTTAAGCATCTCTTGTTTTATCTCATGTTTCCCTTGTTCCATCTTTTGTTGGTTTTGTTGTAACCTAGTCACATTACTCTCCATTTTGTTGGAATGAATCTTATGTTCATTTGCGAGCTCGGTTTTCAACTCTTTTTTCAAATCATTCTTAAACTCGGATCTTAGGCTAATGATTTCCCTTTGTATATTATCAAACCTAGCATCATTACCATTTGCATATTCAAAAAATTCATTTGGAAGATCTTTCAAGTTTTGCAAACTCTTGTTTTTTTGAAAATCATGCTTTTGATTTTTGTTTTGCTCTTGATTATTAGTCCCTTGATTCCCATAGTTGTTACACTTATAATTGTTCCTTTGATTTCATTGATAACAAACTTGATTGTTTCGATAATTGTTAGCATTTTGATTTGGTGCAAAACCCGGTGGAGTCAATTTATTAGTGCGGGTAACTTGACCGTTTTGGTTATAAGTTCCTGTGGCCGCGTAGGCACTCGAAGTGTTAGTACCGTTGGTAATGCACTCGGAGAAATCATGACCTCCACCACAATACAAACAAGAAACCTTAAACATTTTAGCCGTAGCAGGAGTAGGTTGTTCACCAACTTTAAACTCAATAAAAAGTCCCTTAAGTTTATCAAAGATTTTGTTCTCCAAATTCTTCTCGATTTGGCAAGCATCGATGGTACGTGACAATGAAGGTGAAGACGAAGCCTTGCTAACACTCGATGTGCTACGAGGGCTATAGACCTTGGACCTATTCTCAATAATCAACAATGCTTCCTCGACCGTTTTACACAAAACATTTACCACCCGTGGCGGCATTAAGATAATCACGCTCACGATCGTTCAAGCCTTTGTAAAACGTGTCATTTCGATGCAAGTCGGAAAAACCATGATGAGGACACTGATGCAACATTTCCTTAAAATGATTCCAAGCCGTCGAAAAACTCTCATTAAACTCTTGTGAAAACTATGAAATCTCATTTTTCAAATGCGTAGTCTTAGAAGGCGGGAAAAATTGGTTTACGAACTTCGAAACGAGGTCCTTCCACGTCAATATGGAATTGGGTGGCTCTTTCTCTAACCAAATTTTAGCGGGCCCCACTAAGGAATACCGAAAAAGCATCATCTTAATCGAGTCGTTAGAGATGTCCTTAAACTTGCAAGTCGCGGTAAGACGATTGAATTGGCGGATATGGTTATGAGGGTTGTCCTTCTCGTCACCACGGAATTTGTTGTTTTGGATCATGGACAACAAACCCGTCTTAACTTCAAAAGTCTCGGAAAGGATAGCGGGGATCACAATAGCCTCTCCATAACCCTCGATGGGTGCTTGAAGTAACTCCATCATAGTACAATTAGCCATGGTTGCCTCTTGTTCTACGATAGGTTCGTCAATAGGAGATTCTTCACTAGAAGGCGTTCCTTCCTTTCGGTTTCTACGTTTATGAGCACGTCTTGCTTGGTTGCGAGTTTGCATAAACGTCACTTACAATGTGGGGATGAATAAAGAATTTTCATAAGAAATGTCTCTCAGTTCATCCAATTCAATAAGTTGCATTTTCTGGTTTTTTCCTGCGGTCTCAATGTCATCATTACAATGCTTTAGGGCCCAATAAGCTTTGTGTTCGAGTTCAATTGGCAAGTGAAAATTCTTCCCATACACGAGATTGTAAGAAGTTCACCCTATGGGCGTCTTATGAGCGGTACTAACGGCCTATAAAGCATTGTCTAACTTATCCGACCACGATTGTCGGGTTTCTCCTATCGATCTCTCCAAGATCCTCTTCAACACTCGGTTTGAAACCTCGACTTGCCCACTCGTTTGTGGGTGATAAGCCATAGAAAGCCGATGTGTAACCCCATATTTCTTCAAAAGTCTTTCAAATTGGTCATTGCAAAAATGAGTTCCAAGGATCGCTTATGATTGCACGCGGGGTTCCAAACCGAGAAAACAATTGCTTCAAAAACTTGACTACCACACGAGCATCATTCGTGGGCAAAGCCTTAGCTTCCACCCACTTAGATATGTAGTCAACGGCGACAAGGGTGTGCTTATTATCACGAGATGATGGGAACGACCCCATAAAATCAATTCCCCAAACGTCAAAGATCTCACACACTTGGATGATGTTTTGTGGCATTTCATCGTTTTGTGAGGCTTTTCCTTATCTTTGGCATGAGTCACGTGACTTGACAAGTGCATGTGCATCTCAGTAAATAGTAAGCCAAAAGAAATCAGCATCAAAAACCTTCTTCGCCATGAGATTAGCACCATGGTGACAACCCGTTGGCCCCTCGTGACAAGCTCTAAAGATATTAGAAGCTTCGGTGCCAAAAACACAACGTCGAATAATTTGATCCGCACAAGTCCGAAATAGGTAAGGGTCGTTCCAAAATTATAACTTGACATCACAAAAGAATTTTCGTTTTTGTTGAGTCGTCATACCCTTAATGATGAAGTTGCCCGCATGGTAATTTGTGATGTCTGCAAACCATGGGGTGGATGAGTCAAAATTAGAATTCACTACACCAAGTTTCTCGAGAGGAAATGTTTCAGTGATTTCCTTGTTCTCGTACACACTTTGGTGAAGATCTTCCAAGCGAGAAAGATGATCGGCCGCTAGATTCTCGGCTCCTTTTTTGTCAAGGATTGTGACATCAAATTATTGTAGGAGGAGCATCCAACGAAGAAATATCAACTTTCCATATTGTTTAGCCATGAGATACATGATTGCCGAGTAATCCGTATACACTATGCATTGGGTCAAGACAAGGTAAGGTCAGAATTTCTCAAATGCATACACCACGGCAAGGAATTCCTTTTTTGTTGTAGTGTACTTAAGTTGAGCCTCGGTCATCTTCTTGCTATCATAGTGAATAGGCAAGAAGTTCTTTTCATGACGTTTCCCCAAAACGGCCCCTATGGCGTAATCACTTGCATCACACATAAGTTCAAAGGAGAGGTTCCAATTGGGAGCAACAAGAATGGGAGCTTCGGTAAGTTTCCTCTTAAGGATTTCAAAGGCTCGTACACTATCTTCGTTAAAGACAAAAGGGGCATCTTTTTCGAGGAGATGTGTAATAGGTCGAGAAATCTTTGAAAAATCCTTGATGAATCGACGATAAAAGCCCGCGTGGCCTAGGAAACTACTAACTTCCTTTACGGTTTTAGGATGAGGTAATTTGGCGATGACATCTACCTTAGCTTTGTCTACCTTAATCCCCGCTTTCGAAACCTTGTGCCCTAAGACGATTCCTTCCTTAACCATAAAATGACACTTTTCCCAATTGAGCAAAAGGTTGGTTTCCTCACAATTCGACAAACACGAAGTGAACGAACAACCAAACATGGAAAAATTATCCATAAAGACTTCCATCGTCTTCTCGATCATATCATGAAAATAGCCCTCATGCATCGTAGAAAAGTTCCCGGTGCATTACAAAGTCCGAATGGCATTCTACGATAGGCAAAAGTTCCATATGGATACGTAAAAGTAGTTTTTTCTTGATCACGAGGATCGATGGGGATTTGGATGTAACCGGAAATACCATCTAAAAAGAAATAGAAATCGTTTCCCGCAAGACGCTCCAACATTTGGTCCATGAAGGGCAAGGGAAAATGGTCTTTACGAGTGGCGTCATTCAACTTACGATAGTTGATACACACCCTCCAACCGGTCACGAGTCGAGTTGGTACTAACTCGTTTTCATCATTTTGCACAACGGTCATTCCTCCCTTTTTAGGGACACAATGAATAGGACTCACCCAAGGGCTATCAGAAATAGGGTAAATCATTCCCACGTCAAGGAGTTTAAGGACTTCCTTTTTGATGACGTCGTGAATTTTGGGGTTCACCCTCCTTTGACATTGGTTTGCGGGCTTGTAGTCCTCCTCCATTAAGATTTTTGTGGGTACAAAAATTAGGATTGATCCCCTTAATGTCGGATAATTTCCATGCAATTTCCCCTTTGTGGTTGTTTAGAACATCGATAAGTGCGGTTTTTTCATCATTCGAAAGATCTTTCGCAATAATAACTGGCAACTTATCGTCTCCTTCCAAGAATACGTATTCAAGATGAGGAGGTAAATCTTTCAACTCGAGGATTGGTGGTTCCTCGATTGAAGATTTTGGTTTGATACTCATAACCTCCTCGGGCGGAGGAAATGGGAAATCGTTAAGAAAATCCTTGATAATTGAGAAGTCCTCATCGTTGTCGAGGTCTTCGTTACAAGTACGAGGAACATCAAATTCTTCCAACGTAAAACCACCACCTTCAAATGGAGTGAAGGATGGTGTCGAATTATCAAGAATAGGATCGAGCATAGTGGGAATGCCACTATTTTCATCGTCACCAAAGCCTAAAAATTCTTGTGAAAATTCCTCGCAAAACGACGTCGATCATATCAACGAGGTTTATAGTCGCGACGGAATAAACATGAGAAAGTTGAGAGTTTTGTGTTGCGTTTATAACAAGTTCCTCGTCGTTGAAACATAAGGTGATTTTTCTAGCATGCACATCAATCAACGCCATTGACGTATCCAGAAACGAACGACCTAAAATAAGAGGAACTAGAGGATCTGTTGGAATATCGACAACGATAAAGTCTACCGGATAATAGAACTTTCCTACTTTCACAAAAACGTCTTCGGCCAATCCACATGCGGGAATCGTGGAATGATCGGCCAATTCGAAAGACATTAGTAAAGGAGTAAGATTAGGAAGATTGAGCGACTTGAAGATTGCAAGAGGCATCAAGTTAATACTAGCACCAAGATCGGCCAAGGCGTAGCATTCTTCCATATATTGAATAGCACATGGAATCTAGAATTTACCAGGATCATCAACTTTTTGAGGTATGCGGTTAAGATAAACTGATGAACAACTAGACAATTGTTGCAATTTCTCCTTGTTTTTTTAACATACTCTTAAAGTTAGCGGCAAATCTAGGCATCATGACCAAAGCGTCGGCAAAACTTATACTGAAATGCAAATCACGAAACATTTTCATAAAAAACTCAAATTGGTAATTCTGACGCTCTTGCCGTTTCTCCTTACGAAGTCTCAATGGGTAAGGCAACGGTGGTGTGGGTTGAGGTATAGGCATAGCCTTTGGAATCTCGGGTTCCAATGATCGAAATGGGTCAACCGTAGGTGTGGTTCGACCACCACCTTGGATTCTTCCTCAATTTCCTCCACCGTTGGAGTAATTGGTTGTGGAGTCAGTTCCTTAAAGGTCTTACCACTACGTGTGGTAATCACTTTCATCTCTCCCTTAGGCTTCGATATGGTGTTACTAGGAAGACTACACGAAGAAGACGGTTTACACATTATAGCCTCAAACATGCTAGAAATTTTATCCTCAAACATAGATTGCCTCTTATCGGCCTTAAGCATCTCTTGTTTTATCTCATGTTTCCCTTGTTCCATCTTTTGGCTGTTTTGTTGTAACCTAGTCACATTACTCTCCATTTTGTTGGAATGAATCTTATGTTCATTTGCGAGCTCGGTTTTCAACTCTTTTTTCAAATCATTCTTAAACTCGGATCTTAGGCTAATGATCTCCCTTTGTATATTATCAAACCTAGCATCATTACATTTCATCTTCAAAAAATTCATTTGGAAGATCTTTCAAGTTTTGCAAACTCTTGTTGTTGTTTTGAAAATCATGGTTTTGATTTTTGTTTTGCTCTTGATTATTAGTCCCTTGATTCCCATAGTTGTTACACTTATAATTGTTCCTTTGATTTCATTGATAACAAACTTGATTGTTTCGATAATTGTTAGCATTTTGATTTGGTGCAAAACCCTGTGGAGTCAATTTATTAGTGCGGGTAACTTGACCGTTTTGGTTATAAGTTCCTGTGGCCGCGTAGGCACTCGAAGTGTTAGCACCGTTGGTAATGCACTCGAAGAAATCATGACCTCCACCACAATACATACAAGAAACCTTAAACATTTTAGCCGTAGCGGGAGTAGGTTGTTCACCAACTTTAAACTCAATAAAAAGTCCCTTAAGCTTATCAAAGATTTTGTTCTCCAAATTCTCCTCGATTTGGCAAGCATCGATGGTACGTGACAATGAAGGTGAAGACGAAGCCTTGCTAACACTCGATGTGCTACGAGGGCTATAGACCTTGGACCTATATTCAATAATCAACAATGCTTCCTCGACCGTTTTACACAAAAAATTACCACCCGTGGCGGCATTAAGATAATCACGCTCACGATCGTTCAAGCCTTTGTAAAACGTGTCATTTCGATGCAAGTCGGAAAAACCATGATGAGGACACTGATGCAACATTTCCTTAAAACGATTCCAAGCCGTCGAAAAACTCTCATTAAACTCTTGTGAAAACTATGAAATCTCATTTTTCAAATGCGTAGTATTAGAAGGCTGGAAAAATTGGTTTACGAACTTCGAAACGAGGTCCTTCCACGTCAATATGAAATTGGGTGGCTCTTTCTCTAACCAAATTTTAGCGGGCCCCACTAAAGAATACCGAAAAAGCATCATCTTAATCGAGTCGTTAGAGATGTCCTTAAACTTGCAAGTCGTGGTAAGACGATTGAATTGGCGGATATGGTTGTGAGGGTTGTCCTTCTCGTCACCACGGAATTTGTTGTTTTTGATCATGGACAACAAACCCGTCTTAACTTCAAAAGTCTCGGAAAGGATAGCGGGGATCACAATAGCCTCTCCATAACCCTCGATGGGTGCTTGAAGTAACTCCATCATAGTACAATTAGCCATGGTTGCCTCTTGTTCTACGATAGGTTCGTCAATAGGAGATTCTTCACTAGAAGGCGTTCCTTCCTTTCGGTTTCTACGTTTATGAGCACGTCTTGCTTGGTTGCGAGTTTGCATAAACGTCACTTACAATGTGGGGATGAATAAAGTCAAACCCTAAAAAGCTCCAGAATAACGGGATAGTTATTAAACTTAACCAAGTTAAGGACTTGTTAAGGAAGGGTAATGAGGTGACTAGAGCTTATCAATGAGGTATTTATATGGGAATAGGATAGATGTCCATCATAGGTTGATGAGCCATCTTAGTGATTGGTTCATGTATTGATTGCGTGCTTTTGGTTTGTTAGCTTGTTGCTAGTGCGAGGACTTATGAAGAAGCATTCAGGTGAGTTCATAGTCCCATTTCAACTATGTTTTAAAATTTTTTTAGTATGGGATGGAGATGACACTTGTGGTATTCTTAAAATGTTTTGGTACTAAATTTTTATAAATGTGTGGACATAAATGTGCTATTGTGTGACTTGCGTGTTTATGTGTTCTCATATGTGTTTTGATATGTGTTATGATATGTGAATCTTGATTGTGTTATGATTGGGATTGGTACATAGATGTATGGGCGTCTATAGGACCAATTGTGATGTGTGTGGAGCGTGGGGCACGATCCGTCCTGAGTTCTTGGTTCTGAGTTCTTGGTTCGTGGGGCACGATCCGTCCTGAGTACTTGTGCATCTTCTCTTCGGAGGCAAGATATCTCGACGGGGATATAGTTCATCTTCCACAGGTGGTGTGGGAAAGATCCGGATAGTGTGGTGTGTGTTCTTGTGTGTGTGACGGGATACCTCTTGACTATTATAGTGTGCTTTGTGAATTGTAGATGTGATTGGTACTTGGATTGAGTTTTGTTGTGGATGCATGTAGCATGATTATCACATTATGGTCCATTACTATACATTGTTTTTCTTCAACTATTTACAGCGGTTGTTAAGGGTTCTTAAGATATTCTGATAACTTAAACCTATGTTCTCACCAACTTTGTGTTGACAGATTTTAGTGTCATTTTCAGGTGAGGTAGTTGTGCAAGATGATGTTAGAAGTAGCTAGAGTATAGAGGCTGCTAGGATTGCATTAGGAGGAATCCCTTTCCTCTTAGTATTTATTTAAAGTTTGAATAAGTGGTACATTTTAGACACCTATATGTTCGATTTTTGTTTATTTGTATGTCTTTGGTAAGAGGTAGGCCTGTTACCTACTTACCCAGATGCCTGCATTGTTTGAGATATTGTCATGACATTGTGTCACCTTTTTTATGACATTTCTATTTCGTTTAGTTAACTCTATAGACACGCTATTGTTGTGATGATATCCATACGTCGCGCCCCATATTCCGCCATGGTGGGGTGTGACACATAATAACTTATAATTAACTCTATCATTTCTCATCCTCATTTAAGAGACTTAGTCTAATAAAAGTTAAGGAATCGAAGCTAATTGCTTAATACGCACGGTCGAGTCAAAAATTACTCTTATTCTCGCCATCGGAAATTCTACATTCGTGTCTTCAAACACTTATGAAACATGAGAAAAAACATAAAATTTGTCCATTTTTAGCCTTATTTTGCAACAAAATGATAAACAAAAAGATAAATTTTGGAAAGCGTGAAGGTTTGGCAAGGAAAGTATCTATTCACCCCCCCCCCCCCCCCGTACTAAAGTTAAACATTCTCCACAATGTTTCAAGTCAAAGGGTAGGATACCCCCATACTAGATACGAAGTGGAATGCTTAATTTAGCATGGAAAGGGTGGAACCATTAAATCAATAGCCGTTAATGAAGTGTGCTATAAACCTAAGGTTAGAACAATCAAGGATATATCATATGGATATCGAGAAATTCTTCAAAGAAAACGATCGAGTGCTCCCAGAAAACGAACACGAGTGGCTCCAATCGTGAAGATCATGGTCATCTAAAAACCACATATCGCAAACAACCACGAAACAAAGGTTGGAAGGGCACAAATCCCCACACGTAAGCTACATTAGAAAGCAATAATATGTAGATGGATAAGCATGAGACTCCCCCACGAGGCACCTCGTTTTTTATTACCGAGTCATGAGCTCGACTCGATCCCCTCAATACTAATTATCATTGGGGAAGGTGACTTTGTCGAGGTAGTTCAAAGAGGGAGCTTCCCCACCAAAGTAGTGCTTCGACCTATGGCCATTCACCTTGAAATTAGGGCCATCATTTTGAGCTAGCTCGATGGTCCCATAAGGAAAAACTTGGGTAACGGTGAATGGAGCCGACCAACGAGATTTCAACTTGCTAGAAAAGATTTTCAATCTTTAGTTAAAAAGCCACACTTGATCTCCAATGTTAAAAACCCAGTTTTAAATTTTAGAATCGTGAAACGTTTTGGATTTCTCTTTATAGATCAACGAATTTTCATAAGCAATGTCTCTCAGTTCATCCAATTCATTAAGTTGCATTTTCTGGTGTTTTCCTGCGGTCTCAATGTCATCATTACAATGCTTTAGGGCCCAATAAGCTTTGTGTTCGAGTTCAATTGGCAAGTGAAAATCCTTCCCATACACGAGCTTGTAAGAAGTTCACCATATGGGCGTCTTATGAGCGGTGCTAACGGCCTATAAAGCATCGTCTAACTTATCCGACCACGATTGTCGGGTTTCTCCTATCGATCTCTCCAAGATCCTCTTCAACACTCGGTTTGAAACCTCGACTTGCCCACTCGTTTGTGGGTGATAAGCCGTAGAAAGCCGATGTGTAACCCCATATTTCTTCAAAAGTCTTTCAAATTGGTCATTGCAAAAATGAGTTCCAAGGATCTCTTATGATTGCACGCGGGGTTCCAAACCGAGAAAACAATTGCTTCAAAAACTTGACTACCAAACGAGCATCATTCGTGGGCAAAGCCTTAGCTTCCACCCACTTAGATAGTGTTGTCCCATGTATTTGTGATGATTAAGCAATGAATAAAGAAAGAAAATAGATGAAGAAGAGATGAATTCCTAGAGAGAGAAAGTAGTGAGAGAAAGTAGAGAGGAGATGATTAACTTGGTGAGATTAGATTAAGAAAAGAAGTTGTTACAAATGACCATCCACCCTCCTAACATGCTAGGAGGGTAGTATATATAGTCCACCCACATGCGGGCTTTAATGGACTATATATTGGGCCGAGCTTATCTTTTGGACTTTAATTAGTTTAAATCCAAGCCCGTGAACCACGACTAAATAACTACTTATTACAACGTTCTAATAAATATTACAATAGAAACCTATGACCGAACATTCTTGTTTGACTCAATATTTTGAGGCTAACAATCTCCCCCAATGTGAGCTCATTCCTCTTTGATATTTTGGATTCCAATGGAGTTTTATGAATTTCGTCATAAATGAGTCTTGAACGTGTAACAATAGTTTTGTTCCTTCATGCTGTGATCTTTGAGCCTTTGTCGTTTTCTTTCGACTTTGTCTTTAAGTCTTGAGATCTTCAAATCATCCTTGACTTGTCATTGCCATCTTGCGATCTTGTGTCTTTATCCACATGCTCACACTATCAATTGTTGGATAAGTATTTGGGCATGAATATGTGGTTGTGAATCTTTGACTTTGCTGAGTACACCGTGACGCCACCTTCTCGAGACAAAACATAGACACGGACTGAATGGCTTTGACATTCGTCCTAAATCGGTAGCGTTTTACCTCCGGTCGGTGAAGACCGTTATACGATATTAAATATCGTACCTGTGATCAGGTAGACTCAATTAAGAATCTCCTTGACAGGGTTTCGCGGCTGTACTAGCCGTTCTCTTTACTCGACCGTCTCAAAGCAAGACTGCGAACATAAAGAGTGAATCAATTGGATAAATATCCGCTTGATTAAAGTCGTCAATTCAAATTCCTGGAACAAGTTTGATTCACTAAGAATCTTACCATTGTTTCTTTCCAGTTGACACAAGTTTAATTCATAAGAATCTCACAAGTCACCTACCGTAGCGCTGTTTGATGTTGACGCTAGAAGGATTTCCATTCGTCACTGTGAATATTAATAAATATCACTCTGAATGTTCTGGCAAGACAATAAAGATATTGCGTAGAAACCTGAAACGAGTTTGAATCAATTCAGAATCAAACCACTGTTGCTTTTCAGTTTTACATATGTTCAATTCATAAAGAATCTTGCATATGACCTACCGCAGTGCTGTTTGATGTTAACACTGGAAGGATTTCCACTCATCATCGTGAATACTAAGTAGTATCACTCTGAGTGTTCTAGCAATATCACAAGGATATACCGTAGGACTCTCTTGATCTTCATCCGTGTGTCCTAACGAGATTTGATTGATCTCTTGGCTCTAGACTCGATTTGTGTACTTTTAGTGGTCGGAGGCTGGAGCAGATGCCACCTATTCAATATCAACTATCTCGGAGTGAGAAAGTCAATAGAAGTCGTGTTGATCTCTGTGACAATAAAAACAAACTTCTTTTGAGAGAAGCCTGAGTAGCTAGGAAAGGGTTGTGCTTCACATCACTGGGTTCATGATGAGTTTGTCTTCATGATGAGTTGACCCGGTTTCTGCCTAAGTTGTATGGAGGGCTTCTTTCTTTATACCCTTTATCCTTACATTTCTTTTTCATTCTTCAACCCCTTCAATGCTTACCAAGACATCATTACTAGCACCTTGTTGTGATTGTTCCAGTGCTAGCATCAGTACTTAGTCGGCATTCAGCTACGTTCACATTCTACTCCGTCTTTCCTAAGGACTTCTAATAATCTATTGGATTGTCCCTGGGAAGATCCCTCCAGTTCTGGTTGGATCATAGGACTTAAACCTAACCACCCTTTTGACACCAATAACGTCGTGAATTAAAGATGTTGTGGGTATTTGATCGTAACCATGAAAACCACTTTAAATTCTAACAAAGTGTTTGAAAAAAAACATTTAACACCTTGCTAGTTTTGTCGTTTCAGAAAAGCTCCCCCTTCACATGTGCATCGATAATCGAAAGTTTTTCACACATGTGGGTAAGAGTTAAAGTGCTTGAGTCTTATAGATCACATTTTAATCACATTTTCTCCCCCTATCTCTAATATATAAAATCTTTTGATATTAGAGATACCAAATTTGATTAAAATATATTTTGAAAAATAGTCTTGAAAATCTTCGGGAGAAAAATGTGTCAAACTTAGCATGAATTTTGGAACGCTCCCCCTCAAAAATTGATCCAATGGAATTGTCATTTCGAGGATTTGATCCACATTAAACTTTTTGAGGATAGGAGTTGTTGAACACACAATTTTTGAAAGATTTTGAATATCATTGAGAAATTCTTGAAAAAATTGTGTTCAACGCTGTTTGAAAAATCAATTCTTTTTGTCGAAAAGTTTTTTCTTAAGCATAAACTTGAGTTCATAGACTTTGAATGTCTTGACGAATCCACTCAAGTGTAAGAAGATTTAACTTCTTTTGCTAAGGGTAAGAGTACAAAAGCGTACACTCCCCCGTGAATTTAGATCCGGGTTGCAATCTGAAAGTGATTACAAGCCATTGTGTTGAGCTCAAAACGTTGAATGTTTTGTGACAAGCTCAACCCAAGATAGATTGCTCTACCCGTTGTTGGAAATATTGTCCAAAATAGACAATTTCCTTTTGAAAAGATAGAAATGACATGTTTTGAAAAATATTTACAACTTTCATTCGAGCTTTATGTATACACCCGTGTCGTTATTGAGCGACATTTCTAGGTACGTCCATATTATCGATACTGAAAGACATGTCGAGAAGAATATTTTTGGATTATCGAAGATTTTTTTTAATTTTGTATTTTGCTTTTTGATTAATATTTACAGGTAGATGTTTGATAAATGAATCAAGCAGGCTTCTTTTCCAGAACCTCCAGTTCTGCTGGAGTCAAACATCTCATACCAATTTGCCTAACTAGATACGCAAACCTCTCTTTCGAAAGAGCTTTTGTAAACAAGTCAGCTAATTGATAATCCGTTCCAACAAAGTATAGTTCAACGATACCTCTTTCAACTTGTTCCTTTATGAAGTGGTATCTGACATCAATGTGCTTCGTGCGGGAATGCTGTACCGGATTGCAGGAGATGGCTATGGCTGACTTTGAGTCACAGTACATAGGTACTTTATCAAAACGGAAGCCATAATCCGTGAGTTGTGTTCTCATCCAAAGAACTTGAGCACAACACGCAGATAGAGACACATACTCCGCTTCGGCTGATGAAAGTGACGTGCAATCCTGCTTCTTGGAAGACCATCCCACAAGCTTGTCTTGACCTAGAAATTGTGCACCACCAGAAGTACTTTTACGTGTATCAAGACACCCTGCATGATCAGAATCTGAATAGGCTGTTAGAAAGAAACCGGTTTCCCTCGGATACCAGAGTCCCATGTGAATGGTATTCTTAAGGTACCGAAAGATCCGTTTAACCTCCTTGAGGTGCTTTTCAGTGGGTCGTGCTTGATATCGTGCACAATAACACGTAGCATGATGAATATCAGGTCTGCTTGCTGTCAAGTACATGAGGGACCCGATCATGGAACGATATCTCGTTTGATCTATGGGTAATCCCTCCAAATCAGCATCTAGGGATGTGGTTGATAACGGTGTGCCAACGGGGTCACATGATGTCATACCATGCTTTGTGATTATCTCTTGACAATACTTAGCTTGGTTAATAAAGATACCACTTGGAGATTGGTGAACTTGAATTCCTAGAAAGAATTTTAGGTCGCCCATCATAGACATTTCAAATCTGCTGTGCATTACTTTTTCAAACCATTTTGAATGTTTTGGGTTTGTAGACCCGAAAATAATGTCATCAACATAAATTTGCACAAGCAAAATGTCATCCCCATATTTATAAGTAAACAAAGTTAAATCAATGGAACCTTTTGAGAAACCTTTGGAGAGCAGAAATTTTGTGAGCTCGTCGTACCACGCCCTTGGAGCTTGCTTGAGTCCATAAAGTGCTTTGTGGAGACGATACACCTTGTCAGGATAATGAGGATTGACGAATCCTTCTGGCTGCGTGACATAGACTTCTTCCTTCAAAGGACCGTTAAGAAACGCCGTCTTTACGTCCATTTGATAGACAATGAATCCCTTATGTGCAGCATAAGAAAGGAAAATCCTGACCGCTTCCATTCGAGCTACTGGTGCAAATGATTCTTCAAAATCAATACCCTCTTTCTGTCCATACCCATTAGCCACTAGCCTAGATTTATTCTTGATGATCGTGTTTTCTTCATCCATCTTGTTTTTCCAGATCCATCGAAGATTTAATGGTGTTACATCGTATAGTCTGTCAACAAGTTCCCAGACTTTAAGTCTTTCAAATTGTTGAAGTTCATCCGTCATCGATTCAATCCAAGCATGATCAGCTAATGCTTCTTTGATGTTTTTCGGTTCAGCTGAACTCACGGCGAGTGCGAACATACAAACATCGGCATCGGTGTTAAGCTGTCGTCTTGTGCGAACGGGCTGTGAAGGGTTTCCAATGACATGAACCAAAGGATGATCTCGGGTCCAATGATGTGTTGAAGGATGTCGTTGATAGAAAGTATGCATATTTGACGGATCAACATGGCGAGTAGAAGACTCTCCAGTTTCGTGTACCGGTGTACCGAATGGGTTGATAAATTCGTCTTCGTCAGATAATGTATTGTCTGCTTGATTTGTGATCTCTGGAGCAATGACAGTAGTTGTGGATGTTGTAGGATCTATTGTTGAAGTGATATTCTGAGGAGGTGAATCTGCAGCAACCCGTGTTGAAGTAGATGAAGTTGTATCCAGTTGTTGATGATGATTGGTATCATCATTCTTATCATGAGTGACAGCGGAAGACTTCGATACAACTTGTTTCTCCCCCGTGAAATATTCATCATACATTGGTCCATATAACATTTCCAACTCTTCAATTGTCGTGTTGACTGTCATATCAGCTCTAGGAACATTTTCTGGAACCAGCGTTGAACTTGACGGTTCATTGCTGTGGTCTTGAGTTTCGAGTTCCGTGCGGTTGTGAACGGAAGTCGTTTGTCGTTGTGGGTCGGGACTTAAACTGTTTTGTTCAAGTGCCATCTCTTGAGATTCATCAAATCGGATGTGAATTGTCTCGACAATCAATTTTGTTCTTTTGTTGAACACTCTATATCCCTTAGACTGAGTTGCATATCCCACAAGAATACATGCATCACCTTTTTCTTTCATCTTATCCAAATTTTCACCATCTCGTATAATGTAACAAGTGCATCCAAAAACATGAAGGTGTTTGAGTGAAGGTTTTCGATCATGAATTATGTGATATGGTGTCTTTTCGTGTCTTGGGATAATTAAGGAGCGGTTTTGTGTGTAGCATGCGGTTGACACGGCTTCGGCCCAAAAGTATAGTGGAAGTTTTGAAGCGGATAATAATGTTCGAGCAGCTTCAACCAAAGTACGGTTTCGTCTTTCAACAACGCCGTTTTGTTCGGGTGTTCGAGCAATAGATGTTTCATGTTCAATCCCTTCGGCTTCAAAATACTTTCTCAGATTAGAATTCAAAAATTATGTACCTCTGTCAGTACGAACCACTTTAACTTGAGCTTGAAGACCACGTTGTATCAATTTTAGGAAGCTGATGAGAACGTCGGGTGTTTCATCCTTGGACCTCAAGAAGTGAGTCCATGTGTACCTTGAGTAATCATCGACAATTACCAGAATATATTTCTTTCCATTGATACTCTGAACACACATTGGACCACATAGATCCATATGAAGAAGATCTAACCGTTCTTTAGAGCTTGGTGTGGTCTTTGTTTTGAAGCTACTTCGTTTAGCTTTACAAAGTTCACAAGAAGAACAAAGATGATCTTTGATGAATTTCAAGCTTGGAAGGACTCTCACAATATCTTTCTTGGAAAGCAAGTTAATGGTATCAAAGTTGAGATGAGAAAGACGTTGATGCCATAACCATGCCTGAGTCGTTGAAGCTTTAGCCATGAAGCAAATTGGAGTTGATGAAGTTGTGTCTTGAAGTGAAATTGTGTAAAGATCAGTACCCCGTGTACCAGTAAGTAAGTCATTCCCATCATAATCACGAACAAAACATGTCTTCTTTCTGAAAGCAACTTCCAAATCCGCATCACAGAATTGACCAACCGAGAAAAGATTGTGATTGAGCCCTTCGACGTAGTATACCCTTTTAATCGTGATATTCCCCTGAACCAAATCTCCATATCCTAGGATCGGTGCAAATTGATCATTTCCGAATCAGACCGTACCTAGGAACTTCTCCACGAAGTTAATTAGAAGCTTGAGATTCCCCGTCATGTGCTTCGTGCATCCGGAGTCCATTATGAAGAGAATTATTTGTATCACCTGCAGAAGAGTTAGAACACGATGGAGCATTTGCTAAATTGGATACCACAGTAGTTGTGATAGTAGAATCATTAGTGTCCTTATCAACATTTAAAGGCAAACTAACACTCGTTTTCACATTTTCTGTCCTAACTTTAGGCATCCATTTATATCCGGGAGGACATTGATTAGCAAACCACCATTTCCAAGACTTGCTAGCAAACTCATATAATTCCTTAATTTTGCTTCTAGGATTCTTAGTGGTGGAGTCTGATGTATTACTATTCTTAGTGGTGGTTGCACCAGAATGGTTCACTTTGCGTTTGGGTTTACTAGCTCTAATAGGCATTGCAACTTGATTCTTAGTTCTAGTATCTACGCCTTTGACTTTATTTATAGCACACATAGAATGATTAGCATTAGCAAACTTGCCACATTTGACACAAACAAATTTCACATTCATAGCATTCAAATCATTCACAGCATTCAAATCGTCATTACATGCGATTACAGACTTGTTATTCTTAAAAACATTCAAATTCCTAGGGTGTTCTTCTACTTCCTTCATCTTCCCTTGATTCTTGTGTTTCCAGACCTTATCATTCACTTGAGTGCTCTTAAGCTGAGGCCGGCTAACACTAGTAGTGGAGACTATTCCTGTGGTAGAAGACACACGAATATTAGTGTTTCTAGAAGTCTGAGGTGATTGAATAACTTCGTTTGTGGGCTTAGTGGTCATTTTATACATCCCTGGTTTAATCACATTATTGTGCTTAACGCTTGGTGCTACAGGATTCCTTATGGGTTGAGCTTGTGGTAACCTTTCCTTTCCATCCATCTTGGGGGCAAACACAGGTTTTGCAAACGAGGAATTAGTTAAAGCAGATGGTTTTCGCAAGATAGAGGATCTATTCTCTTTAGAGGCATTGGGTTGTCTAACAACATTTTTCTTAATGCTAGGTTCCACAATTTTTCCACCCATTTTAGCAATGAGTTTCTGCAACTCTACTATCGCTCTGTCCCTGTCTTGTAATTGAGCTTTCAACTCTTTAATTTCCAAATTCTGTTCATTCATTTCTCGAAATGTTTGGGAAAGTTTTTCTTGCAATTTATTATCATGTGAAAAACGACCAACGTCTTTTTGCAAAGCAAGTTCAAGTGAATGACAATGTTTTTGAAGGAAATCAGTTTTGTGTTGAAGTAACTCAAAAGCCTTTTTGTCGACATTTTCTTTCCGTTTCGAAAGCTCAATTTCAAGACGTTCACATTCTTTGATCTTATCAAGATATTGGCATGCAACTTCAGAATATTCATCAATATCAGCACAAGATGTAAAATAAGCACACATAATATCTTTAGAAACGCATTCTTGCAAGAGTAAATCATATTCATCAGAGAAAACGGACTTGTCCATTTGAAGATCATCAATTGCTTTCTCAAGAGACTCAACATATTGTAAATCATCAAACATTTCAGACTGAATTAAGCTTTCGAATTTAAGAACATTTTCTTTTAGTGTTTCCGCGTTCGGTATTAAGATTTGTTTGACAAGCACAGTTATGTCTTGAGGAATTGGTTTCTTCCACTCGTCATTTTGTCGTTGTTTCCAATCATTATCAACAATAGACTTAATATTATCTATGTAATGAGTAAGAAACCCAAATATCTGCCTACTCTTGCTTTTAGAAGCATCTAGGGGCAAGTAGTTGATGAACTTAGAAACGTTTGTTTTCTTAGTGGCAAACGCTTTCTTCCATTGAATTCTCTTTTGCCTGCATTCTAAAAATACTTCCTCACGAGATTGCTGAGTTTGTTTGTGGAACAGACCATAAAGACTATTTTCATAAGCATAATTATATGGTTTCACAAACTCCTTATTAACTGATGGTTGACTATCAGCATCCCAAAGGGCAGTCTCTTCACTATTGGAACTTAGAGGCATGCAATCAAGATCTGTCCTTTCAGTCTCATCAAGATAAAGATGCGGGTTCGCAGCTTGAGCTTTGGTAAGGTACTCAGGACTTGCAAAGCTAGCTTGACCCTTAAACATCGATGGAGGTGCCAACATTCTCACAGATTGAATAGAATCATGCGTTTTATTAACAACGTTCTTCAAAAATTCGACTTGTTCTTCTAGTTTCGTTACTTTTTTAGTTTTTTTATCATATCTACTTTTGAAGTCTTGTTTTAACGCATCTACCTCTTGTTTCTTATCCTCTAGAATTTTAGCAGAATCAGTAGTGGTCATAGAGAGCTTTTGTTCAAGTTCATTAACTTTGGTATTGGCAAGGTACGTTTTTTGACGTTCATCCATTAAGAAAACATTATATTGACGCTTCTCTTTAGCTAATAACTCAAGAGTGGTATTATATTTGTTTTCAAAATCGTCCTTTTGACTTTTTAATGCACTTCCCTTGTACCCCTCAAGCTCTTTGGTTTTCTGAAGGAGCTCATCTCTATAGCTTTTAGTCATCTCAGTAGATTTGATAAGAGCAGCTTTGCATTCTTCAAAACTTTGAGTGAGCGTAGCGTTTGCCTTCTTTAATTGCTTTTGACTCTTTTTATTTTCAGTGACATCTTTTTTAAAGTAGCAATTAAATTAGCAAGCGCAATACGTTCCTCTTCATCATATTCATTTGCATGTTGATCATCCTCAGACTCATTATTGCACATGTCTGATGAATCGGGTGTGGTATTACTATCAACCGTTTCCATCATACACGTGTCATTAATGGCACTGGGTAGATCACTATGCTCAGGAATATCACCAAACACATTATATTCATCAGTAGTGTGTACCTTATCGATTGTCTCAGTGTCAAAGATAGGACCATTGTCATCTTCAGTGACTTTGAGAACTTCTTCAACATGTGCCATGTACGAGTAATGTGCTTCTAATTCCTGGTCGGAGGCTTCATCATCAGTGTCATCAAGCATAGCTCCTTCCTCAGCTGACAGTTTGACCCCTGCTTCCATCTTCTTGCATAGCAGCATCTTTTCCTTATGGTAGCTAGAGTCCCTAACCCGTTTCGGCTTCCTACATTCCTTTGCCTTATGCCCATAACCTTGGCATATATAACACTGAATCCCACTTTGTTGAACCACTTGAGTTCCAACAGTTTCCCTATTCCCAGTAGCAGCAGCAATCCTTTGAGTATCATACTTGGCAGTTTGACGATCATACCTTGCAGAACCCTCAACATGTGTTGGATTATGTCGATCATACCTAGAAGGACTTTCACCACGTCGACGTGTGTCATACCTTGGAGGACTCGTAACATATCGGTTCTTTATGTTAGATGATGTTCGAAGATTGTTGTTGGTGGGTTTGTAGATCTTCTGGTAAGTCTTCATAATGAAAGCAATTTGTTGTTTCATCTCACGATTCTTCTGAGCTTGATCTTCATCACTATCTTCTTCAGATGATGACTCAGATGGTGGTGAGTTGCTCTTGGTGCTTTGCCGCGTGATCTTGTGGATGATGAAGACTTGGATGATGTGGAATATCATGGTGAGGATGATGGGCTAGAGTATGGCTTAGGAGCACGAGATCGATGATCTTGGACATTTTGAGTGGTAGTTAATAAAGCAAGTGGATTAGCCGTCTTTGCAACTCGTTCAGCTCGAATCTCATTTGCTTCATGCTGAAATTGTTTCAAGATATCAAAGAGAGTGTGATAGTTTACCTTGTCTAACTGCTTCTGTTGTTTCACCAAAGTGACAAAACGTGTCCACTCTGGTTGGAGTTGTTGTAGAAATTGCACATTGACTTGCATGGTGGAGACTTCCAAGTTGTTTCTTGTCATATCATTCATCATCTTGTAAAATCTTGAATAATAGGACTCAATTGATTCTCCATCCAATGCAGTAAACTTACCAAAGTTCCAAAACAAGTTTGTTTTGACATCTTGTTTGTTGAGAGACTCTCCTTGTTGCAAGCGTTCAATGGCCGTCGACATTTCTTGTGCTGTAGGACATGCATCGACTGTGGAATAAATATCATCTCCAATTCCACTTAGAATCATATAGATCGCTTCTTTTTCTGCATCATGCCAAGCACGTTTCTCGGGTGTAAGGTCAGATAAAGTTTCCTTTTTCTTTGTTGCAGGTACTTCTGGACATGTGTCTGTGGCTGGTGTATAAGGAACATCAATTTCAGAAAAGACATATGGGCCATGGTTAATACATTGTCTCAAGGCATCACCATTAGGTCTTGTATCAAGATAGCGAAGAAAGCGTGATTGCCATTGAGCATATCGACCAGCCACAAGCATTGGTGGTCTCTCTTTATTACCCGCGACCATGATGTTGTTGTTCGTCACACGATATTCTGCAGTAGAATCCATCCCAAAATTCTCTGAAATGATGAAGTGAATATGGATCTTAAGTAGATTTGTTGTGATTGTTGTTGTGGTTTAAATTCCGAAAATTGAAATTTTTCTCTAGTCCGACAATAAATTCTCCAGTCCGACAAAAACGATAGACCAAAAAATTTTGTATCGCCAAATTTTGAAATTGAGGTAGAAATGTCCTAAAACTAGTATGGAAAAAATTTGAATTTACTTGACGGAAAAATTTTAACTTTTTTTTTTTATTATTATTTTTTTTTGATCTTCGTGTAAAGGATATTCCGAAACTAGTCTAGATGGTGGCTAAGTCTAAAAAATACTCAATAAAAATTTAGCAATAACACATCATCAGAATCACTTATCGGAATTACTGATCGGAATCACTGATCGGAATCACTGATCGGAATGTCCTAATCGAATTGTATCGGAATGTCCCCAATCGGAATAAACCTGTCGGAATAACCTAATCGGAATGAAAATCGGAATCACTGATCGGAATGCAGATCGGAATCACTGATCGGAATGTAGATCAGAATGTTTTGTCCAATCGGAATGATGATCGGAAAGAGCTGGTCGGAATGTTGTTGAATAATCCTTGATCGGAAAGTCAAATCGGAATACTGATCGGAATGTTAAAACCCTTTTCCGATTGCACAGATCGGAATAACTGATCGGAATATATCCCCCTTTTCTCGGACAAAACTCAACCAATACGTGATTTTAAGCCAAAAAATGATCAAAAAACCCAAATATTTTGTGTTTTTAGCCAAAGTAAATATACCAAATCACTACTACAACTATGTAGAAGATTTAGATGAAGAAGTAGAGCACAAAAAACACAAAAAAAGTTTGAATCCGAGATGATTTATGGATTAAATCATTCGAATCAAATATAATAACAACAAACAATCACAAATCTACCCCGTGGCGATTGATACCAAATGTTGTCCCATGTATTTGTGATGATTAAGCAATGAATAAAGAAAGAAAATAGATGAAGAAGAGATGAATTCCTAGAGAGAGAAAGTAGTGAGAGAAAGTAGAGAGGAGATGCTTAACTTGGTGAGATTAGATTAAGAAAAGAAGTTGTTACAAATGACCATCCACCCTCCTAACATGCTAGGAGGGTAGTATATATAGTCCACCCACATGCGGGCTTTAATGGACTATATATTGGGCCGGGCTTGTCTTTTGGACTTTAATTAGTTTAAATCCAAGCCCGTGAACCACGACTAAATAACTACTTATTACAACGTTCTAATAAATATTACAATAGAAACCTATGACCGAACATTCTTGTTTGACTCAATATTTTGAGGCTAACAGATAGGTAGTCAACGGCGACAAGGATGTGCTTATTATCACGAGATGATGGGAACGGCCCCATAAAATCAATTCCCCAAACGTCAAAGATCTCACACACTTGGATGATGTTTTGTGTCATTTCATCGTTTTGTGAGGCTTTTCCTTATCTTTGGCATGAGTCACGTGACTTGACAAGTGCATGTGCATCTCAGTAAATAGTAGGCCAAAAGAAATCGGCATCAAAAACCTTCTTCGCCGTGAGATTAGCACCATGGTGACAACCCGTTGGCCCCTCGTGACAAGCTCTAAATATATTAGAAGCTTCGGTGCCAAAAACACAACGTCGAATTATTTGATCCGCACAAGTCCGAAATAGGCAAGGGTCGTTCCAAAATTAGAACTTGACATCACAAAAGAATTTTCGTTTTTGTTGAGTCGTCATACCCTTAATGATGAAGTTGCCCGCATGGTAATTTGCGATGTCTGCAAACCATGGGGTGGATGAGTCAAACTTAGAATTCACTACACCAAGTTTCTCGAGAGGAAATGTTTCGGTGATTTCCTTGTTCTCGTACACACTTTGGTGAAGATCTTCCAAGCGAGAAAGATGATCGGCCGCTAGATTCTCGGCTCCTTTTTTGTCAAGGATTGTGACATCAAATTATTGTAGGAGGAGCATCCAACGAAGAAATATAAACTTTCCATATTGTTTAGCCATGAGATACATGATTGCCGAGTAATCCGTAAACACTATGCATTGGGTCAAGACAAGGTAAGGTCGGAATTTCTCAAATGCATACACCACGACAAGGAATTCCTTTTTTGTTGTAGTGTACTTAAGTTGAGCCTCGGTCATCTTCTTGCTATCATAGTGAATAGGCAAGAAGTTCTTTTCATGACGTTTCCCCAAAACGGCCCCTATGGCGTAATCACTTGCATCACACATAAGTTCAAAGGAGAGGTTCCAATTGGGAGCAACAAGAATGGGAGCTTCGGTAAGTTTCCTCTTAAGGATTTCAAAGGCTCGTACACTATCTTCGTTAAAGACAAAAGGGGCATCTTTTTCGAGGAGATGTGTAATAGGTCGAGAAATCTTTGAAACATCCTTGATGAATCGACGATAAAAGCCCGCGTGGCCTAGGAAACTACTAACTCCCTTTACGGTTTTAGGATGAGGTAATTTGGCGATGACATCTACCTTAGCTTTGTCTACCTCAATCCCCGCTTTCGAAACCTTGTGCCCTAAGACGATTCCTTCCTTAACCATAAAATGACACTATTCCCAATTGAGCAAAAGGTTGGTTTCCTCACAATTCGACAAACACGAAGTGAACGAACAACCAAACATGGAAAAATTATCCATAAAGACTTCCATCGTCTTCTCGATCATATCATGAAAATAGCCATGATGCATCGTAGAAAAGTTCCTGGTGCATTACAAAGTCCGAATGGCATTCTACGATAGGCAAAAGTTCCATATGGATACGTAAACGTAGTTTTTTCTTGATCACGAGGATCGATGGGGATTTGGAAGTAACCGGAAAAACCATCTAAAAAGCAATAGAAATCGTTTCCCACAAGACGCTCCAACATTTGGTCCATGAAGGGCAAGGGAAAATGGTCTTTACAAGTGGCGTCATTCAACTTACGATAGTTGATGCACTCCCTCCAACCGGTCACGAGTCGAGTTGGTACTAACTCATTTTCATCATTTTGCACAACGGTCATTCCTCCCCTTTTAGGGACACAATGAATAGGACTCACCCAATGGCTATCAGAAATAGGGTAAATCATTCCCACGTCAAGGAGTTTAAGGACTTCCTTTTTGATGACGTCGTGAATTTTGGGGTTCACCCTCCTTTGACATTGGTTTGCGGGCTTGTAGTCCTCCTCCATTAAGATTTTGTGGGTACAAAAATTAGGATCGATCCCCTTAATGTCGGATAATTTCCATGCAATTGCCCCTTTGTGGTTGTTTAGAACATCGATAAGTGCGGTTTTTTCATCATTCGAAATATCTTTCGCAATAATAACTGGCAACTTATCGTCTCCTTCCAAGAATACGTATTCAAGATGAGGAGGTAAATCTTTCAACTCGAGGATTGGTGGTTCCTCGATTGAAGATTTTAGTTCGATACTCATAACCTCCTCGGGCGGAGGAAATGGGAAATCGTTAAGAAAATCCTTGATAATTGAGAAGTCCTCATCGTTGTCGAGGTCTTCGTTACAAGTACGAGGAACATCAAATTCTTCCAACGTAAAACCACCACCTTCAAATGGAGTGAAGGATGGTGTCGAATTATCAAGAATAGGATCGAGCATAGTCGGAATGCCACTATTTTCATCGTCACCAAAGCCTAAAAATTCTTGTGAAAGTTCCTCGCAAAACGACGTCGATCATATCAACGAGGTTTATATTCGCGACGGAATAAACATGAGAAAGTTGCGAGTTTTGTGTTACGTTTATAACAAGTTCCTCGTCGTTGAAACATAAGGTGATTTTTCTAGCATGCACATCAATCAACGCCATTGACGTATCCAAAAACGAACGACCTAAAATAAGAGGAACTAGAGGATCTGTTGGAATATCGACAACGATAAAGTCTACCGGATAATAGAACTTTCCTACTTTCACAAAAACGTCTTCGGCCAATCCACATGAGGGAATCGTGGAATGATCGGCCAATTCGAAAGACATTAGTAAAGGAGTAAGATTAGGAATATTAAGTGACTTGAAGATTGCAAGAGGCATCAAGTTAATACTAGCACCAAGATCGGCCAAGGCGTAGCATTCTTCCATATATTGAATAGCACATGGAATCAAGAATTTACCGGGATCATCAACTTTTTGAGGTATGCGGTTAAGATAAACTGATGAACAACTAGAAAATTGTTACAATTTCTCCTTGTTTTTTTAACATACTCTTAAAGTTAGCGGCAAATCTAGGCATCATGACCAAAGCATCGGCAAAACTTATATTGAAATGCAAATCACGAAACATTATCATAAAAAACTCAAATTGGTAATTCTGACGCTCTTGTCGTTTCTCCTTACGAAGTCTTGATGTGTAAGGCAACGGTGGTGTGGGTTGAGGTATAGGCATAGCCTTTGGAATCTCGGGTTCCAATGATGGTAATGGGTCAACCGTAGGTGTGGTTCGACCACCACCTTGGATTCTTCCTCAATTTCCTCCACCGTTGGAGTAATTGGTTGTGGAGTCAGTTCCTTAAAGGTCTTACCACTACGTGTGGTAATCACTTTCATCTCTCCCTTAAGCTTCGATATGGTGTTACTAGGAAGACTACTCGAAGAAGACGGTTTACACATTATAGCCTCAAACATGCTAGAAATTTTATCCTCAAACATAGATTGCCTCTTATCGGCCTTAAGCATCTCTTGTTTTATCTCATGTTTCCCTTGTTCCATCTTTTGTTGGTTTTGTTGTAACCTAGTCACATTACTCTCCATTTTGTTGGAATGAATGTTATGTTCATTTGCAAGCTCGGTTGTCAACTCTTTTTTCAAATCATTCTTAAACTCGGATCTTAGGCTAATGATCTCCCTTTGTATATTATCAAACCTAGCATCATTACCATTTGCATATTCAAAAAATTCATTTGGAAGATCTTTCAAGTTTTACAATCTTTTGTTGTTGTTTTGAAAATCATGGTTTTGATTTTTGTTTTGCTCTTGATTATTAGTCCCTTGATTCCCATAGTTGTTACACTTATAATTGTTCCTTTGATTTCATTGATAACAAACTTGATTGTTTCGATAATTGTTATAATTTTGATTTGGTGCAAAACCCGGTGGAGTCAATTTATTAGTGCGAGTAACTTGACCGTTTTGGTTATAAGTTCCTGTGGCCGCGTAAGCACTCGAAGTGTTAGCACCGTTGGTAATGCACTCGGAGAAATCATGACCTCTACCACAATACATACAAGAAACCTTAAACATTTTAGCCGTAGCGGGAGTAGGTTGTTCACCAACTTTAAACTCAATAAAAAGTCCCTTAAGCTTATCAAAGATTTTGTTCTCCAAATTCTCCTCGATTTGGCAAGCATCGATGGTACGTGACAATGAAGGTGAAGACGAAGCCTTGCTAACACTCGATGTGCTACGAGGGCTATAGACCTTGGACCTATTCTCAATAATCAACAATGCTTCCTCGACCGTTTTACACAAAAAATTACCACCCGTGGCGGCATTAGATAATCACGCTCACGATCGTTCAAGCCTTTGTAAAACGTGTCATTTCGATGCAAGTCGGAAAAACCATGATGAGGACACTGATGCAACATTTCCTTAAAACGATTCCAAGCCGTCGAAAAACTCTGATTAAACTCTTGTGAAAACTATGAAATCTCATTTTTCAAATGAGTAGTCTTAGAAGGCGGGAAAAATTGGTTTACGAACTTCAAAACGAGGTCCTTCCACGTCAATATGGAATTCGGTGGCTCTTTCTCTAACCAAATTTTAGCGGGCCCCACTAAGGAATACCGAAAAAGCATCATCTTAATCGAGTCGTTAGAGATGTCCTTAAACTTGCAAGTCGCGGTAAGACGATTGAATTGGCGGATATGGTTGTGAGGGTTGTCCTTCTCGTCACCACGGAATTTGTTGTTTTGGATCATGGACAACAAACCCGTCTTAACTTCAAAAGTCTCGGAAAGGATAGCGGGGATCACAATAGCCTCTCCATAACCGTCGATGGGTGCTTGAAGTAACTCCATCATAGTACAATTAGCCATGGTTGCCTCTTGTTCTACGATAGGTTCGTCAATAGGAGATTCTTCACTAGAAGGCGTTCCTTCCTTTCGGTTTCTACGTTTATGAGCACGTCTTGCTTGGTTGCGAGTTTGCATAAACGTCACTTACAATGTGGGGATGAATAAAGAAGATTCTATTTGTGTGTTTTTAACTCTTTTAATTTTTTTGTGCTTTTGATTGTTTTTACTTTTTTTGGATTTCGTGATGTATTACGTACACAAAAATCTACAAATCTCTCCTCAAATCAAATCTCTCGATTAAAGGAGCCTCAAGGAATGAAAATGATCACGTGAAGTGAACGCCTTCGATGACTTTAGAACGTTGGTGGAACACCAAAACGTTCAAGAGGGTTTAATCTTTTGGAACCAACAAAATATATAGATACGTAGATAATACTTTTGTTGGCAAACCCTCGATTAGCCCTTTTTCTCTTGACACGCACAAGCAAGCGGGGGAAACGAGGCGACGCTAAGCACTTAAGAGCCTTTTTCCCTTAGTTCGTGAAATACAACCGCCTTATACCCACCTTATAGTTTGTGTTAATTAAAATCAAGTTTCACGAAAGTAATTATCTATTTTGCCTTTTTTTTTCTTTGTTTGAGATTCGAATATAATGATTGAGTGATGAAATCCCAAATCAAGGTTGTGTTTTCACACTTTTGGAGTACTTGTGAATTTATTGTTTTATGTATATAATATAGTAATAATATTCACACAAAAAAACGAAAAACCGATAATACGTATGATTAGAGTGCTAATCACACAAATAATTATTATGGCTAATATAAAAACAAAATTTGGTCAAATCAAAACACAACACGCCTCCCTGGCAGCGCCGCCAAAATGATAGTTGTAAATTCACACTCGTTTAGGAAAACGAGGTAAAAGCGGTAAGTACTAAGTAAACGTTTAGGAAAACGTAAGCACTTATGACCCTTTGTGTGGGACCGTTCTTAAGGAGGCTAGTGTCTTGTGTAAAGAGATGATTAAATGTTTGTGATTATGATTATGAAGAAAGAAAAGAGAAAAGGATGACGGTTACGATTAAAATTAAACTAAGACGAAAGCCGTGAACGTAAAACCGTAAAAAGTGACTAAATTTAAAAATTATCCTAAAAATTCCTAGAAAATTGCAATGAATCCTAAAAAATATAATTAAAGTTTACAAAAAATCAAAAAGGCACTCAAACTTTTTATTTAATTAAATAATAATTTTTTAATGCTAATTAAAGCCCAAAAAATCAATTTAATTAACAAAAAGCCCAAAATGAGATTTTTCAATTTGTAACCCTCTAAAATAACTTTATTAAGCTAAAACCTATTTTTGGAAAATTTAAAATTAATTACTATTTAAAAATGATTAAAAACTATAAAAATATTAATATAATCATAAAAATTAATTAAATGACAAGAAATTAATCTAAAAGTTTTAAAAATCCTAACTTAATGTATTTAACCCTAAAAAATGAAAAAGTTGCAAACATCCTAAAATTAATTTTTAATAAGAAAATAATAATAAAATATTAGTAAAAATTCAAAAATTATAAAAAATTATAAAAACTTGCAAAATAGTTTAATTTAACCTAATTTAAACAGAAATGAACTTGAAATTACAAAAATACCCCTAATGAGCCTCCAAATGGGCCAAAAACCCAAACAGTGTGCTTAATGGGCTAACTTTAGCCCAATAAGAAAAATGACCTCCAAATAAGCCCAAAACTTCCATCCAAGCTTAAAATTCAATTTTAAACACAAAATTTCAAAGGCCCAAAAGCTGAAAATGAGCTTATCACAGCTTATTTCAAAACAGCTTATTCTTAATGGGCTTTTTGGCCCAATAAGCTATAAGCTAATGCCATAAGCTACACTTTCACACACGTTCTTCTCTTGACCTAAATAAGCCTTTGTAAAAAGAATTTTTGAAAAAGCTCAAGAAATAAGCTAGAAATAAGCAAAAGCTCTTTACACAAAACGATAAAATAGTCGTTTTCAAGTTCTAGACCACTTCAAGGGCTGATTCAAGTTGCAAAAGGTTTCAAATGACTTAATTAAGCAAAATCAACAAAAAGTTTTCAAAAAGAACCACTCAATAAGCTGGAATAAGCAATAAGCTGTTTTGGAAAAGTCATGTCAATTCGTTTTCTAGTCAAACCTAAAGTCAAACCCTAAAAAGCTCCAGAATAAACAAATGGGTCAAATGATGAAGATTGATCACAAAATCAAAGTTGTTGCACATCTAAATAAGCTAAGATAGCTTATTGATAAGCTGAATGAAAAATTGCACTAACAGTGGGAACTTTTGGTGTCTTTCAGTGGGAATTTTTACCACTGCTTGACTTGTTTGACTTTTTGTCTTTTGTGGGTTTTTGTTGGAATCAAAGAACACAAAGGCACCCTTATAACCAGTGGGTTATATGGAGTCAATAACAATCAAACAAACACAAATTCACCAACCCAAATAGTACAGTTTAATCAATTTATGCTTAGATATGATACAGACACGAACATGAAGATTGATGAAGATTAAAAAGCTAATAAACCAAGATTAAGCTAACCAGATTGCACCAAAATCATACATAAGCTTAAACAAACTTAGTTCCACACAAAACAACTCATATCATGTATTGCTAACAAGATTGAAACAGATTTAAGCATATGCAGGTTACTGATGAACAAAAGTGGCCACAAGAACTATTTGTTGAACTAGATGACCACAAACCCAATTTCAACACCACAAATCCACTTCACAGGTTACACAAACTTAGATTTAGCACGTGTTAGTCCTAGACTACCCTTAGATCTAGGTGTCCAAAAATCATAGGCAAAAACAACAAGTAATGAAGATTATATGACCACTTGATGGATTAGTGTGTTATAAAGCACAAAGCATGCAGATAAACACTCAACTATGATACTAGAGCAAGAACAAGAACAACACCACACTTAACACTTACTGAATTTCACCCAATACCCAAGCATCCAGTAGACCCAAACACCCTTTTAACTTTTCAAAGTCAAAATTTATGAAGTCAAAAACATTTTCAGGTTAGACCAAGCTTAGATAAACATCATAACAACTTCCTTATGCACTTAAAACAAGATTCAAGCCACAAGAACAACACATACACTAGCAGAATGCAAAATCACATAAAATACCTTTTTTCAACAGATTTTTAGGAAATAGAACTCAAACCTCATGAATGCACATCTACACTCACGTATGTTTGAGCTTATGTGCCTAGCTTAACAAGGCACAAGCTTCCAAATAGATGCTAAGAACAACAAGGTTATAACAAACAGAATATATAAAGAAGAAAAATGAAAAATGAACCAAGACTAATTCAAGCTTTGTACCTACTCTTTGAATATCCCTAAACCATGACCTCACGTCACCTTGATAATCTTCTTATCAGAGTGATGTGACCAATCTTAGCCCAAAAATTTCAATGGTTTGAACCACAAAACTTAGAAAAAATCAGGTTTTTGGAAAATCTTGCAATTTCTTGCACAATCTTAAGAAACAAGTTTTGAAACTTCACAATCACAAACTAGAACCAATAATAATAAGTAAATTAGAATGGCACTTGGAATTCGTCAAAGATATCAAACACTTTTTCATTACTTTGAACATAGGATTTTCATATTCTTGACCAAAAGAAAAACCAAGAGCAAATTGCTATGTGTAACCCTAAACCCTTTATATAGATGGTGCACATGGACCTATTAAGCTGAAAAAACTAAAAACCCTAAGCATTGAACTTCCTCTTTTTCCCTTTGAAGTTTGAAATTTTCTTGATCATATAAAGACGTTTGGCTGTTTGTGAGGCTGTAAAAGTGCTACCAGCTAATCCAAAGGCCCAAAGTGAGCTTAGTATGAAAGCAGGATTGTGGGACGTTGGATTTCTGGCAGGTTTTCGCATCTTCTCTAAAGTATGCGGTAGGGGAATCTCGTGTGGCCCTTTGAGGTGAGGTGGCTGATAGGTGTGTAAACACCCATGCTTTTACCACTTAATTATAATAATAACCAAGCCAACACGTGCATTTAATGTCATAAAATTCGGAATTATGCGTGGTTTATGTTTTTGTTGTGATTTAGGACCAAAATGTGAAAAGGGAAGAAAACACGGGCTTTCACAGGCTTTTATCGAAGAAAAAGACAAAAGACGAAGTCAAAAGATCAAGAGTGCAAAACGAACGGAAGTCAAAGGCCTATTCTGAAGATTTATCAAAGAAAAAGTCTAAAGATGGAAGTTTAACGAAGTCGAAGAACCAAATCTAATAAAAGAAGAAAATTAGAAGACGAGTTCATTTCATATCGACTAATCCCGAGACAACGTCGAGAAAGATGAATAAATTAAAAGACTAAAAGACGAAAAGAAAGAGAGAAGCATCAACACTTACCTCCCTGCTCCTATATATACACTCCTAATATGCCATTAGGAGGTGATTAGTTAGTTTTAGTTTAGGAGTAGTATAGATTTACTTTTCACATAGTAGGAGTAGGTATAATTTAAATTTCCATGCTTTAATCTTCCTTAATCTTGTATTTGAATCTTTAATCTTTATCTTTAATCCAAGCTTTTTAGATAATCATTCTCATTCTACCTTTCTTATTATTAATCATGTAGATTTCTTAATCTTTATGCTTATTGCTTTGTTGATGTGTGTTATTGATTATGCTTATTGGTTTTGTTGTGTTTGATTTTTATAGCCTATTTTGTTTTGTGCTTATTGAGTGATTTTTCTTAGTTTTGATTAAGTGTTTTAATAGTTTATTTTTATTAAAAGTTGGTTTTCAATTTTTAGATTATTAAGTGTTTTTCAAGTTTTTAATTTGTGGTTTATTTTTTTTCCTTAAAGTTTGTTTAGATTAAGTTTTGGTTAAGTGCTTAATTGGTTTTTGCTTATTATGGCTTATTTCATTGTTTTTAGATAGTACTATTTCTGTTTATCTGATTGTTGAAGATCTTCGGATAAGGGTGTATAAATTCTGAAAAACACCCCTTATTCTGAACTTATTTTTATCCGAAAATGTCTTCCTTCCATTTTTATACGAATTTACTATTTTTATCCGAAAATTAGTAGAATTCCAAAATTATCCCTTTTTTCCAAAATTTTGTTCTTTATCCGAAAAATCAGTTTATTCCGAAATTCTTTATTTATCCGAAGATGTCTGTTTTTCTGAATTTAGGTCTTTTATCCAAAATTTTCCTTTATTTTCCGAATATATTAGTTTTTCCGAAATTATTACTTTATCCGAAATTAATGATTATTCATCAAGGCTTCATCTTTAATCACAACACAAGTGTGTGAGTGATCTTATCTTTGGACAAGGTAAAGAAGGGGATCAAGAGGATAATCAAAAGTAAACATACTTAACACATTAAGTTATCATTTACAAATGATTAGGATTAAGAAAAGAGAAAGAGAGCTGAAAGAAACGTCCAAAAAGGGATATGGAAAATGTAGATTTGATCCACTATTTATAGAAGACAAAAACCAACGGATAGCTGCACGCGGTTCCTTATTGGCCTAGGCGGTTCCTTATCAATAAAGAACCGCATAGGTACTTAAGGAAACGCGGATGTAGACTCTGATCCTTTTTGTCTTTTAGTGGCGTAGAAATATTTGAGGCAGTTTGAAACCTTCAAAGGATATTCTTATGGCATTTGGAATATGCCATATTCAAATTTACATTTTCCATTTTAATAAAACATTTTCTTAAAAAGAAAGTTTATTAAAAATCTTTTATCACATTTGACAAAAGTAAGTTTTAAGGCTAATCACTTTTATGATCACTAAACACGATTAAGATATGTTAGTTTAATGATTATTACCTTGATGATAGTGTTTGTTAGATAATTCGTTTTACTGTTGTGTTTGACTATAAATGTCTTGTATAATTTGTTGTGATCAAAACTAAGAAAGATTAATT
Organism: Glebionis coronaria; assembly: GCA_025667525.1. NCBI lineage: Eukaryota > Viridiplantae > Streptophyta > Magnoliopsida > Asterales > Asteraceae > Glebionis > Glebionis coronaria. The sequence continues at coordinate 460,918 of JANFOE010001181.1, read as the reverse complement.
AACACTAATAATGTTTTAGGCATTACTTGCATTAACAATCTCCCCCTTTTTTATTACGACAAACTATAAACTCATTTACGTAAAATACAAAATTATTCGAATTATTAACGAGTTTATTCACTATCATTTTCCCCCTTTGTCGAAGAAAAAAGGTTAGCACAAGTCTTTTGAGAAAAGAAGAATTGACTTTGCTAGTAGCTCCCCCTTGGTGCTTTTCCCCCTTGCTTGGGGCACCAAGTGAAAGAGCTAAGGTGACATGCTACACAAAGGTTAGAAGATAGAAAAGAAACACCAATGTATATATGTGCACTACCTACTAAATAACTTGAGAGGGAGGAAGAAAAGAAATCTCAAATTAGAAGTAAGTATTTGCTAAGTATGTCCAAATAGTGTGTGTTGACAACGCCAAAGTTCAATTGGTGGAATAGAGGAAGAAAAGAAACATTCAAACCAATTTACATGATAAAATGTCAATCGGTTAAAAATTTAGAATTTATGGAATCACCCATAAGCAATTTTAAATTTTAACCGTGATCAACTCTTTAACAAATGTGTGAAAAAGAATTAGCGGGAAAAGGATAACACACATAACATTCATATTACAAAAATATGAAAGAACATACAAGAGAAATATTCATACACACAAAATGAATATTTAAAGCAAAAAATATGGAAAATAAACCACAGAGCATAAACTACTCTAGTAGTGATAATCTTCCAAGATTGCTTAAGTTTTATTTTGACTCAAACAACTAAAGTACAAAAAGTGCCTTAGTTGGAAAAGAAAGACGACGAGGCATCATTCGATGTTTTGTTCACGGGAACAAAAACTTTGAGATGAGGTTGAGTGAGAAGGAATTCAAGGAAATTTAGTTTGTCACAAACATGAGCAAGTTCAATTTGTTGAAATCGACAACAATCACACGAGGAACCATGATGCAAAACAAAGTCGTTAGATGGAGGAGGACCACCAAGATGAGAGTTTGGTGGAGAGATGTTTTCATAATGCCTAGTGAGGTTTGGGAAAGAAGATAGGTCATTTAGTTGTGGAGTGTTGAAAGGATTAGGTGGTGGTGGAAGAATTTCCTTTTCTCTGGTAATTGGATTTATAGAGTAAGTCTCATTCTAATATTTGATCGGAGAGAAAGAAGAATTATTAGAGGGTTTGGGAGAAGAGGAATCATGAGGATTCTTGTTTTTCTTGATCCAAATGGTCGAACCGAGATTTTCAGTTTCTTTGAAAGCTCAGAAGAAGCTTTAGGTTGAGAAGATTGTTACAAAGATATGTCAAGGTTAGGAATGGAAGAGTTAGACATTGTAAGGAATGAAGAAGAAAACTCCCAGAAGAGAATAATTTAAATAAAGTGGACAAGGCAAAGATTTGAAATGAAAACAAAAGGTTTCAAGGAATGGTTAGCCAAATTGGGTAAACAAAGAATCTTGACAAAAGCAGTGGTCAAAGAAGAAAGACCAAAAACGAGCCAAAAATAGGCTTGTTGTCCGCGGTTCCTTAAAGGGACCGGCGGTTCCTTATTGATAGGGAACCATGCGACTTCTATGGATCCGAACTCAGTGGACTTGAAACCATGATTTTTCAATGTTTTGAAGAAAAATAAGACTCTTTCAAAAATTTGCAAATCTTGGATTTTTACCTCTTTTAGCATTAAAATATGCTAGGGTTGCATAAAAGCAACACACTCACAAAGAATGTCTTAACAAAGAGTGACAAAATATTTAGATAACAATTTGAATCAATTTTTAGTCAAGTTTTAGAGGTTGTGATAGATTTAGGTATAATTTTAAGTAAATTGAAGTTGATTAATGTGAGCAAATAGGTTGAAACACACAAAAGCAAAATCTATAGAACATCTTCAAGAAAAACTCATGAAGGAAAGGAAATACAAGAAAAGAAATAACAACTAATTAATACAAAGTTATCTAAACTAGTTCTTGATATCATAGTCTACCTTGGCTTGACATTCTTTAAAAACATTTATTTTTGAAAATCATCATTCACTCCTAGGAGGAGGAGGCATGGAGAACAAGGTAAGCAAGAAATTTTGCAACCTCCTATGAAGACCAAACATCTCCAACCTTAGGCTTTGAATGATATAGTTGTTATAGAGACAACATAGACAATGAGTACCATGAACTTCTAGAAAACTAAAGAAGTAAGGATCACCCATGAAGTGAGAAATAGGAATACCCAAAAGAGGAGTGTTTGAGGGAGGAGGAGGTGGTGGAGGCATAGTGTCTAAAGGTGATATGGGTGAAATGGGTGAATTTGGTGGAGTAAAACGAGAGGTAATCATAGGCTTAACAACAAAGGGAAAGCTTTGTAGAGGTTGAGGTTGAGTGTTCACATCCAAGGGAGGACTAGGAGTGAAGAGTGAGGACAACTCATTCATTCTTGATTGGAATGAGGAGGAGGTAGAACCATGTGAATGGTTGGTACCATGAGTTGAGTTAGTCTTGCATGGAGCAAGAGGTGGTGAAGGTGATGAAGAAATGAGAATTGGAGAAGTCTCATTCTTGGGTGTATGGAAAGATGAAGAACCAAGTTTGGGTAACTTAATCTTGATCTTAAGGTTTCTTTTGGAAGAGGATAATTTGTGAGAGTTGGATGTTCTAGTGGACACCATGGTTGTGAAGAGGTTTAGAAAGAATTTTAAGGGATGAAGAACAAGATCAACAAGAAGGGTTTAAAAAGAGGAAGGGATGATCTAAACTAGTAATGGGTTAAAATCATTTTAGGTGGATAATGAAATTAGGTAGCCTGGTTTAGGAAAGTGTAGGTTTTTGAAAAAATTTCACCAATGTTTACACAGATTAAGGGGAAAACAGTGTAAACTAAAGATTCTCTCGGAACAGATGACGGCGGTTCCTTATGTATGGGTGCGGTTCGTTATCGCTAAAGAAACGCTGGGAGATAAAGAACCGCCACCACTGGGTTCAATAAAATGCACTTCCAGAAACTTTTGCTAGCCCAAATTTCACACAAAGTTTTATCAAGCCAAAGTGAACTATTAATCAAAATCCAGGAAGCTAACTAACACATAAGATGCACAAAGCTATGTAAATCGAAAGATCGATCACATAGACACATAGGATTAAAATAGTAAATAATCCAAACACATAGTATTAGTTAATACACATAATATCCTAAAAATAAAGAAAGACCAAGGAAATAGTTCAACAATCCAAAACATGTTCACAAACATGTTAACCATGAATCATTCATCCATGAGCCTTTCCTCAATTCCTTGATTCACTTCTTAGACGTTCTCGAAGACGGTGATGGAGATAAAATTGATAGTCAGAATCAATATCTAGAGAGGACAATTGAGAGATAGTGGATGACAAATCATTGCTAGAGTTGAGAGAATCGACTTGAGAGACATTTCCATCTTCATTTGAATCATGCGTGGGTTCAAGTGAGATGTTTCCTTTATGGGAAGCATGATGATAGTTGTAAATTCACACTTGTTTAGAAAAACGAGGTAAAAGCGGTGAGTACTAAGTAAACGTTTAGGAAAACGTAATCACTTATGACCCTTTGTGTGAGATCATTCTCAAGGAGGCTAGTGTGTTGTGTAAAGAGATGATTAAATGTTTGTGATTATGATTATGAAGAAAGAAAAGAAAAAAGGATAACGGTTACGATTAAAATTAAACTAAGACGAAAGTCGTGAATGTAAAACCGTAAAAAGTGACTAAATTTAATGAAATTATCCTAAACATTCCTAGAAAATTGCAATAAATCCTAAAAAATGCAATTAGAGTTTACAAAAAATCAAAAATCACTCAAACCTTTTATTTAATTAAATAATAATTTTTTAATGCTAATTAAAGCCCAAAAAATCAATTTAATTAACAAAAAGCCCAAAATGAGAATTTTCAATTTGTAAACCTCTAAATTAACTTAATTAAGCTAAAAACTATTTTTGGAAAATTAAAATTAATGAAAACTATTTAAAAATGATTAGAAACTATAAAAATATTAAAATAATCCTAAAAATTAATTAAATGACAAGAAATTTAATCTAAAAGTTTTAAAAATCATAACTTAATGTATTTAACCCTAGAAAAATGAAAAAGTTGCAAAAATCCTAAAATTAGTTTTTAATAAGAAAATAAAAATAAAATATTAATAAAAATTCAAAAATTATAAAAAATTATAAAAACTTGCAAAATAGTTTAATTTAACCTAATTTAAATAGAAATGAACTTGAAATGATAAAATACCCCTAATAGGCCTCCAAATGGGCCAAAAACCCAAACAGTGTGCTTAAAGGGCTAATTTGGCCCAATAAGAAAAATGACCTCCAAATAAGCCCAAAAATTCCAGTTAAGCTTAAAATTAAATTTTAAATACAAAACTTCAAAGGCCCAAAAGCTGAAAATAAGCTTATCACAGTTTATTTCGAAACAGCTTATTCTTAATGAGCTTTTTGGCCTATTAAGCTATAAGCAGATGCCATAAGCTATACTTTCACACACGTTCTTCTCTTGACCTAAATAAGCCTTTTGTATAAAAGAATTTTTGAATAAGCCCAAGAAATAAACCTGAAATAAGCAAAATCTCTCTACACAAAATGACAAAATAGTCGTTTTCGAGTTCTAGACCACTTCAAGGGCTGATTCAAGTTGCAAAAGGTTTCAAATGACTTAATTAAGCAAAATCAACAAAAAGTTTTCAAAAAGAATCACTCAATAAGCTAGAATAAGCAATAAGTTGTTTGAAAAAGTCAAGTCAAATCGTTTTCTAGTCAAACCCTAAAAAGCTCCAGAATAAACAAATGGTTAAATGATGAAGATTGATCACAAAATCAAAGTTGTTCACGTCTAAATAAGCTAGAATAGCTTATTGATAAGCTGAATGAAAAATTGCACTAACAGTGGGAACTTTTGGTGTCTTTTAGTGGGAATTTTTACCACTGATTGACTTGTTTGACTTTTTGTCTTTTGTGGGTTTTTGTTGGAATCAAAGAACACAAAGGCACCCTTATAGCCAGTGGGTTACAAAGAGTCAATAACAATCAAAGAAACACAAATTCACCAATCCAAATAGTACAATTTAATCAATTTATGCCCAGATATGATACAGACACGAACATGAATAGTGATGAAGATTAAAAAGCTAATAAACCAATATTAAGCTAACCAGATTGCACCAAAATCATACACAAGCTTAAACAAACTTAGTTCCACACAAAACAACTCATATCATGTATTGCTTACAAGATTTGAAACAAATTTAAGCATTTGCATGTTACTGATGAACAAAAGTGGCCACAAGAACTATTTGCTGAACTAGATGACCACAAACCCAATTTCAACACCACAAATGTGACAATCTAACATTTTCAGGTAGTGAATTATTTTCTCGTATAATATTTTGAAACTTATTTTTATGTTAGTTGACGAACTCACAATTTACGGATTTAAATTTGGGCTTACGTGCATAATTTGGCGTCTTTTACGACTAAACCGGAAACCTTAGGATTGCGTATTTACGTTTTTGAACTTCGTTTTTGATGAGACAATTTTTATTTGATTCGTTTTGTGATGTTGATTCATAATTTATAAAAACGTTTTTCGTAAAACGACCCGAGGGCACGCAAATCGAGAAAACTAGAATCGAGAAATACCCGTAAACTAGTGAGATGGGACAAAACACATTGTCCCACCCCACTATCTATGTTGGACGGCACAACATGACACCACACACTAAGGTGGCATCATGTTAGCTAGCTTACAACAAGTGTAAGCTTAGCTTACCCTTTAAGCTTTCAACTTTCCACTTGTTTACACAAAACCACTAGCAACTTCACTTCCACCATTTTCTTACATGCAAACTCTCTCAAAACTCTCTCAATATTCCTCCCTTGCCATCCAAAATAAAGCAACAAACACCCCTTTTGATCTCTTCTAGCCATGAAACACATGTTTACTAGCTCTATTAAGGAGTTATCTTGAAGCCTTGATCATTTGGTGGCCATATTAACATCATTGGAGGTAATTTGCTTATGTCCTAGGGCTGATTTCCCAACATATGTTCTTGATATTTGATGGTCTTGGAGTTACTTGTTGTATTCATCAAGTTCTTGTCTTCCAAAAATAAGGAATATACTTGGTTGGTAAAGAAGATCATCCTCTCCATTTTTCTCTTGTTATTTTGTAAAGAACAAATGTATTTTCTTTCATTTTTTATATGTATATGATGTATATATGATGATAAAAATGTTGTGTGGGGATCAAGTGTTGATAAATATACTTAAAAAGGTTGATAACTATAAGAAATGAGGCTAAAATCTTGATTATTTAGTTGGCTGTATAAAAACAGTATATAACTAAAACATGCACTGATAAAATTACATGGTATGATCCAATTACAGTAAGTACAAGATGTTATACACATGTGAGAGTTGTCCATGCAATGGAATCAAAATAATGAGTGAGATATGATCAAAACAAGTTAGGTGGTCTAATCTGAATAAGCAGTTTTGTAGGGACTGTTAAGGCATGATAAACTTAAAATGAGCAGTAGCTACAACTAAGTTAAATGTAGAACATAATATGAAGAACATGTCACCCAAAAATTAGCTTCTAATTCATTATAGAACTCTAGATATGGCAAAAATGGTGAACATGAAGATAAAAATCAGATTTTAAGAATTAATGTTTATTATTATTATATAAGCACTCACATTTTAATGTATAAAATGTAAAAATAAAAACTCACTAACTTATAAAACTTATTTGTATAAATATATAAAAGGTTAATTAAATGGATAAATTATATAAATGGTAATGAAATAATATTTATAAGTAATAAAAACTATAAACTTGATTTTTACGACTTTTTCGGCTATCGCCGTAAAATTAACGTTTTTCGCCAAATAAAACTTAGACGATCAAACCCGTCTAATGTAAAGTTTATAAAAGTCATATACTGATATATAAGTAACTAATACAAGTAAAAACCGATAAAACCCGAACTATAAGAAATACGGACATTTACGAGCTAACTAAACATATTGGACTAATAATTGGACTAAATAAGATAAATACTTGTAAAAAAGAACTTATTGGGCTTAACCCATTTGGGCCCAACATGGAAAGTATATATACTGATAATATAGGTATAAAAGGGATTAAAACAAGTTAAAGTACTTATAATAGGCTTATCGAACTTAAAATAGGTAAATAGGTAAAACTAGCAAACTAATAAAACGTTACCAAAACGTAAACACTAAAATGAGTAAACAAGGATGTATAAACCCACTTGATCATCATCATATGTACAAAATCATCATATGTATATTGTTATTTTGATAAAAGTCATTGGAAAAAGTCTAAGACCGATTATTATTTATATAGGTTTCCGTGACCGAAGCACGCCCGTAGCCGATAATCCAGCTTTCATTAACAACGTGAGTTCATAGCCTCGCACTCTTTTAAATGTTTTATAAAATGATTTGTAAACCCGCGAGGGAGATAACATGCTATATTTTTATAAAAATAGAACACAAGTAGTCCCGATTGTATGCTTAATGATATGGACCCGAATGATTCTATGACCCTATAAACGAGACTAAAAGGATTATTAGTAGTTAGGTTATGTCACTTAAAGTCCCATTAGCATGAATTGTGAACTACCGGGATTTGGTAGACGCTTATGCATTTGATAGTACTATTTGGGGACGATCACCCCAGTTCGCGCCTTGACGGTTGATCCCCGTCGTACCACATTGATTGGTAAGCGAATTTATGTATGAGAAGATTCCATAGCGTGATTTTTGTGATGACACGCTAACTTAGATGGGCAAATTGTTTGTCGGGTTCGCGGCCCGCTTTTTTCATAGTAAGGTAACAATGTCATGCGGCTAATAATAATCATACAATGTATCCTATACAACCTATAAAATCTAAATATCCGATATGATACGACGCTATTAACGATGAACATATTACCTATCATGGTAATATAGAGACTATGGTCTCATGGACGGTTTAAGATGTATGCTTGATTTATATATTGCCTGACTAGCAATATGAGGACTTACTTCCGATATTATACTTGTGTTCTGATTTTAAATGATTGTTTTATATAACTGTTTTCATTAAACTCTATGAATTCACTCGGCATTCGCTGATATGATTTTTGCATGTTTTTATCTCAGGTGCTTGAAGGTAATCCGGATGGAGATCGACTCTGATAGCCCACATAATATTAAAAATGTTCATTGATCTATGTTTTGTAAACTTAATGACCTGTATAATTTGGGACCTGTTGTACGCTTTAAAACTTTTTATCGAATGAATGTATGTTGAACCTTGTACAACCATTTTTATGTGTTGTCTATGATTTGAGTTATTGTGCTATCCCGTAACACTCTGAAAGACCCTTCCATTGTACCGATACGAAAAATGAGAGTGTTACAACAAATCTACTTCACAGGTTGCACAAACTTAGATTTAGTACTTGTTAGCCCTAGTATACCCTTAGATCTAGGTGTCCACAAAATCTTAGGCAAAAACAACAAGTAATGAAGAATATATGACCACTTGATGGATTAGTGTGTTACAAAGCACAAAGCATGTAGATAAACACTCAACTATGATACTAGAGGAAGAACAAGAACAAATGTAATACCCACTTTGATAAGTGGACTGTTACGCATAATTATGGCGTGTCATCAAATCATGCAAGGTAATATGTAATAAAACATACATGACCATAGGGAAAACCGGAATCAAACATCGGTTCCCAAACATAAGCCCAAAACATAATAAAGTAAATGAAATGAATGAAAGACTAAACAAGCATAAGTATATTAAGGCAAAAGGAGAAGAAGTCTATGGCAGATTCCATCCTATGTATGTCCTCCAAATGCTCGAGTCTGTCCTTGGGTACCTGCTGTTTTGGGACATGGAAAGGAAAGTAACGGCTGAGCATAACGCTCAGTGCACGGATAAACAAGCATGGAATGAATAATATAAGCATGAATATCATATAGCAGCAGAAATGTATATGTCCTGGAAAACCTGGTATAAATTCATAAAACTGGTTTTATAGTTTGAAAAGCCTTATGTTTATCTTAAGAAAACTGTTTAGCATATTAACCATTAGCCAATATAGGTCATGAAATATCAACGTGCATGAATACTTGGAGGGGTGACCTCGTCATGCAAATTAAAGGGGCTGCCTATAATTTAATATACTGGTTTTGGGTAGGAGGAATCAGCTCCTTGTGAAGGATGCAAGGCACACACCACATTCACACTGAGTAATCTGCTGAAAACATGTAACTAGGATGAACCCATACACCCCACATGATTAATATAATAATAATATGGCCATAAGCTGAAGGGACACTACGAGCAATCACTCCTCCGTGGGGAAGTCATAACACCAGTGCCTCTAGTGTTATGGTTATGGTACCTCCATAACTCGGTGAACTGGTCATGCATGTATATGGCTTTAGGTATTCTAATTAAACATAAACAATCAAAACATATAAAACATATACTAGGGAAAACAGTTGGCTGCATACGAGGAATCCTAATAAGGAAATAATGTCCATACTGAAAGGACGAAGAATCCGTACCTTGTGTCCAGTGAACGAAGAAGACGAACGGAAGAGAGTCCTACTTCGGTATCACTAATGCTACATAAATACATACGTGTATAACTATCTGATTACTGAGTACGTAACTGGTTTTATATCATGTCTTAACTTGGTTTATATGTTCATGTCATGTTTTACTGATTTAAGCTTTATACTGCGTTTATCATGTATTATGTCTATTCTATTTAAGTATTTCTTGTATTTCTTGTATTATTATACTTGTTGTGTAATAATAAGTAACTTTCAAAAAATAGAAAGTTTCCAAAAATAGATTTACTTCTTAAAATATATAAGTTTCTAAAAATAGAAAGTTTCCATAAATAGATATAAGCTGGATTATTAAGCTAATAATAAAAGCTTAAGTGTTTACTGATTAATATTTAAGTCATGTAATTAAATAGTATTGTTTATTAATTAAAACATGTAAATTAAATAAACTATAAGTTATATGATTTAATTAAATATAAGCATGATTTAATTAAATTAAAGTGTATAAAATACATAGGTTAAAACATGTATTAATACTGTATTAATATAACCTAAGTCACGTTTATTAATTAAATATATGTCATGTTCAATAATTAATTAATTACTATCGTCCAAATTACATAAATAAATACTTAGGTTAAAATCATGTATTATTAAATAATAATAATAAACCTAAGTCCATATTTATTAATTAATTATATGTCATGTTTAATAATTAATTTATACTATCATGTAAAATAAATAATTACATACTTAGGTTAAAAACATGTATTATTACAGAATAATAATTAACCTAAGTTCATGCTTTAATTAAATCAATTATATATAATGCCAAATTAATTTAATTAACTTGTAAATTTATATACTTGTAAGATAAAAAAAATAATATAATCATGGATCGAACCATATGTTATTAATTTATTAAAACGTGTCACGAATCGACCTCGTGAAACCCGTGAAACCAAGCACCCACAGAAACTTTAGCGACAGAAAATTCTGTTTCAGATCTGTCGCTAAAGTTACCTAGTTTTGTCCCTATTTTGACCATAGAAATCTGCGACAGAAATTCTGTCGCAGAATCTGTCGCTAATGTAACTTTTCATGGTACCAATCCCTGGCCAAACTTTCCAACTGATTAAAGGTTATGATCCACCGTTTTTAACAAGGTTCCCACTGTTTTTAATAAGCCCAAACGCCCTGAATAATTTTTAAACACCCTAATTTGGGGTTGTATCGGCTGAGTTGTTGGATCCGCCCTACGCCGCCCATGTGTGGGTCACGGCTAGGCAGGGAAAAGAACCATCCAGAACTTAGGGTCTCGGCTTCATTAACCAAACAACACCCGACCCTCAATCATTGTGTATACCCCCCTGTTGGGGTTGTATACTCGCGGCTGGCCAAAGATCAACACTACCGAGACCTTAGGGTCTCGGGTTTGTGTGTAAACCGACTGTAAACAGCCTCCAACGACTTTTACCCTTAACCCACTGTTTTAACACGCATCATACTTAGGGTTTTACTCATATTAAGATAAACAATTGCAAACATAAAAGAAAAAAACTAGATTAGGTTTCTTACGTGTTTTAGGGTTTTTGGAACAACAAACACGTACCATCCTTGATTCCTTGGACCAAACATACGTTTCCTTGTTCTTGTTTTCTTTTGGGAATGACGACAGCAGGAGGGAGAAAAATGATCGGGATGATGTTTTTTTAGGGTTTATGTTTGTTGGTTATTTTTGTCGACAGAAGAAAGAAAAAAAAAACAAAGCACCCCCATTTTATTAATATAAAGGGTCGTTTGGGCTTTTCTTGGGCCACGGCCCATCTGCCTTCCCCTCCACTTCTTGTCCAAATAGCCTGAAACCCCCTTATTGTTCTTTTATTTTAATTAATTCGCGACTAGCTAAAATGTTATGCGTAATCATGTCTTTTTGTTATGTCGTGTATTTTCATAGTTATCGTTATATGTGTTTAAACGTAAATATTATTTACGTGATTACTTGTCGCTTTAATTTAATATACCTAATATTAATCGTGTTAAATATTATCGTCGTGCGGTTTAAATGTCGTGAATTATTATTATTGTGGTTTTATTTATTCTACGTAAGTTCATGTCGTATATTACTAATAATTATAATATACGTATTTTTTTACCGTACGTAATTAATATACGTAACTACCTGTCGCATCTATTTATATACGCGAAGCTCATGTTAGATGTTCGTGATTACATGTTCCTGATTTATTCGTCATCGTTTATTATTATCGTGTAATAACACGTACGTAATTCTTGAAATTAATATTCGTGACACGTGTTCATGTTATAATAGGAAAGTTTTAATCTTGGTCCTTCTGACCTTTACTTGAAAACACGAAGAGTTCATTGTCATCTACGTAAGATAACATAATATATATGCAAGGGGAACTGAAACATTACGATGCAAAATAATCTAACATTAGTGATAATTAGCAACGATGCGCGAGACATATTGAAACGTAGTACGTGAAAAATTTTGAACGTGATACGTGAAAAATTTTGAACGTGATACTTGGAGATACGGTGAGTGTAGTATAAGCAAACATATCGTGATCAATGATACGTGTAACATATCGTGAACGTGATATGAGGAACTTGGAATGAACATGACATGTGAAACATATCGTGAACATGGAATACAACTGTGGTACACCAAACGCTTCAAGGTGAGACGTGGAATATGACGTAAAATGTCTATCTGAGGATAGGGAGTTATAATAAACTTGAGTCTGGTCTCTCAAGTTCTTGCAAAACTTCCTAGAACGAAGATAAACATACAATCGTAAGCCAAGATATGATCATGAACGTGAATAGTTTCATGAACGTGAGCATGAAAGCAAGTCTTAAAACTGGAATGAGAACGTGAACGTACATAAGGAGCAAAAGTGCGAACCTTTGTCTGGTCCGATAGCTGAGGTATTACCAAGTGATCAGATGTGCCTTGGCTGGAACATGTCTGATCTATCTGTTTGTTCTTGAAATCCTTGCGGATGTAAGGATTATGCAGACTTGATCACACTGTTGGCAACAACCCAGATAGCATCTTGCTTCTTCTGAGTTTGCGTTAATCTGCTGATCAAAATCCATGGAGATCTTGTCCCATTTATGTTTACAATTCCTGCTGGTGGAGAAACATCTTAGTCTGTTGGTGTTCTATCTTAGCCTGTTGGTATGTCAGGTACTTAGATATGAACGTAACTGTATCTTGCTTTGTAGAACTTGATACATAGGAGTTTTGCGAAACTCTGAGTCTCCGAATTTAGACTTTTCTAGCGTAGGATTTTCTGGAACACCTAATGTAGTGTAGGGTTCTGACCTTTATGCATAAATTGAGTCATGGTAAGATTAACCGTGAGGATCCATGTGATTCAGCGTGTCACTGTAATCAAACAGGATTGATATTGGAAAGTTTCCAGGGTGAAATTTCTCCTGTCATAGAATTTGCAACATAGTGCAAATATGGTATTCCCGTACTTTTCTAGACTTTAGAGAAGGATAGGTTGTCATAGATGAAAACACTAATGAATTTGTTTATGAGTTCATGGAAACTCAATTTATTAAGTCCATAATGTTGTTGGCGCATTTATGAGACTAATACAAAATTATGAATCTAACATGACCGAGTCGTGCACGAATATCAGTCGTGGACATGACCTGCTCTTTCACTCGTCACTGTTGGCAACATAATCATGAATCTAATCTTGGAAACTGCTTAACACCCTTAATGAATCCGGTCTTGTCAATACGTGGAGGAGAGTAACGGTTATGAATGGTGATTTGTTTAAAATTGACGGTAGTCGACACATAATCTCATGCTACCGTCCTTCTCCCTGAAGGTTCTCCTGGAGTACATGGGACGATTTTTTTGGAATAGTCCGCTGGTTATGCGAAAAAGGACATAAGTGGTCGTGTCTTAACTGGCAGCTAGAATATCTTAGCAGTAATAGCTAACAACGCACGTTCTTGTAAAGCATAAATAATTTGTATAGATTTTCTTGATGGAAAATCATGCTGAATATATTCAAGAGCCTGAACATTACTGTACAAAATCGTGAGTCATAGCATGGTGTGCTGTTCGTAGTCCATAATTTGGATATAGTTTAACTCACATCTGTCCGAGGTAATGCGTTGGCAGCTTGGATCTCATCATTAGGCTGAAGGAAAACCTTCGTATACATGGGGGATACGAATTGTGTCCTTTATGGTCATGAATATATGAAATATGGGTGAAAAAAATGAAAGTGTCATCGAGCAAACGTGACTGATCGTACTGATACGCCGGTGATGGTACTGAAATTCTTGTGGCCTGATTACTACATGGCACAACAAAATGGATATACCCTTTGAAGGGTACTCTGAATTTCTTAAATATGTTCCATAATTGGACGTGAGTCATGTGTCTTGACTCGTGTCTTGGGAAAGTATACATGAGACATGTTTCTTGACTGATGCCTTGACATGTGTCTCGAGATGTGAAACAAATAGAATTACAATATTAGGTTATTATGCCAAAATTGGCGAATCGGTTGGACTACTGATCCTTTGTATTTCTGATCAAGCCCACGGCCGGAGCTTCGGTTGCGATTGTTAGGATAGTTGCTGTCATAGCAGTGGTTACTATCATCTTGTCTGTCAGTTCCGTGACGGCCATTCTCATGACTGTGATTCATGTAACTATTAAATTGAGTGACCGGCTAGTACCGGTTCGCACTCATATGACTGAAACGACAACTGAATGACGTGTGACATGTAACTAAGAATTTGGGACAGTGATTGAGGGAACTCGTCTAGTGGTGAAGCATCTTCTCGTCCAATTGCTTTGCTATGACGCCTTTGTCTTCGTCTTGTAGGATCTTCAGGTTATGAACAGCATCCGCATCTCGTAGCGCCTCCAAACATCAGCAGCATCAACCTTTAGCAATATCTCCAAGCTATGAGCGACATCAACAATTTGTAGAGTATCAGCAAGTGGAAATACGTACATGGGATAAGGTGCATGGAGTACACATGGAATGATCAGTATGGGTTCGATCATCGGACATGATCTTAAAGGAAAATAACTGGCTAAACGGTTAGAAAGACCATCATGATAACCTGGCAATGCCAGTATACACCTCATTCTGGTTGCATAGAGAAACGCTAACGTGTGGTTAAACGAATTTCACCGATGATTTTCCTGAAAGCATGATAAATGAAAACCAACCATGACTATCATGAAAGTAGAATTTACATGAATTCCAACAGTGTCTTGCATGAAAGCAAAAATGTTAGAAATACGTTTTAACGTATATTAGAAGTATCGGTCACTCCACAATATGATTTATGTTGTAATAGCTCGTAGTTAGCAAATAGTTATTAGTTACTTATTAAGTTAAGTAAGAACCGGTCCATGGGCTTGTCATGGACCGGCCCAAGCCCTTTGTAAGCTTGGAGTATAAATACCCCTTTCCACCATGGAAAGGGGTTGGTTGTTGTTCATTTCATGCTTTCATATTAATAAAATCATACACATTTTCTCTCACTTTCTCTCTCTAGTTTCTCTCACTAGAAAACATCAACCCACTTCATAGATCCATAGGTTATCAATATTCTACATTTGGTATCAAGAGCTATGGGGTGATTTAAGGTAAGGATTGTGTTGCTTTTTTAGTTTTTGAATCAATTAGTGATCTTTAGAAAAAATCAATCTTGAATCTTGTTGTTTTTGGTGTTTTTGTTATTGGGATTGATTGATAAGGATTGGGTTTAGCTTATTTTGGTAAAAATCATAAAATTTTTTGTGGTTTTGGATCAAAAATCGGATTTAAAGCTGTTTTTCTAAGTCTCGGAAACAGATTACCAGAACATTCCGAATAGGTATTCCGAATAGGAGCAATATTCAGAATAGCAGAATTTTCCGCATAGACTTTCCGGATAGAAGGGTTTTTCCGAATAGCAGCAATTTTTCCGAATAGCAGAATTTTTCCGAATAGCAATTCTTTCCGAATAGCCAATATTTTCCGAATAGCCAAAAACTTTCCGAATAGCCAATATTTTTCCGAATAGCCAGTATTTTTCCGAATAGCCAAAATTTTTCCGAATAGGAGAAATATTCCGAATAGCTTTCCGAATTGCCCATCATTCCGAATAAGCCAAATAGCCAGATATTCCGAATTGAAGAAATATTCCGCATAAGGGTTTTTCCGCATAAGGGTTATTCAGCATAGGGGTTATTCCGAATAAGGCATTTTCAGAATAGGGTTATTCCGCATAGGGTTATTCAGTATAAGGGTTTTCAGCATAGGATTATTCTGAATAGGTATTATTCCGAATAGGGTTTATTCTGAGTTTGGGTTATTCAGTATAAGCAAGTTCAAGGGGTATTTGAGTTTTTTTCGACGATCTTTAGTGGATTTAATCTTGATTACAACCAACACAACACAAATTCTCAACCTTTCTTCACTGCTCGATCAACCGATAATCTTTGAGTCTTTTAAGTGATCACAATGAATCCAAGTTCATTAATGCCTCAGATGACATCTCTTACGGATATCTCGATCATAACGGGGACTGATAATCGTCCACCGATGCTTATTAAAGAGGTGTTTGAGGCATGGCAGGGCCGTATGATGCAATACTTGAAGGGCAAACCAACATACGGAAGGCTTATGGTCAAATCGATTTTGAATGGTCCACTCGACTATGGTACCATTGTGGCAAATAACGTGTCTCGACCAAGAGAATATGAAGAACTCACACCGGCACAACAACTCATTGCTGATGCTGATGAAAAGGCTTTACAGACTCTTCTCCAAGCTCTTCCGCATGATATTTATCGTATGGTTAGTCAATATACGGTTGCCAAAGATTTATGGGAACGTCTAAAGGTGTTGCTACAAGGTACGTCTCTCACCAAACAGGAAAGGGAGTGTCAGCTGTATGATCTGTTTGATAGATTCACGTACAGCCCAGGGGAAACGCTACACGACTATTACTTCAGATTCACCACTCTAATGAATGATCTGAATGTATACAATCTCGTGATTCCTCCATTCCAGGTTAACACCAAGTTCTTGAATACTTTACCTCAAGCTGAATGGGGTGATTATATTACCGATGTGAAGTTAACCCGGGATTTGCATAAGTGCAACTTAGATCAAATCTATGATTTTCTTCAGCTGCATGAGAAACATGTGATTATGCACCGTTCTCCTCGCGGTATGTACCCAGATTCCTTAGCTTTGATGGCGAATCAACCAAGCTTGTCACACAACAACACACCTTATATCTTGGGACATCAAGCCTATCATCCATCACCTTACATGACACCAACCTTCCCCCAATACTCGATTCTACCGCAACCACCCACCTCACATCAGCAACAATATCGGTTCAATGCACCTTCACCACAGTATGCATCACAACTTCAACCAGCAAACATTGCACCTTATGCTCAGCCTTCATATTCTTCTTATCAAGAGAATGCAGCATATCCAACAAGCTACCCTGATCAAATGAGTATTCCTTCTAGTGATTATGCAGCTCATCCAGATCAAGCAATCTATTGTGATGATGAGGAAGTCCCCGTTCCTGTATTCCAACAAGGAGCTGACCCAGTTGAAGTGCTAACCACTATGTCTGCTTATCTCACAAGGACTTTAAGCAAACGAGGATACAGAGGATCAGCTCCAACCAACAATCAGTTGAGGAATTCATCCAATTCTCATCAACAAGCTACTATTGAGAATGGTAGGGTCATGGTTCAGCCTATTCAACCATATCAGGGGAGACCTACCACATCAACCACCAATGCTCGCACGGTAAATCAGGCACCAATGGCCAATCCTGCTCCACGGGCTAATTCCACGGGCAAGTTGAGAATGATTACATGTTACAACTGCAAGGAAGAGGGTCACATGTCCAGGGATTGTAAGAAACCCAAGAGGAGAAGGGATGGACAATGGTTTGCAGAAAAGATCTATCTGGTAAATGCTCAGGCACAAGGAAGGGAACTTGATGAAGAGGAGCTTGCATTTCTTGCTGATCCAGGGATTGCTGAACAAGACGTCGTCACCACACAGAATGCAGCATACCAAGCTGATGATCTTGATGCGTATGACTCAGACTGTGATGACTTCCAATCTGCAAAGGCTGCTCTCATGGCAACTATCTCCAGCTTAGGGCCAGAAAAGAGATCTGAGGTACTTATTAATACCACTGATGCTAGTATTCAACCACATCAAGTTGTGCAAGAGAGTGCTGATTCGAATGAATCTTCGGTGGTGAGTCTTTCAAATGAGGAGACAAACAATGATAGCAATATCAATGTGAGTCCCCAGACTTTGAGTGAATCACAACCGGGACCCATTTCGCATACGCCTACTTCTGCTCAACAAGATTTGGTCATGGTTCCTGCTACATTACTTAGCCAAATGAATGCTGCACTCTTAGAAACCTTAGCTAAGAATAAGAATTTGTCTGATGAGCTTACCTTAAGCAACGAGAAAATTCAAACCTTGGAATTAGTGCCTTCGTCTAGTGTTCTAACTAATCTCGAATATGATCATTTTAGAAACAAACAAATGGGTCACTTGCAAGAAATCGAAACCTTAAGAGCAAATCTTTCTAAAGAACTTAGTGAAAAGGAGTTAGTGGTCACTAATTTTCAAAAACTTCAAACAGATTTTGAGTCACTCGAGTCTAAGAAGAATGAAATGGAGATTAATGCTACTAATAAGATTAGAAGTCTAGATTACTTGCTCTTAAGACAATACTCTGCTTCTCAACTAGTTCACTTATTTGATGCTTCATTTAGAGAATTTAACTTATCACGCCAAAAAGGCCTTCCCCCTAATCCACGGTATGCAAAACAAGCTTTAAGACATAGTCCTAGACTTTATAATGCAACTCAATTAGGATTGGCCTTAGAACCGATTGTTTTTTCTGGTGATCGAACAAGTAAGGAACTAGTTGATGAGGATCGGTCATACAATTCTGCAAAATATCCCGAGTGTGATTATTTTAAATTGAATAAGGAGCTTGCAAAAACGGATTTTAGAATTCGCTTCCATATGGACAAAGATCTCATAACAGCACCAACCTACATATTAGATGAAGAAAACCCTAGTACTTTTCCTACACTTGTCAATATGGAAGGTCCTAAGGAAATTCCAAAGGATCTTCCACCTGTTAGCACTGTATGGTTAAACTTGCAAGAGATTAATCAATACTTTACTAATTTTAACAAGGTCATTTTGGAACGTATGACTTCAAATGGCCTAAACGCCAGAGAATGGGCTTTCGAACATATGAACGAGGTGTTTAAAAATGAGATCAATCCGTTTGTCGAAAGTCTAAAAGGAATTTTTGCATCTCTTAAGGAAAATCTTGTGTTTGAAATTGGTGAAGTTCAAAAAGTGTTTTATGAAATGGACACCGCTTACGAACTACAACTAGTTGAAAAAGAAAAGATTTTAACCGAATATGACCGATTCTTGTCTGTAGTAATCTCGTGTGATGTGCTTACGACTGTAAATGTTAATTATTCGAATGAGCTTACATCCGCTATGATTAATTGTGATGCTGTGAATATTTGTAATGATATTTGTGATGATGTTTGTGATCTCTCTGTAAATGTTGCTGATACTGTAAATGAGGTAGATAATCATTCTTGTCACGAATCTAACGCTGAGTTTTTAAAGCTACAAGATTCTTACAATGTACTTTCAAAACGCTTTAATCAACTAGAACAACATTGTATATCTTTAGAATTAAAACAACAAACTCAAAATGAGAATCTTTTGATATCAAATGGTTGTGAAAACGGTGTTGAGACAAGTGACAAGATGATTGCAATAGTTAAGACATTAGAGGAAGAGATAATGAGATTGAAGAGAGATGTGTCATCAAATGAAACATTAAAAATGGAACTAGAGGCTGCAGAGTCTAAAAACCAGGTCTTAGAAATTAGACTTTCGTCTGTTCTAGGGGAGATGGATCGGACAAGACAGGGACTATCCGCTCTTTATGGTTCACTAGAAGAACGCTTCGCTTTTAATGCGGCACAGCAACAATCTTATGTTGAACAACTGAACCAAAAGTGCGAGGAAATCTCTGATTTGAACATCCTGCTCATTGACAAAAATATGGTTTTGGCTGAGTTAAAGGAAACACTTCTTCTCACCCGACAAGAAGTTGTTGATAACTTAGCTACCGACTCTGCACCGTCCACTAGTGCTCCAACAACCAAGTCAGTAGTGCTTTATAAGAACCCGCTTCATAAGAGAAACCCAGTTACCTATGATGATTATATGAGGAATGCCATTAAGCATGTCGATCTTCTTAGGGATATTTTAGACGATCTTTATGCCTTAGATCCCTCAAGTAGCGACTATTATTCGGCTCATGAATATATTAAGCGAGTTCAATATTGCTTGGCATATTTGCAATACATAGGTACACCAATGTTCTGCACTACTTATTAATAGGCCCATTGCTGTAACTCCATTTTATAAGACTCCAGGAGCAAAACCGTCATTGGCACAATCAAGTAAGGCACCTTTAAAATCTGTTGCTAATATTCCCACTTTGCCTTCTACAGGATTAAAAGAGACTACTAAGGCTAAAGGATCGCCACTCAAGAAAGATAAGATCAAGCCCTCCACTAGTAGTGCCAAAAAGAAGAAAGTAGAAGTTCACAATAGGAATGCTAGTTCAGTTTTAAATAAAAAGAATCATGTTAAGACTAAAAGCTCTGCGCCTGTGCAGCAGCCTAAACCATTCGTGAATTCTGATTTGAATTGTTGGAATTGTAATGAATGTATGTTTTCCCAGCGTCATGATTTGTGTCTGATTGATCACGTGAATGAAATGAATGCTATTAAGAATGGTCTTGAATGGAAGCCAACGGGTAGAACTCGTGCCCAAGTTGGCTGGCAATGGCGTCCCACTGGTAGGACCTTTACATTAGATGGAAAAATGTGCCCTTTAACTAGGAATGCATCCATTGAGGTTAGGTCTGAGCGTCCTTTAGTTAGGAACACTCGCACTCAAGTATGGAAACAGCGCCCTTTAATTAGGTTAGCCCCCACTATAGTGCCTATCAGTGACGAAATACCTCAGGATTTAAGCCAACTAGAATCTACACCACCAATTAGGAAGAAAAAGGCTAGGAAATCTAAGAAACCTAGAGTTAGCAAATCTAAGATTATTAAATCTGTACCTGCTAATAACAAGGAACACTCAGATTCCGATACCTCTACATTTTCTTTGTGTGGTGATATTTTCAGGTGGTCCAAATCATCCTGTGGTATTTGGACTCCGGTTGTTCAAAACATATGAACAGAAATCGCTCGATGCTCCGAAATTTCGTCAGCAAGTTTCTTGGTACGGTTAAATTCGGGGATGATCATATAGCAAAGATTATGGGGTATGGTGAATATCAGATTGGAAACGTGACGATTTCTAGGGTATACTATGTAGAAGGTCTTGGTCATAACTTATTCTCAGTAGGACAGTTTTGTGATTCCAACCTAGAGGTTGCTTTTCGACAACACACTTGTTTCATCCGCAACTTGGAAGGAAAAGATTTGTTGAAGGGATCTCGTGGTGCAAATCTTTATACGTTGTCTTTACAAGACATGATGGCCGCTTCTCCAGTATGTCTTCTCTCTAAAGCATCTAAGACCAAGTCATGGTTATGGCATCGCAGATTATCTCATCTTAACTTTGATGCTATTAATCATCTGGCTAAAAACGAATTAGTTCGTGGTCTTCCAAAGCTTAAATTTCACAAGGACCATTTATGTTCCGCGTGTTCAAGGGGGAAAAGCACCAAGAAATCTTACAAGCCCAAAGCTGAAGACACCAATCAAGAAAAACTTCATCTTTTGCATATGGATCTTTGTGGACCAATGAGAACTGAAAGTGTGAGCGGTAAGAAATTCATTCTCGTCATTGTGGATGATTTTTCCAGGTTTACATGGGTTAGATTTCTACGTACAAAGGATGAAGCACCGAAGGCTATCATCACTTTTCTGAAATTCATTCAGGTACGTTTGAATACTACTGTCCGCCGTATCCGTACAGACAATGGTACAGAGTTCGTCAACCAGACTCTTCGTGATTATTATGAAGGAGTTGGTATCTCACATGAAACATCCGCTGCACGCACTGCACAACAAAACGGTGTCGTTGAAAGACGGAATCGTACACTTATGGAAGCTGCTAGGACCATGCTTATTTACGCGAACGCTCCATTGTTCTTGTGGGCAGAGGCTATATCTACTGCATGTTTCACCCAAAACCGTTCTATCATTCGGAAACGCCATGGAAAAACACCTTATGAGCTTCTACATGACCGTAAACCCGATGTTTCATTTTTTCATGTGTTTGGTGCTCTTTGTTATCCAAACATCAATAGTGAGAACTTGGGTAAGCTTCAACCGAAAGCCGATATAGGTATTTTCATTGGTTACTCACCGTCCAAGAGAGCATACCGAATCTATAACCGTCGTCTTGGCAAGATTGTAGAAACTATGGACGCAGATTTCAATGAGCTGACAGCGATGGCTTCTGAGCAACACAGCTCTGAACCCGCGCTTCATAAGATGGGAACCGGTGCTATTAGTTCCGGATTAGTTCCCAATAATCCTACTTCTACATCATTTTTACCACCATCAAGGCCCGAGTGGGATAAACTGTTTCAACCGTTGTTTGATGAATTCTTCGATTCCCCCGACTGATGAAGTTCCAGCACCTGTAGTAATTGCTCCAATACCTGAAGTGGTTGCTCAAGCTAATGAACCTTTATCTAATGCATCTACAATTCACATTGAACCGGATGCACCTTCACCAAGTGATTCTCAAACTACACCTGAATCATCACCCCTACTTGTGCCTAATGATGTGGAAGAGGATTCTATTGATCACGACTTGGAATATGCTCATTTACAAGAGCTTCCTTTCTTTGGTGTAGCGATCCCTGAAAACCCTTCAGCCGCGTCTACCTCAGAAGAAGCTCCTTCTATTGTTCACTCCAGACCACCTAGGATTGAAAACCATAGCACTAAATGGACAAAAGATCACCCAATTAGGAATGTTATTGGAGATCTAGATCGACCAGTCTCTACACGCCATCAATTACAAGAGAGTGCACTTTATTGTTACTTTGATGCATTTCTCTCTGAAGTTGAACCCAAAAATTGGCAGCAGCCTATGACCCAATCATCTTGGATTGAAGCTATGCAGGAGGAACTAAATGAATTCCAACGACTTGAAGTATGGGAATTGGTTCCTCTCCCTGACAAGGTTAACATCCTCACTTTGTTATGGGTTTATAAGGTTAAACTTGATGAGATGGGTGCGGTATTGAAGAATAAGGCTAGATTGGTCGCTAGAGGATATAAATAAGCCTTGGGTATAGACTTTGAAGAATCTTTTGTTCCTGTGGCTAGATTGGAGGCGATTAGACTATTCCTTGCGTATGCTGCTCATATGAACATGATCGTCTACCAAATGGATGTGAAGACGGCATTTTTGAACGGTGAACTAAGGGAAGAAGTCTATGTTAGTCAGCCGGATGGGTTCGTCAGTACGGAGTTTCCTAATCATGTGTACAAGCTTAAGAAGGCTCTCTATGGGTTGAAACAAGCTCCACGCGCGTGGTATGATCTCCTGTCAACATATCTCATTTCGGAAGGCTTCTCCAAAGGCAAAGTGGACCCCACTCTATTCACTCTCAAAGAAGGCAACGACATGATTCTGGTACAAATTTATGTTGATGATATAATATTTGCTGCCACTAACATAGAATTGTCAAACCGTTTTGAGAAGATAATGTCCACACGCTTTCAGATGTCGATGATGGGAAAAATTTCATTTTTCTTAGGATTACAGATTTCTCAAAATCCCAGAGGCATCTTTATTAATCAATCCAAATATGCTCTAGAATCTCTTAAGAAATATAACTTTGAAAATTGTGACCCCGTGGACACTCCAATGGTGGAGAAATCCAAGTTAGATGAAGATAGGAATGGGACTATTGTCGATCCAAAACTTTACCGTGGGATGATCGGCACCCTTCTATATCTGACTGCTAGCAGGCCTGATTTGCAATTTGCTGTATGCATGTGTGCCCGGTATCAGGCTCGGCCTACCGAAAAGAACCTACATGTAGTTAAAAGGATCTTTCGGTATCTAAAAGGAACACTTCATCGTGGTCTATGGTATCCGAAAGATTCCTCTATTGCTTTAATATCATACGCAGATGCCGATCATGCTGGATGTCAAGACACGAGGCGTAGCACGTCTGGATCTGTGCAACTCCTTGGGGACAGATTGATCAGTTGGTCTTCAAAAAGGCAGAAAAGCGCTGCAATATCAAGCACGGAGGCTGAATACATCGCCATGTCCGGTTGTTGTGCTCAAGTCCTTTGGATGAGATCACAATTAACTGACTACGGTTTGGGATTCAACAAAATCCCGATGTATTGTGACAACAAGAGCGCCATTGCCCTTTGCTGCAACTATGTTCAACACTCCCGGGCCAAGCACATAGACATTCGCTACCATTTCATTAAGGAGCAGGTGGAGAACGGAGTGATCGAGCTGTATTTTGTCACTACTGAGTATCAGCTAGCGGATATGTTCACCAAAGCCTTAGATCGAGGACGAATCGAGTTTTTGATCGACAAGCTTGGCATGAAATCATTCACCCCAGCGACTCTCAAAGAGTTGGCAGAAGAATCAGCTGAATAGTCGTGGTAAACTATTCAGAGTATCCTTTGTTCGTGATCATGTATATTATAGTAAATATATAAACCACAAAAAGAAAATACAAAATTATAAAACCAAGAAAAACCATAAAAAATATAAAACCTACAAAAACCATAAAAATTATAAAATCAAGAAAAACCAAAAATATTTTTCGTTTTAAAAACGGGCATGTCTTTTAGTACGGTAATATTTACGGCCTTAGAAATGTCGATTAATATTGACACGGTGCCATAAAAGAGTCCGTATAAAAGTTGTAATGTTTTAAAACATGCCCATTATGGCTTGTAGTTATTTCTGACTGCAACCCGGTTTTCATATTAAAGTCACGTATTTCCTTGGAAAACGTTGGCTCACAACGGGAATTAATTTTCTCGGGCATGATTTACAAGCCAAATCATGCAAAGGGATCAAGTTTACTTTACAACTTGGTCTAACACAAATTAGTGTACGTCTCAGTGCATTAATTTGTTAAAATAAGAGAAATCTTATTGACACCACGAATCAAACTTTTCAAGATATCAATTGGGAAATGTTTTTTCATCATCATGTGCCTCGTTAAACAATGACTACAGCTCTTTAAATAGAAAACGGGTCATCGTTTAAGGGGGAGAAAATGTTACATCATCTTTCACATCAAAAAGATCTTCAAAAGTTTTCAAGGAAACTCAAAAAGCTTAATGGTTAATGGTTGGATTGCATTGGCATTTGTCTTGTTGTTGCTTATAAGTTTGTCATGAATAGTTTTGTGCTTGTGTTAAGATAGGTTAATCACTCAGGCTAGGGTAGTTAACATAAGATAGGTCAAAATGACAAGAATTAGAACTTGGAAAAACAAAAGAATTTTGTTTGTTGAAAGTAGAAAAATTGTGGGGGTAAAGTTGACAACATGTCAAAATTCTGAAAAATTTGACCTAGTCAAATTCAAACACCCCGTCTCCACTCTACTTTCATTGTTCCCATTTATTTCTCTTGGCCGCCATTAACACACAAGTACACAAACACTCACGAAAATCAAACAGAACATCTCACAATCATTCTTCTTGTTCAAGATCTTCACAAAGGTATTAAAACGGCTTAATCATTCATTCAATTCAAGTTAATTAACTTTTTTTAATTGAAAACAATCGAATTCAGTTTCTGCTTCAATTAGGGTTAATTAAATTGGGGGTTTTGCCTGGGTTGTATTCGGAATAGAACAAATTGAACTGCTTTGGCTATTAGACCACTTGAATCAAACGGATGTCGTGCTTAAAATTAGAAAATATATAAGTGTTGAAAAACATTCCGCATAGGAGGTCTTTCCGCATAGGAGAAGTTTTTCCGAATAGAATGATCTTTCCGCATAGGCCAAATCTTTCCGAATAGAATGAATATTCCGCATAGAGACTTTTTCCGAATAGACTGAATATTCCGCATAGGCCCAGTCTTTCCGAATAGGATTTTTTATTCCGCATAGACAGCTCTTTCCGAATAGAGAATTTATTCCGCATAGGCCAAGTCTTTCCGAATAGGATTTTTTATTCCGCATAGACAAGTCTTTCCGAATAGTATTTTTTATTCCGCATAGACAGTTCTTTCCGAATAGAGAATTTATTCCGCGTAGACAGTTCTTTCCGAATAGGGTTGTTTATTCCGCATAGATTGTTCTTTCCGAATAGAGTATATATTCCGCATAGGATAAATGTTCTGAATAGCCTTTTTATTCAGAATAGCGATGTTATTCCGCATAGGCTATATGTTCCGAATAGGCCTTATGTTCCGCATAGGATTTATATTCAGCATAGACCTACTATTCCGAATTGAATGATTATTCCGTATAGAAGATGTTTGAATGGTTTCAAAGCTTAAGGGATTATGTCATATGTACAATGCTTAGGTTTAAAGTCATAATGATATTCATACTTGTATGTATCAACCTTTGTGTTTTATCTTAAGCAGAGACGATGACTAACCCTACCGTACAACAAATACAAGACACCAGAGCCGCCGCCATTGCTGAAGCCAAGACTCTAAAGTTTATTCCAAACAACTTCCGTTTGAAGGAGGTATCTCACTCTACCCATAATGGATTTAAGGTAGGTACAGCCATGCTTGATAAATCTCATTTCAAGCATGCGCTAAGGAGAAGTGCTTCAGTGCCCTATGAATACCTTTACGAGTTCTGGGCTACCAAAGAGAGGACGTCGAACAAAATCACTTTTTCCTTGGACAACAAGCAGCAGACGCTTACTGTGTCAGACTTCAGGAAGATCTTTGGATTTCGACCGACACTCAAAGGTCTATCATACTCAGCCAACCCGACTAAGGACCAGATCATGGAGATGTTCACCGCCATTGGATGTCTTGACATACGAACCCCGTCTGAGTTTACTACTGCCAAAGTTGGTCAACCATGGAAAGCTATTTTTGGGATTCTAAGCCGATGTTTAACACCCAAAACAACTGGGTTTGATGTTGTTCGTCCACCAATCATCAAGATGTTTTATGGTATGTTTAAAGGTATGGGTATTGATTATGCATCACTGCTGTGGGAGGAGTTTACTTTTCAACTCTTCATAAACACAAAGGATAAGGTTAAAAGCTACCAGTACCCTAGGTTTATTAAGTTGATCATACATTACTTTATGGAAAACGATGCATCCATTAACAAGCGTGTAGGTAGTCGTCACCACACGATGGATGATGATGATTTGGTAGACTTAAGGCAGGAGACTCATTCGAATACGGTTATTCCTGGTCCCATTCCCAGTCATCTTCTGACCGATGAGATTATCGCATCTGATGATTACAAGAACTTGCTAACAGAAATTGAGAATCAACGAGCAAGTATTCAAGCAGGTGAAGACTCATCTACCACGGTTAAGAGCAAAGGTAAACGGAAGCAAACAGATTTACCTGAACCCAAAGCCAAAAAGAAGAAGATTGCAGTTAAGAAGGGAAAGGGTACGGCTGATGAGTTAGTTCTCCACGATGAAGAAGATATTGATGATCCTGCTCTTAACAAGGCTGAGAGAAAAGCTATGAAGATAGCTATGGAAAGGAGTAGGAAAGATATTGGAGGTAGTGGTTCGGGTACACGGGTACATGTTGAAGAAGAGTACGTGGAACCAGATGATGTGTTTGATTTTGGATCACCTGAAAAGTATTCTACTTTGAAGGAGACATCCACCCCCCCCTGTTTCAGCTAGTATTGAAAAAGAGTCTACTCAACCCTTGGCAACTCAACTTCAACCAACTCAACCCTTACCAACCAGACCGGTTTCAACACCATTTCCTCCACCACCAATAAACCCCATCCTTAGTACCGCAGTTACAACCGAGCCTATTCTTCAACCCAGAGCAGCTCTGCAACGTCTGCAATGGCAGCATTGGTGATGGCCGAAATGTTGGATAAACATGTGGATAATCACAAGAGAGAAATGGATGAACTTCGCCAAGAGTTACTTAGACGAGCTCAAAGTGAAGAAGCATCTAAGAAAGCTCAAGAAGATTTGATTGCTAAGTTCGCTACAGATATGGAATTTACACGTAAAGCTCATGCAGAAGAACTTGCTCGGGTTAAAAAGGCTGAAGCTGATAGGCATCAAGCACGAATTACGAGACTTAAAGCTATTAAGGATGACCTTAAAGAGCAAAAAGAAGCTCTTGAAGCTTCTATTGAGCAGAGAGTGAAAGACTCCGTTGAATCCCTAATGCCTAAACTGCGTGATGAGTTGAAGACACTTGCTGCTGACAACTTGATGATCAAATCATCCAATCCTTCAGAAGCCGCCTACAAGATTGCTTATGACTTGACGGATTTTGAACTTAAGAAGATCCTCAAAGCTCGAATGAGGGAACTTGGATCGTTTGATAAATCGAGAATTCAACGGGCTCTCTTCAAATCCCTGAATGACGCTATCATGGAGGATGATAGGTTGTTCAAGACGTTTGGAAGTGTGGTACCCTACCACATTCTCCCTGAGGAAGAAAGGGAAGAGAGTGACGAAGAAGAGGGTACTGGTGGAGAAGAGGAAGAAGAAGAAGAAGAAGATAAGAATGATGAGGATGATGAGGATCAGAATGATGAGGATGATGAGGATGATAATGATAAGGATGATGATGATGATGATGAGGATGATGATGACGATGATGATGATGGCGATGATGGCGGCGATGGTAATGAGGAGAGTGTTCGGGGGAGCAACGGGGATGATAATGAGAATGATGATGGGGGTAAACAGCCTGAGAAAGGGGATAAGGGTGCCAGCTCAAAGAAACCTGTTAAGTCTGGCACCAAGTCCAAGAAAGATGCAGCAGCAAAGGAAAAATCTACATCTACGGAATCCAGACGATCGAAGTGGCGCCATGATGTGAATGCCACTATAGGGTCATCTATTCCTGGTACATTTATTGCTGCATCCATACCTGTTACCACTAACCCTGTTAGTTCTATTGTTGTTGTTCCTGTGATTGCAGAATCGGTAACCGAACCTGAAGTTGCACAACACTCACCCGTTCATGACACTGCCGACATGCCTGAAACAGAACAAGCAGATGTTCACGTCTCCACTCCTCTGCAACAAAACCCACAATCTACTGTTCCAAGCACAAGGGACTGGGCGGACACGTTGGAGATTGACGAGACTGCACCACCACAGGCTTGGATCACGGCAGCGGCGCAGTATGATCCGATCACCGACGCCGACAAAGATGTTTTGTATCTTTGTATCCGCAGTCCGATTGACTTATGTGCATTTCTTGCTCATGAGTATAAGACTTCGGGTACTCCATCTTTGGTGAAGAAAGCACTGAAGGATAAGAGACTACGAGCCAAAACCCGGTTGACCCAAATGGAGTTCGAGTATTATGCCGATGAGATCCTGAAGGCTCTGAATACCGTTCAACGGCCAGGACTTCATGAATCAGAAAGAGCTCCACCTCCAATGGATCCTTCTCAAGATAATCAGATTGCTCTTGACTTCTTCGTCACCAATGATCTTGTGTATCTTCTGAAGGGGTCCTCAAAGTACGCAACATCCCTGACCTTGCTGAAAGCTGCCAACTGGGGGACAATACCCTTTATCGAGGAAAAGGTAAACCGACTCTGGGTCCCAAAGATAAATCGTAATTATGATATGTATGCTGTCATAGGTGCATCTCATTGGGACGAACGATTCCGAAGGGCGTACAGGGGTTGCTGCCTAGTCAATTCTGGAAGCAACGTTAGATCCGACATCCGCATCTCCAGCATCTTAGGGATGAAAACTGAAGCCAAGAATGGCTATTATCATGTGACGGAGATTCGTTTGAAAAGGGAGGATGACAGGGAATACAAAATCCAGCAGGGAGATTTTTCCATCATTCGCCTTGAGGATATCGAAGATATGCTGCTTCTGATGACCCGAGATCCACTCACACATATTCCTCGTGAAGACCTCATTGCTTTGAATACAGCACTTCGTATGTTCACACGAAGCGTTGTCATCAAGACACGAGTTGAAGATCTTCAGTTGGGAGTCGAAAGCTATCAAAGGAAGCTTAACCTAACCCGTCCAGTGAATCAAGTGCTACCTCAACATGTAGAAAGATGTCCCTATACCGGAATTTCTGTCCCGCATTACGGCATTTTCTACTTGAACAGTCGAGGTTTAATGAAGTTTATGAGGGTGGGTGAGCTCCATAAGTACAGTGATGGGACTCTTCTACAAGTAAGAGGAAAGTTGGAGCATCTGAACTCGGGTGGGACTTTGCCAGAAATGACGGAGGATTGGCATCCGGGTTACCGGCAGATGGCGAAGTACGTGATCAAGAAGATAGATCAAAAGCTCCGTGAACGTAGATTGATGAGGAGCTTGGAAAGGTTCGTTGGTGGAAGACCATATTTAGTGCACCACAAGCTACTGCAACGATCCATCTAATGGGTCGTACATCTCAGGTCCACTTTATATTGGTTTTCAATTGTGAATATGTATATTTGTGAATATTGTGCTGTAATGGCTTGATGTAGTGTTAAGGTATGATAATTTTTCAAGAATTTCTCACGAGATTCTCAATCTTTCAAAATGTATCATACTAAAGCACTACAACTATCCCTTATTAATTTAAGGGGGAGCATGAACATGTTCTATGGCCAAACATCGATTTCATTTTTACCCAAAGACCGGTTAATCCATTCAATATCCCAAATATTAATGGTTAACATTTTGGATAAGGGGAGAAAATGGGATTAAGGAGACTTAAGTGATACTTGGCTAAAAGATGAAAAAGACTTAACGATAATCCAACTTAATATGTGTTAAGCACGTGTAGGGGGAGCGTTTTTGATGAACAAAACACCTAAGGTACAAAACTTTTGATTTTAATATCACAAGTACCTTATGTGATTTTCAATGATTTTTCATGGTGGCAATTCCTTCCCAAAACACGCTTAATTCACGACGAATGTGGTGACAAAAGGGTGGTAGGAATAGGTTTAGTCCAATGATTCATCAGAGCGGATGGAATCTTCCCAAGGACAATTCCCTAGATAGAATTAGAAGTCCTAGGAAAGATGGAGAAAGAATGTGAACGTAGCTGAATGCCGACCAAGTACTTAAGCTAGCACTGGAACAATCACAACAAGGTGCTAGTGATGACGTATTGGTAAGCATTGAAGGGGTTGAAGAATGAAAAAGAATTGTAAAGATAAAGGGTGTAAAGAAAGAAGCCCTCCTTACAACTTTAGGCAGAAACCGGGTCAATACATATGCTATTGAGGTCATTTTTGCTAATGATTCTCGGTATTGAAGAAAGACATCATGGACCCAGTGATGCAATGCACAACCCTTCCCAGCTAACTCAAATATCTCTCAAAAGGTATTTGTTTTAATCACACGGAGATCAACACGTTATCTATTGGTTTATTCACTCCGAATAGACTGGTATTGAAAAGGTGGCACTCCTCTCCAGCCATCGCTCACTAAATCAAAACGCACAATCGAGTCTAGAGCCAAGAGATCATCAAAAGTCTCATTAGGACACTTTCCATTTATTCCTTGCTTTCTCACACACTGTGAAAAGTAAGAGATTTTCATGAGTCCTACGCAGTATTCCTGTAATATTGCCAGAACATCCGAGTAACACGCAAGTATTACAATGAAGATGGAAATCCTGCTTGAGCCAACATCAAACAAGCTCATGGTAGGTTACACGTGCGGTTCTTTTAGAACCAATCTTGTGAAAAACTGGAAGGTAACAGTGGTTTAATTCTTAATTGAACTTAAACTCGTTCCAGGCCTCTTCGCATTATCATATGATCTTGCCAGAACACTCAGAGTGACTCTTTATTGACCACAGTGACGAGTGGAAATCCTTCTAGTGTTGACATCAAACAGCACTTGGTAGGTGACGTGCAAGATTCTTTATGAATTGAGCTCGTGACAACTGGAAAGCAACGATGGTGAAAATCTTAATTGAAATTCACTTGTTCCAGGTTTCATGAATTGACGGCTTCAAATCACAAGGATAATTTATCCAAGTGATTCACTCTTTATGTTCGCAGTCAGCTTTGGACGGTCAAATAAAGAGAACGGGTTTACCCGCGAAATCCTGTCATGAAGTTACTTAATTGAAACTAACCGTCACGGGTACGATATCTAATATCGTCCAACGGTCTTCACCGACCGGAGGTAAAATGCTACCGAATTAGAATAAAATGTTCAAAGCCATTTTATTCGTGTCGTTGTTGTGTACCTGTTAAAGACGGTGGCGTTTCTGTGTACCTGTTGAAGACGGTGGCGTTGCTGTGTACCAGTGAAGACGGTGGTGTTGCGGTGTACCTGTAGAAGTTGTTCCCACATGCTTATGTTTCTGCATCAAAGTTTCGCAAAAATTCAAGAAAGTACAAGATAAAGTCTTCCGCTGTACCAAACTCTGAAACTATCAAGAATTCAACTAAAAGACATAAGTGTGTGGAACATGAAGTCACGAGGAGGCAAATTCACAAGAAAGGCAAAGATCGCACGTGAAAGGCCAAAGAACAATGCTCACAAGCCAAAGCCAAAAAGATCAAACCAACATATTCACAACAAAAGAAAGAAAAGAAGAAAAGACTACGAGCTAAAGAACGAAGACTTAGTATAGTATGCTAGGTTTAGAACTTTGTAACGTGGAGTGACCTCCCTTAGGGGGAGATTGTTAGAAATACGTTTTAACGTATATTAGAAGTATCGGTCACTCCACAATATGATTTATGTTGTAATAGCTCGTAGTTAGCAAATAGTTATTAGTTACATATTAAGTTAAGTAAGAACCGGTCCATGGGCTTGTCATGGACCGGCCCAAGCCCTTTGTAAGCTTGGAGTATAAATACCCCTTTCCACCATGGAAAGGGGCTGGTTGTTGTTCATTTCATGCTTTCATATTAATAAAATCATACACATTTTCTCTCACTTTCTCTCTCTAGTTTCTCTCACTAGAAAACATCAACCCACTTCATAGATTCATAGGTTATCAATATTCTACAAAAAACAACAAAAGAGACGTAAGACATAGTCATGTGAAGACGAAGTCATCATGAAGAAACATGGAACAACCCAACATGAAGGAGTGTATAATATAATCAGCATGAAACTGAAGTTAACCATGACATTATAAAAATATACTTGACATAAAAACATAGTAACTTATTAGGGGACATGAAAAAAATTTTATGCTTAAAAATCATGAGAAAAACTTTATGCATAAAAACAGTGCATGAATACATGATGCATTTTATAAAAACCTTTATTTGCGCGAAGGGACGCCTACGGGTCGGTCCCAAAACAAAAGATATGGCGAGGGGACGCTTATGGGTCGGTCCCAAAGTTAAAAGTTTTGATAAAAGCACATGCGACTAAATAGGGCCAGTCTTGTACCAACCATTACTAAGAAGGGGGGTTGAATAGTTTCTCTTCGATTGGTGACCAAATTAAAATTACTTTCAATTTGGTTTGTATCAAAACTATCTTTTACTTGAGGCTAAGTTGCATAATGATTAGGTTCAATTCAAATGCACTAGCAAAGATAATAGGTAAGTGTAATGATAATGAAATAAGTAAAGAGTAAGGAAGGAGACAACCTAGTGGGAAGACACCAAGATTTATAGTGGTTCGACAACGAGGCTCTATCCTCGTTTCTACTCCACTCCTCGAGTACACCTACTCGAGATTTCCACTATATCCACAAGCTCCCTTCTCGGCGGAGAAAACCTTACATCGTTGCTTACATTATTTTCCGACACTAAGCTAAATGTCGAGACCTAATCTTTAGCTAGGACCAATCTACACAACGTCGCCTACTTCACAATTTAACGACACAAGGCTAGATGTCGGGTTCTAATCTTAAGGTAGAACCAATCTTCACGACGTTGCCTACTTCACCATTTTACGACACAAGGCTAGATGTCGAGTTCTAATCGAAAGCTAGAACCAATCTTCACGACTCTTCACTTTGAAGCTAAGTGAGAACTTCACACAACACAACTACTAGTCACTTTATAGTTTAGTGAGAACTGACAAGACACAACCACATCACTTTATAGTTTAGTGAGAACTCCTAATCAAATCTATTACAACTCAACTAGACTTATCCAAGTACACACATGTATCTTGGATTTACACAACACAAATCCAAGCAAACACATATGCAATGGATGTACACAACAAATCCAAGTATCCACAAATAACTTGGATGAACACAACTAGTCCAAGTATTCATAAATACATTGGATTGACCTAAAACAAAAAGGGTATCATGATGAATATGACTAGCTCACAGATTCATCTTTATCACGACACTAGTGAGTGAGTGATCTTCTCATTGGACAAGGTAAAGGAGGGGATCAAGAGGATCATCATATGTAAACATCCTTAACAATTTAAGTGATCATTTACTAATGATTATGCTATAGAAAATAGAAAGAGGGCTGAGAAAAACGTCCAAGAGGCTTACTGGAAAATGAGATTTGACCCACTATTTAAAGGAGACAAAGTATAACGGATCTATAACGGCTAGCTGTGCGCGGTACCTTATCTCACCCCGCGGTTCCATATCGCTAAGGAACCGCGTATGTACTTAAGGTACCGCCACTAGACTACGCTCCGTTTTTTGTCTTTTAGTGGGGTGGGAATATCTGAGGTATTTGAAACCTTCAAAGGATATTCTAACATCATTTGGAATATGATATTTTCAAATTTTCATTTTCCATTTTAATAAAACATTTTATAAAAAAGAAAGTTTATTAAAAAGTCTTTTGTCATATTAACAAAAGTGAGTTTTAAGGATAATCATTTTGATGATCACTAAGTATGATTAAGAAAAGTTTGTGATATGATTATTACCTTGATGATAGTGTTAGCCAAATAATTCATTTTGTGTTTTACACTAAATGTGTTGTATGGTTTGTTGTGATCAAAACTAAGAAAGACTAGTTAACACTAATAATGTTTTTAGGCATTACTTGCATTAACAATCTCCCCCTTTTTGATTACGACAAACGATAAACTCATTTACGTAGAAACACAAAATAACGAATTATTAACGAGTTTATCACTATCATTTCTCCCCCTTTGTCGTAGCAAAAAGGTTAGCACAAGTCTTTGAAGAACTTCGAACTTTGCTAGTAGCTCCCCCTTGGTGGTTGCTCCCCCTTGCTTGGGGCACCAAGTTTGTGAGCTAAGGTGACATGCTACACAAAGGTTAGTAGAAAGGAAAGAAACACCAATGTATATATGATCACTACCTACTAAGTAACTTGAGAGGGAGAGAGAAAAGAAATCTCAAATTAGAAGCAAGTATTTTGCTAAGTATGTCCAAAGAGGTAATTGAAAAAATCAAGCTTCAATCCGATGAAGAAAATAAGCTTGTCAATTAGAATTGATGGAATCACCCATAAGAAACTGTAAAAATTAACCATGATCAACTCAAAATAGAACTAATGAAATAACACACAAACAACACAAAGGTTACATAAAAGAAAAAGACACAACAAAGAAGATAGTCATACACACAATATGAGTATCTAAAAGCAATAAATATGGAAAATAAACCACTAAGCATAAGATAGTCTAATAGTGATATTTTCCAAGATTGCTAAAAAAATAAAAGACTAAAAAGACGACGATGCATCATTTGAAGTTTTGTCCACCGGAACGAAAACTTGAATAGGAGGTCGAGTGAGGAGGAATTCAAGAAAATTTAAATTCTCATACACATGAGCAAGTTCAATTTGTTGAAATCGACAACAAGCACACGAGGATCCATGATGCAACACAAAATCGTTTGATGGGGGTATGGCATCAAACTTAGGATTTGGTGGTGGTGGGGTAATGGGTTTGGGAATGTTTTCACAATGCCTTGTGAGGTTTAGGAAGGTTGAAAGGTCATTGAGTTGAGGGGTATTGAAGGATTGTGGTGGTGGGGGGAACATTTTCTTTTGCTCCGGTGATGGGGTTTATGGTATAAGTCTCATTCCAATACTTGATTGGAGAGAAGGTAGGGTTTTTGGGTGGTTTGGACGAAGATGGTTCATTCTTCTTAACCCAAATAGGTCGAACCGAGATTTTCGGTTTCTTTGAAAGCTTAGATGAGGAAGCTTTGGGTGAGTGGGGTTGTGACAAAGAAATGTCAAGGTTAGGAATGTAGGAGTTAGGCATTGTGAGAGTGTGAGAATGAAATCTCAAGGTTGTGTGAGAATGAAATCTCAAGGTTGGGAAGGTGTGAGAATGAAATCTCAAGGTTGTGTGAGAATGAAATCTCAAGGTTGGGAAGGTCTGAGAATAAATTCTCAAGGTTGGGGTATAAGTAAAATGTAATCAAGGTAAGAATTTGAATACAAAATGTGAAGTGTCAAGGAATGTTTAGTCAATTTAAGTAAACAAGGAATCTTGACAGGGTATAGGGTTTTAAAAGTTTTGACCAAAAATTCGCCAAAAACTGATTTCTGCCCGCGGTACCTGAAAGGGACCGGCGGTTCCTTACCACATAAGGAACCGCGCGACTTTTAATGAGCCGCCTAGAGTGGACGTGAAACCTTGTTTTTCCTGGGTTTTGGGAAAAACTAAGACTTTTTCAAAAAGTTGCAAATCTTGGAATTTTACCTCTATTAGCATCAAATTATGCTAGGGTTGCAAAAAGCAACACATTCACAAAGAATGTCTTGACAAAGGGTGACAAAATAATTTAGATATCATTTTGAACCAATTTTAGTCAAGTTTTTAGAGGTTGTGATAGATTTAGGTTCAATTTTAATTTCAAAGTAAAGTTGATTAGTGTGCACACAAGGATAGAAACACACAGAGCTAAATCCATAGATCAACAACATGAAACATACATGAAGGAAATGAGTACAATGACAAATAAAACTAACTAATACATAGCTAGCTTAACATTAAATCTAGATAAGTAGTTTTCTTTGGCTTGGTTTTGTTGAAAACTCTTATTAAGAAAACTCCATCATTCATCTCCTAGGAGGAGGCATGGAGAACAAGGCAAACAAGAATTCTTGCAACATCCTATGTAGTCCATACATATCCATCCTAAGGTTATGGATGATGTAGTGGTTGTAAAGACAACATGGACAACTAGGACCATGTGTTTGTTGAAACCCATAGTATGGATCACCCAAAAGGAGGGAAAGTGAAACACCCAAAATTGGAATATTTGAGTTGGGTGGAGGTAGAGGAGGCAAGTTCTCCAAGGGTGATGTGGGTGAGAGTGGAGGCATGTTCCCTAAAGGGGAAATAAGTGAGTGTGGAGGTAAATTCTCCAAGGTTGGTGAAATGGGTGAGTTATGAGGGGTAAATGGTGAAGTCACCAAAGTGTCATCAAAGTCATTCACAAAAGGAATGCTTTGGATTGGTTGGGGTTGTGTAGTCACATCCAAGGGTGCACTTGTAGTGAAGGGTGAAGAGAGCTCATTCATTCTTGAGTTGAATGAAGAGGAGGTAGAACCAATGGAGTGGTTAGTACCATGGGTGGATGATGTCTTGCATGGTGCAAGAGGTGAGGAAGGTGATGAAGAAATGAGGATAGGAGCCATCTCATTCTTAGGTGTGTGGAAAGGTGAGGAGTTAGGCTTGGCTACCTTAATCCTTATTTTGAGTGTTTTCCTTGGGGTGGAGGTCTTGGAAGTGTTTGAGGTTTTGGTACACACCATGGTTGTTTAGGGTTAAGGGAGGTATGTTTGATGTGTGAAGAACATGGCAAACAAGGTGGGTTTAAATGGGTGAGGGGATGATCCAAACTAGTAATGGGTTAAAATCATTTTAGGTGAATAATGAATTTAGGTAAGCTAGTTAAGGAAATGTGCAGTTTATTACAGAAAATCATGCAAGGTTTACACATATTTAAGAAAACAGTGTAAAGCAAAAGATGCTGTCGTGCACAGTGGCCGGCGGTTCCTTATCTAGGACCGGCGGTACCTTATAGATAAGGACCCGCGGGTCGATATGGAACCGCGACCAGAGGGCTTTCAAAAATTTCACCTTCCATTTTTTTATAAACCCAGATTTTTACCAAAAGATTCACAAGCCAAAGTTAACTACAGATCATAATCTAATAAGCTAACTATCATAAGGCATGCACAAAGCTATGTAAATCACACACATCATTGCATAAGCAACATTTAGGATCAAAGTAAATAATAATCCAAACATAAGTTAATACACAACCAAATGAAGGAAAGAAAGTCAGAAAATCATCCTAGAAGGGTGTTGCAAGTAACCATGAGCACAACATCTAATTCCTTGATTCAATTCTGAGACGTTCTCGGAGAAGATGATTGAGATAAAATTGATAGTCGGAATCAACTTCATGGGAGGACAAGATGGAAATTGAAGAGGACATGAAGTTATTGAAATTTGAGGGAGGGTTGCTAGAAGACTCTTCTTGAGAAGTATTTTCGACTTGACTCGAGTTCACATTGATTTCGGGTGAAATGTTCCCTTGAATAGGAGACATGACACGATCAACGGAGTGACAAGGTGACGAGAGAAGAGATGGAAAGTCAATAAGGACTCTTCTAAGAAGACGAGAGAGAAGCATTCCGTAGGTAAGACTTGACTCAGACTCAAGAAGAACAGATCTAATTCTTCTAGCTATGAAAAATGCGAGATTGTAAGGAGTTGTAGTAGCAACACAATACAACATATGTGCAAGACAAGCGGGTACTAAGTCCCGATTCCCATCTAGACACATTGCTTTTTCCCTAATGATTTCGGCCCAAGGAATCATGAAATCATTAAGATCGCTAGTAAGTAATTCCCAAGGTGAGAGAGTTCGAACAACTCCTTGAGATTTAACAAGAATAGGATGTTCACGAGGTTTAGAAATGACATGAATGATGTCCGAAGACGATGGAAGCACAGTCACATAAGGAGCATCAATAGGGGCCGATTCTAAAGAGTTAATACTCCAAGCATCGGTGAATCAACATTGACCATTAGATGGCACTCCAAGAATATTACCGAATTCTTCAAGAGTGTAATTAATGATTTTCCCCATTATGGAAAATCGTATAGATAAACCGTTATTGATGCCTATCAATGTGAATGTGCTAAAGAACTCCATAAGAAACGAAGGAAATATTGGCTCATCAATATCAAGAAGACAATCAAACCCAATAGACTTAAACAAGAAGCGAATAAACTCATTTGCGGAATTGGAACAAACGATGCGTCCTTCATGGAAACAACGATGTTCAAGAGACTTAGACGAGTTTTTGTGAGAGTGAATCAAATGAGGGTAATGAGAAGAGGGCATGTATGCTCGTGTTCGTTCATGATCTTTTTGATATCTTGAAGACATGACAAGTACCTAAACATGAAAATATCTTTCCAATCACTCATATGAAAAATTAAAATAAAAAATAAAAATATGAGAATGTGTTATATCAATTTCTTGACAAACATAGGATTGAATCCATATCATTCTCATGTTCAGAATGTGTTTATTCCATCATTAACCAAGAACACATGATCTATGTTAGATCAATAATAGATTAGAACATTGGTTTTTCAAAACAAGGTTTTTAGGTAAGCATTAACAATGTCATTACCTATTTGTTCATAGGTTCATCTCAAATCCATCTTTCAACCAAAATCATTTAGCCTAAATTCGGATTTGTTCTACAAGTGGGTTTTAGTGAAATCTTAATGAATATGAACCTAAGGAATCATAGTAAAATAACCATGTCAACCCACATTCCTATTAAGGTTTTAATTCAATTTCAATTTTAAAAATCCCCAATTATGAAAGGATGAACCCTAGAACAAAATAGATGAAATTGAAAGAAAATACTTACAATTAATTGATGTTAGATGATGGATGAGTGAAACCCACAACTTGGAATCAATTAATTTGAGTGATTGAAGGTTTTGGAAGCTTCAACAATGGTGGAAAACAAGAAACCCGTCGGCTGTGTGTTTTTGAGAGAGAGAGGGTTTGGTTTCAAAAAGAATAAAATACTCAAACTGGCGCTCTGACAAAAGTTCCTGCCCGCGGTTCCTTATCGATAAGGAACCGCTCCTTTGAGCCGCTGAGATAAGGAACCGCCTACAGAGGCAGGTTTTTATATATGAAAAACGCCAAATTTTGAAAACCAAGTTTTTCTAAAATACTTAAGATTAAATCATGAGCCTTTTAGAATATCATTGGATCATCATAACACTAAGCAATATGCCTTAACGAAGGATTACGAGTTAAATCAAGATCGAAAAGAACCGAAACGGACAAACGACTACTCGTAGCAAAACGGTAAAGTGGAGAGAAGTCAAGGGAAGTGAATCAAGACTAGGACCAATGCTCAAGGGATTAATGACAATCTTCAAATAGTGGTAATGAAGAGCTTGTGTCATATGTAGTGGTTTAAGACGTGCCTTTCCGGCGAAACGTTAAACGGCTTTGGTAATGAATAAGCACAAAGCAATTATTCAAGTATAGACTAAGATCACTTTTAATAATAGTCTTAGTCTAAACCAAAATATGAGCAAGGTATTAATTCACTTTCTCTCCCACAAAGGGCCTACTAACCGTATGGGTGCAAACCATGGAAATCATGCTTGATACTTTAAGCTTCTACTAACTCACTCTACATCACCATAGTGAGTCAAGTATCCAAGCAATGAAGGTTTGAGAGGATAAAGGAAAAGAAACACAAAACACAAATAAATGTCAAGGCAAGGATGCCGAGAACAAGCACATAGTCAAGTAATGATCAAAAGAATGATCAAAGGGCGTGTGGAAGAACGAAAGCGTACCTTGGCCACAAAGAGCAATCCATGAAGGACTAAGTCTTCAAGGACTAGTATCATTCCCAATCATCTTGGTATCATCATTCAAAGATGTTAAAGATCAATGAAGATGAGTCTTCTACAAGTTCAAGTAACTCAATCCACAATCAATTCAATGATTGATCTTCATGAGTACCTACACAAAACAAGATGCAATCTAGTAGATACATTTCAAGAGTAGATCTAAAATGTATAAAGGCTACTCATCTAAGTAGGATGCAATATTACCAATTAAAAGACCTATTTTCAAAGGAAAAAATAATTTTGACCAAAGAGAAACTTTAGTACAACTAGACCTTCTAATTTGAGGAGACATTGGATCGATCCAAGTTTCAAAGTACAATATACTTCAAAGATTTTGAGTGACCATCGCTTTGATACCAATTGTAGAAACTAGAAGGGAGGGTTGAATAGTTTCTCTTCGATTGGTGACCAAATTAAAATTACTTTCAATTTGGTTTGTATCAAAACTATCTTTTACTTGAGGCTAAGTTGCATAATGATTAGGTTCAATTCAAATGCACTAGCAAAGATAATAGGTAAGTGTAATGATAATGAAATAAGTAAAGAGTAAGGAAGGAGACAACCTAGTGGGAAGACACCAAGATTTATAGTGGTTCGACAACGAGGCTCTATCCTCGTTTCTACTCCACTCCTCGAGTACACCTACTCGAGATTTCCACTATATCCACAAGCTCCCTTCTCGGCGGAGAAAACCTTACATCGTTGCTTACATTATTTTCCGACACTAAGCTAAATGTCGAGACCTAATCTTTAGCTAGGACCAATCTACACAACGTTGCCTACTTCAAAATTTAACGATACAAGGCTAGATGTCGGGTTCTAATCTTAAGGTAGAACCAATCTTCACGACGTTGCCTACTTCACCAATTTACAACACAAGGCTAGATGTCGAGTTCTAATCGAAAGCTAGAACCAATATTCACGACTCTTCACTTTGAAGCTAAGTGAGAACTTCACACAACACAACTACTAGTCACTTTATAGTTTAGTGAGAACTCACAAGACACAACCACATCACTTTAAAGTTTAGTGAGAACTCCTAATCAAATCTATTACAACTCAACTAGACTTATCCAAGTACACACATGTATCTTGGATTTACACAACACAAATCTAAGCAAACAGATATGCAATGGATGTACACAACAAATCTAAGTATCCACAAATAACTTGGATGAACACAACTAGTCCAAGTATTCATAAATACATTGGATTGACCTAAAACAAAAAGGGTATCGTGATGAATATGACTAGCTCATAGATTCTTCTTTATTACAACACTAGTGAGTGAGTGATCTTCTTATTGGACAAGGTAAAGGAGGGGATCAAGAGGATAATCATATGTAAACATCCTTAACAATTTAAGTGATCATTTACTAATGATTATGCTATAGAAAATAGAAAGAGGGCTGAGAAAAACGTCCAAGAGGCTTACTGGAAAATGAGATTTGATCCACTATTTAAAGGAGACAAAGTATAACGGATCTATAACGGCTAGCTGTGCGCGGTACCTTATCTCACCCCGCGGTTCCATATCGCTAAGGAACCGCGTAGGTACTTAAGGTACCGCCACTAGACTACGCTCCGTTTTTTTGTCTTTTAGTGGGGTGGGAATATCTGAGGTATTTGAAACCTTCAAAGGATATTCTAACATCATTTGGAATATGCTATTTTCAAATTTTCATTTTCCATTTTAATAAAACATTTTCTAAAAAAGAAAGTTTATTAGAAAGTCTTTTGTCATATTAACAAAAGTGAGTTTTAAGGATAATCATTTTGATGATCACTAAGTATGATTAAGAAAGGTTAGTGATATGATTATTACCTTGATGATAGTGTTAGTCAAATAATTCATTTTGTGTTTTACACTAAATGTGTTGTATGGTTTGTTGTGATCAAAACTAAGAAAGATTAGTTAACACTAATAATGTTTTTAGGCATTACTTTCATTAACAAACTGTTTAACACATTAACCATTAGCCAATATAGGTCATGAAATATCAACGTGCATGAATACTTGGAGGGTGACCTCGTCATGCAAATTAGAGGGGCTGCCTATAATTTAATATACTGGTTTTGGGTAGGAGGGATCAGCTCTTTGTGATGGATGAAAGGCACATACCACATTCACACTGAGTAATCTGCTGAAAACATGTAACTAGGATGCACCCATACGCCCCACATGATAAATATAATAATAATATGGCCAAAAGCTGAAGGGACGCCACGAGGCAATCACTCCGCCGTGGGGAAGTCATAACACCAGTGCCTCTAGTGTTATGGTTATGGTACATCCATAACTAGGTGAACTGGTCATGCATGTATATGGCTTTAGGTATTCTAATTAAACATAAGCAATCAAAACATATAAAACATATACTAGGGAAAACAGTTGGCTGCATACGGGGAATACTAATAAGGAAAGAATGTCCATACTGAAAGGACGGAGAATCCGTACCTTGTGTCTAGTGAACGAAGAAGACGAACGGAAGAGAGTCCTACTTCGGTATCACTAATGCTACATAAATACGTACGTGTATAAGTATCTGATTACTGAGTACGTAACTAGTTTTATATAATGTCTTAACTTGTTTTATATGTTCATGTCATGTTTTACTGATTTAAGCTTTATACTGCGTTTATCATGTATTCTGTCTATTCTATTTAAGTATTTCTTGTATTTCTTGTATTATTATACTTGTTGTGTAATAATAAGTAACTTTCTAAAAATAGCAGGTTTCCTAAAATAGAAAGTTTCCAAAAATAGATTTACTGCTTAGAATATATAAGTTTCTAAAAATAGAAAGTTTCTATAAATAGATATAAGCTGACTTATTAAGCTAATAATAAAAGCTCAAGTGTTTAGTGATTAATATTCTAAGTCATGTAATTAAATAGTATAGTTTATTAATTAATACATGTAAATTAAATAAACAATAAGTTATATGATTTAATTAAATATAAGCAGGATTTAATTAAATTAAAGTGTATAAAATACTTAGGTTAAAACATGTATTAATATTGTATTAATATAACCCAAGTCACGTTTATTAATTAATTATATGTCATGTTCAATAATTAATTAATTACTATCGTCCAAATTACATAAATAAATACTTAGGTTAAAATCATGTATTATTATATAATAATAATAAACCTAAGTCCATGTTTATTAATTAATTATATGTCATGTTTAATAATTAATTAATACTATCATGTAAAATAAATAATTACATACTTAGGTTAAAAACATGTATTATTACAGAATAATAATTAACCTAAGTTCATACTTTAATTAAATCAATTATATATAATGCCAAATTAATTTAATTAACTTGTAAAATTATATACTTGTAAGATAAAAAAAATAATATAATCATGGATCGAACCGTGTGTTATTAATTTATTAAAACGTGTCGTGAATCGACCTCGTGAAACCCGTGAAACCAAGCACCCACAGAAACTTTAGCGACAGAAAATTCTGTTTCAGATATGTCGCTAAAGTTACCTAGTTTTGTCCCTATTTTGACCATAGAAATCTGCGACAGAAATTCTATCGCAGAATCTGTCGCTGATGTAACTTTTCATGGTACCAATACCAAACCAAACTTTCCCACTGATTCAAGGTTATGATCCACCGTT
Source organism: Glebionis coronaria (assembly GCA_025667525.1). Taxonomy (NCBI): domain Eukaryota; kingdom Viridiplantae; phylum Streptophyta; class Magnoliopsida; order Asterales; family Asteraceae; genus Glebionis; species Glebionis coronaria. The sequence continues at coordinate 416,547 of JANFOE010001181.1, read as the reverse complement.
TTTAACAAGGTTCCCACTATTTTTAATAAGCCCAAACGCCCTGAATAATTTTTAAACACCTCGATTTGGGGTTGTATCGGCTGAGTTGTTGGATCCGCCCTACGCCGCCCCTGTGTGGGTCACGGCTAGGCAGGGAAAAGAACCATCGAGACCTTAGGGTCTCAGCTTTATTATCCAAACAACACCCGACCCTCAATCATTGTGCATACCCCCTTTTGGGGTTGTATACTCGCGGCTGGCCAAAGATCAACACTACCGAGACCTTAGGGTCTCGGGTTTGTGTGTAAACCGACTGTAAACAGCCCCCAACAACTTTTACCCTTAACCCATTGTTTTAACACGCATCATACTTAGGGTTTTACTCAGATTAAGATAAACAATTGCAAACATAAAAGAAAAAAACGAGATTAGGTTTCTTACGTATTTTAGGGTTTTTGGAACAAAAAACACGAACCATCCTTGATTCCTTTGACCAAACATATGTTTCCTTATTCTTGTTTTATGTTGGGAATGACTGCAGCAGGAGGGAGAAAAACGATCGAGATGATTTTTTTAGGGTTTCTGTTTGTTGGTTATTTGTGTCGACAGAAGAAAGAAAAAACAAAGCAACCCCGTTTTATTAATGTAAAGGGTCGGTTTGGGTTTTTCTTGGGCCACGGCCCATCTGCCTTCCCCTCCCCTTCTTGTCCAAATAGCCCGAAACCCCCTTATTGTTCTTTTATTTTAATTAATTCGCGACTAGCTAAAATGTTACGAGTAATCATGTCTTTTTGTTATGTCGTGTATTTTCATAGTTATCGTTATACGTGTTTAAACTTAAATATTATTTACGTGATTACTTGTCACGTTAATTTAATATACCTAATATTTGTGACAACCCGTCAATTTATGGGTGATATTCTCGAATATTATTTAAAAACATTATTTTAATGTTACAATATGAACTCACATATTTTTGGGAATAAATTTGGATTTACGTCTTGGAGTAGCATCAACTACGTCTAAACCGGAGGATTCAACGTTACGTGCTTACGTTTACATACACCGTCTTTGGTGACAGTCCGACATTTCAGAAAATAAATTTATCCGTAAATACTATTTTGGAGTTTTAAATTTGTGTTGGTTCATAAACTCACAAATTTACGAGAAGAGATTAGGACTTACGATTTTATTTTAACGTCCTTTACGACTAAACCGGAAACCCTAGGATTACGTATTTACGTTTTCGAACTCCGTTTTTGATGAGACAATTTTTATTAAATTCGTTTTGTGCCGTTGATTCATAATTTATAAAAACGTTTTTCGTAAAACGACCCGAGGGCACGCAAATCAAGGAAACTAGAATCGAGGAGTACCCGTAATTTAGTGGGATGGGACAAGTTTTTACACTTGCCCACCCCACAATATGTGGCGTCCAAAACAATCCTACACACTCCATGTGTGTCAACTTGATATTAAATCAAGGACACTTGTCTAACTAGCTTCACAATGAAGCTTTCCACTTCACAAAACCACCAACACAAACTAGCAACTCATTTCTCACCATGCAAATCTCACACAATCCTCTCTTCTCCTCTCATGGTTGCCGTCCCATATCTCAATCCAAACACCACATTCATACAATTTTTAACCACAAACATATGTTATAATTAACATATGTTAATCTCCATTCAAAAAGATGAAGATTGGTGCAACTTATAACATCCAAGGAGGAGTATTCATGGTGTCTTGGGGCTGATTTTCCACAAGGAGTTCATGGAGCATGGTGGTCTTGAAGATGGTCTTGGCTATGCACAAGTTTCTCCATCAAAATCCATGTTTTGATCACAACCTACATCATCATGGTGGTATAAAGATTGTCCTCCTCAACTTCTTGTTATTTTGATTATGTAAACATGTATTTTATTTCCTATTGTATATGTATATGATGATTATATGATGATAAAAATGTTATGTGGGGATTTGTTGTTGATAATCATGGATAAAAAGATGAAAAACCATAAGAAACAAGGCTAAAATCTTGTCTAAATTTGATGGCTGTATAAAACAGTAAAGAAGCAAGTCATGAACTGATAAAATTATGAAGTAGAATGGATTTACAGTAAGCTATGGGTCTTGTACATATGTGAGAGTTGGCCATGCAATGGAATCATTGTAATGAGTGAGATATGATCAAAACAAGTTTAGGGTATAAATCTGAGGTTACTGTTTTGGACGATTTTTAGAAAATACTTAAAGGATGATTCAACAGTAGCTATAGAAGAGTTAAATGTAGCACATATCATGTAGTTTATGTGATAAAAATTTGAGCTTCTATCTCCATATAGAACTCAAGATATGGCAGTTTTGGTGAAGATGAAGTTAAAAATCAGATTTTTGGAAATTAAAGAATAATACTATTATATAAGCACTCACATTTTAATATATAAAATGTAAAATAAAAACCCACTAACTTATAAAACTTATTTATATAAATATATATAAAAGGTTAATCAAATGTATAAATTATATAAATGGTGGTGAAATAATGTTTATAAGTAATAAAACTATAAACATGATTTTTATGACTTTTTCGGCTATTGCCGTAAAATTAACGTTTTTGTTAAATAAAACTTAGATGGTTGGACCCGTCTAATGAAAACTTTATAAAACTTATATACTGATATATAGACATGTATAACAAGTAAAAACCAATAAAACCCGAACTATAGGGCATACGGACATTAATGAGCTAAGTAAACATATTGGACTAATACTTGGGCTAATAATTAGACTAAATAAGATAAACACCCATAAAAAGAACTTATTGGGCTTAACCCATTTGGGCCCAACTTGAAAGTGTATGTAATGATAATAAAAGTACAAAATGGATTAAAATAAGTTAAATAACTTATAATAAGCTTGTTGGACCTAAAACACGTAAATAGGTAAGACGAGAAAACTAGTATAAAAGTTATCAACACGTAACTCTAAAATGAGTAAACGAGAATATGTAAACCCACTTGATCATCATATATATATAATCATCATATGTATACATAATTGATATTTTTATAAAGTCATTGGACAAACGTCTAAGACCGAGTATTATTTGTCTAGGTTTTCGTGATTGAAGCACGTACCGTACGCCCGAGTTGCCGATAACCCGCTTTCCTATATCAACGTGAGTTCATAGCCTCGCACTCTTTTAAATGCTTTTATAAATGTTTTATAAACCCGCGAGGGAGATAACATGTTAGATTTTATAAAATAGGACACCATTTGTCCCGATTGTTTGTTTATTGATTTTGGACCCGAATGATTGAATGACCCGATTGTATGACCCGATAAATGATTAATGGACCCGATAGATGAAACAAAATGGATTCTTAAAGTTAGGTTATGTCACTAAAAGTCCCATTAGCATGAATTGTTAACTACAGGGAGTTGGTAGACGCTTATGCATTTAATAGTACTATTTGGGGACGATCACCCCAGTTCGCGCCTTGATGGTTGATCCCCGTCGTGCCACATTGATTGGTAAGCGAATTAATGTATGAGAAGATTTCCATAGCGTGACCTTTGTGACGACACGCTACTTTAGATGGGCAAAAATTGGTATCGGGTTAGCTACCCGTTGTTGGTTTAGTAAGGTAACAATGTCATGCGGCTTATAATAATCCGAATTAACGAAATACTAATAGACGCTCCGAATTACGATGTATTGCCTGACTAGCAATACAGGGTCATACTATTGATATTATGTTTGTATTTTGGTTTTCATAACCATATTCATATAACGGTTTTTATTTGATTTTATACAACGTCATAAGACGTATTGTATGACGTTTTTACGACATTGGCTCGTATAATGATTTTTAAGGCAAATGCCTATATTATGATTTTCGATAAGGATTTGTATAAAACGACTTTGGCTATTTTATAGCCTATTAAAATGATTTGTACAAAATGATTTTCAGTAATAATTTTATACTGATATTATATTGATGGATTTTATTGAACTCTATGAATTCACTCGGCGTTATCGCTGACCTTTTCTTTTAACATGTTTTATCTCAGGTACTTGAAGGTAATTCTCGGGAAGACGACAAGAATTCATGGCCCGCACTTAAACAATATTTTTCCATTCAAATACTTTGTAAAACTTTGTATGAAATAATATGACTTGGGACCGATGTAACTTTGAAATTTATGAATGGAAATGATTTATTATTAAACGACGCGATTTTTATGCGTTGTCTATGATGTGAGTAATGTGCTATCCCGTAACACCAACGAGTCTTCCGCTGTATTAAGTTGTATAAATTTGGGGGTGTTACAGTTTGGTATCAGAGCTCTCGTTATAGAGAACGAAAGATTTTTAAAACCAAGGTTTCGAATAAAACTTTTCAAAATCTTTTAACTATAAACATTTTTCTAAAAATGTCTAAAAAACTTTTGACTATAACGGTGCCGAAGAATTCCTGAGTTACCGACAAGGCCAAGACTGAGAAGTGTTATTTTAATATATATATAACTTGGATTATATATATATATATATGATGTAATTTGACTACATGATTGTTTGATGATTATTTTGATTTTTATACGAGGTATTCATACGACGTAGATTGTTACAAGTAACCCTAAATCCCCTAGTAATTTAATCGAAGTTATTCTCGTAGGAATTCTAGCTATCCTAGATCCAAACCAAGTTGTGGATATTTATGATCCCAACAAATGGTTGATATTCGTAGAAATGTAGATATTAGTCGATTGTGATATTGAAAAAGAATTGGCGAGATTAAATCTGATATCGATGTCATGACGATCTTTTCTTACAGAGTGGAGTTTGACAAAACGTTACCACCTAGAAAGATGTCATCTGAGTCGTTGTCACCCAATTCTTAAAATTGAAATCGAAAGGGTGAACGTTGCACTTGAGGCTGTCATTGGAACCATTACCCAAAAGCCTCATGCCACTAATACCTTTCCGAGAAGTCTAATTGACTGATCGAGTCGTTTCATATTAATGACTCATTTGATAATTGTTGTTGTAATAGCTATAGGATTGGAATTAAGTGTTGATTCATATTGAGATTGTATTGCCTTTACAAGGTCTATAAATAAGGTTGAAGTATTTAAAAATGAGGTAGGATATTGCATTGAGTATACGTTGATTGAAACTTGAATAAAGTAAAATTTAACCCGTATGGAATATGAGATTGTTAATAGAAGTCATTAAGTTCTTTGATTGAATTATAAGGATTTAATTGATTGTAGGTTTGTGTTAAGTGTTGTTCCTAGGCCATTGTCCACTAATGAGGATGCCCAGTGTCCAACAAATAAATTGAAGAAATCTTCTTCTGAATTGGGACCGATGGATCTTCTGGGACATGTGGAACACCTAATGACTCTTGTAGATTAGTATTCATTGTGGTATCTTTTAAAAATCCCTAACTTAACTGAGACATCAGTTGGTAGGATGAGTTCTGAGAATTGTATGACATAGTGACACGTAATGTGTTACGGTACAATTTTGACTTGTTCGTGATTAATGAAAAAGACTACCTTTGATTGCTAAATTCTACATGTATCGATGTTATCTATCTTTTATTGCTTCATCCTAATGTTCGCATTAGTGATGCAACCATTGAACAAGTACTCATCTTGATTTGAATTGCGTTGTGGATTATTCTTTTTGAGTGCCATCGAGATCATGAACCTCATGATTATTTGGCTAAGCTCATTTCCTATCATATTGTAGTTAGTTCTTGGTGAACAAGCCTTCATCACTCTTTTGCAGATCACTCATTGTTTTTATAAGATAAAACAGTATCATTTGAGGAACTTGAATTTCCATCACTAAAAGGATTATTCAAAATAAGATTTATAAGTAATCGTTATCGAATGAAGTTGTTTATGAAACACTTTGGAAAACTTATTGTTTTCATAACAAAGAAAATCTTTGAAAATTTATTTTTGATTCTTATTTAAGAATTAAGCATGTAAATGTTTTTATTATAAACATGATGATAAAAATTTTGACGAACTGAGTATTGCATCGTTAATCTTGAAATTGTATATAGTTGCGCGTCTACATACAATTTGGAATGGACCATGCAAGGCTGATTAGTAGTCACCATAAAACTAATGAATAAACACTACATTTTCTTTGAAGATTGCGAAAGATTAAAATTTATGAGATCTGCAAGAAGTGAAAAATAGGGACATAATGTTAGAGACATCTACATATGTGCCCGTGCCATCTATTCTTCTGAGTCGAATTTACTCATCTGTGGAAATTGTCTTATTTGACAATTGACAATTCTTTCTTGTCCGATTCTCCCGTAGTGAGATTCTTAGGAAAAGTATTTAATTACCGAGTGTTGATACCCGACTGGATGTATTGACGTTCTTATCATTTCTCTTGATTTGATTTCATTTGAATAACCTGGGTAACGATCCGAGGAGCTTTCGAATGGGTACTCGAATCATGAAAACATGGGATATATTCATATTTGTTAAATGTTTTCGTCTGAATCTGATTTGAAATTCTCTCGCGTAGATTATGCGTTGACCTTACTCTTTAGATAGTAGTTGTATCTCCATATATCCTTGAATTTATGAAGGATTATGAATTATTATTAGTCTTTTGAGAAGTTCACATCTTACCAACGGCAATGAAACTGAAAAGTTGATAATGTCGGTAGAATGGATTGATTGATTATGACATGACGAAATTGTCTTAATGGATGGGAACTCAAATAGAATTCCCCTAACTGATAAGATGTTGATTATCAAAAGTGATCTAAATAACTCTTGATGGATGACCATATCCTGTATTAAGACTTGAAATCTATACCGTAAATAGTTGTGAATTAGTCATAGATATTATAATCTAGAAAGAAGCTAATATGAAATTATTGAAAAGATAATTCTGTTATTTGAAACTTTAGGAGGTATTTATTGATGAATTACCTAGACTTTTGCCATTTAGGCAAGTTGAAATTGGTATTGATTTCATTCCCGGTGCTGCACCTGTGGCTTGTGCACTGTGCATCAGCACCATCTAAATTAAAGGAATTACCATACAACTGAGAGTTGTCGGAGAAAGATTTTATTATACCAAGCATGTCATCCTGAAGAGCTATGGTGTTATCTTTCCTTATATTTATAGAATACTGTGACTGAGTAAATTGACAATCGAAAACGATATCCATAACTCGAAATGAAAGAATTGTTCGATCATTTACAAAGTTCTAGCTAATTTGATCCCCAACATGGTTATCATCAACTTCGCATATGCGGAAAAGATTATTTATTCCAATCACTACATCCGGTACTTGTAATGAATATTATGAGTTTCACGTGATGTCGTTTGGATTGACTAACACACACGTAGCATTCATAAATTTGGTGAATCACGTGTGTAGGCTGTAATTTGATAAATTCATGCTCCTGATCATTAAGGACTATATGTTTGTTTATCAGAATAGGAATGAGTTAATAATTATTTATAGATTGCCCTAAATTGGCCGAACAGTGTAAACCTGAACCTTGAATAATTAACACGTGATTAAAGACTTAATCCTTTACATAAAATGACCGTTGGATTAGTAATGGTAAGATGTATGTATATAGACTCTTCAAATTAAGAGCCCTTTTAAGACTTTGGATTTTACCAAAAAGAAATGGAAATATGTTTTGACAAATGTTTTAACAAAGGATTTTAAGGGATTATTCCCTTATACACAAACCATTTAACTAAACTTCTGTTTAGGGGTAAATGTTTGTGTATACTTCTAGACAACCTACAAAGAATTGAGGAAATTATATAATTTATGACTTGAAATTTGAAACGAAAATTTTTGCTTTTCCACTAAGAAAATTTTGACCAAGGTATAAACAAAAGTTTTTCGAACATTTACGAATCTTATTAATTATTTTCGATAAATCAACGAAAATCTTGTTAATTAAACTCAAATTTATTTTGAACATTCTATATAATTGGTCGAACTAAGAAATTTAAAACTTTTACGTTTACGTTTCATAAAAATTGAATAATAATTATTTAATTAATTATAATAATTACCGACGCTTTAGAACGACAGATTGAGTAAAACAGATAAAGATAATAGTAAAGACGAAACTAAAAGATAGAAGATACGAAGAAAGAATTTTGAATAAATACGGTTATGATATTTTCATCAGGAAAAAAAAGTGAATATAGATACTGACATATTATATAAAAAGGATAAAGAACCAATTAGGATATATTTCTTAATAATGAAGATGCAAAATAAATTGCCGAACGATATAAAAATAAATGATGTTTGTAAGAAGGATAATATAGATAATAAAAGTGGTTCGCGGCTAATGTGAACCATTAAAATTAAGAAGCCGATGGCGTTAAAATGATTAAAAGGCCATTTGTGATTGTTTAAATATGGAGGATTATGAGATATAGTTATGTTGGAGTCTTGTAAGTATAAGTATTCTATTTATGTCATTTATGAGTAAAAGTATCTTTGTCTGAAGAAGTTGTACTGATGGAAATTATGAAGGCAGACATCGCCTCATACATTAGTAAACGTCTAGCTATTGCAAAGGTCATCATCTGAATTTGATTCGATTTAGGTCATCGTCGACAGACTGACCAAATCTGCTAATATCATTCTCGTTAATGATAAATGCAAAAGAAGTTATGTAAACATAGCATGCCTGTATCGATCATCTATATCAAGATCCTCGCTTCGCATCGAATTTCTAGAGATTTGCTCAGAAATCATTGAGAACGAACCTTGATGAGAGTACTATGTACCACCCCAAATCGAAGGGACGAGGTAAAGTAACGATACAAGGTAATATAAGTGCTGTTTTATGTTTGAATGATTGACCTTTGGTAATAGACCGCATAATCGTTTTCCTTTGGAGAGATTATCATTGATAATTATCGTATTAGGATTGAGATCTAATCTTGTTAGGATCTATATTAGAGCATCTGTAAGCAAGAGTTGAGATAAAGACACCCGACATCATTGTGAGTTGGACATGTCTTTTAGGTTTAAGGTTTCCTATGATGGCGAACCTAACCTTGCAAAATACCCGACCCGCGAGATTTGAAATGATTGTTGAAATTAGGATCTGATTATTGACAGCCGGTAGTGGGCAAGAGGTTATGTGAATGTGAAATGTAGATCTTGAAGTGCCAAATGGGTAGCGAAGTTATGCCAATAATTTTAACCTTGGAAAAATGAATTCATGATCTGACAAATCATGGGATATAAGTCCCCGTTGTATGGGACCATTGAAATGATGTAAAAGTTGGGATTGAAAGGCATATAAGCTGGATCTACCCTAGGACTTCAAGGACTGCGTAAATTATGTTTCGCAAATCGAACTTGATGGAATATCTATCAAGTTAAAATCTGAATTCTTTTTAGTAATGTTTAGATCGGCGAAAAGTTGCATTCATCAAAAACCCGTGAACATCATGGATAGAGAAAGTAAGTCAACAGTAAGCCTGATCTTATTCCCGTAGTTATGTTTGATGAAACTCGCGTATTGTAACGAATTGCACTTGTGAGAAAAGACCGAATGTGGAGGAAATACCCACATGGCTTTAACTCTATAAGAAGCGAGTAGTAAGGTAAGATGATCTTTGAGGACAAAGATCCTGTTTAGGGGTAAATGCTGTGACAATCCGTCAATTTATGGGTGATATTCTCGAATATTATTTAAAAACATTATTTTAATGTTACAATATGAACTCACATATTTTTGGGAATAAATTTGGATTTACGTCTTGGAGTAGCATCGACTACGTCTAAACCGGAGGATTCAATGTTACGTGCTTACGTTTACATACACCGTCTTTGGTGACAGTCCGACATTTCAGAAAATAAATTTATCCGTAAATACTATTTTGGAGTTTTAAATTTGTGTTGGTTCATAAACTCACAAATTTACGAGAAGAGATTAGGACTTACGATTTTATTTTAACATCCTTTACGACTAAACCGGAAACCCTAGGATTACGTATTTACGTTTTCGAACTCCGTTTTTGATGAGACAATTTTTATTAAATTCGTTTTGTGCCGTTGATTCATAATTTATAAAAACGTTTTTCGTAAAACGACACGAGGGCACGCAAATCTAGGAAACTAGAATCGAGGAGTACTCGTAATTTAGTGGGATGGGACAAGTTTTTACACTTGCCCACCCCACAATATGTGGCGTCCAAAACAAGCCTACACACTCCATGTGTGTCAACTTGATATTAAATCAAGGACACTTGTCTAACTAGCTTCACAATGAAGCTTTCCACTTCACAAAACCACCAACACAAACTAGCAACTCATTTCTCACCATGAAAATCTCACACAATCCTCTCTTCTCCTCTCATGGTTGTCGTCCCATATCTCAATCGAAACACCACATTCATACAATTTTTAACCACAAACATATGTTATAATTAACATATGTTAATCTCCATTCAAAAAGATGAAGATTGGTGCAACTTATAACATCCAAGGAGGAGTATTCATGGTGTCTTGGGGCTGATTTTCCACAAGGAGTTCATGGAGCATGGTGGTCTTGAAGATGGTCTTGGCTATGCACAAGTTTCTCCATCAAAATCCATGTTTTGATCACAACCTACATCATCATGGTGGTATAAAGATTGTCCTCCTCAACTTCTTGTTATTTTGATTATGTAAACATGTATTTTATTTCCTATTGTATATGTATATGATGATTATATGATGATAAAAATGTTATGTGGGGATTTGTTGTTGATAATCATGGATAAAAAGATGAAAAACCATAAGAAACAAGGCTAAAATCTTGTCTAAATTTGATGGCTGTATAAAACAGTAAAGAAGAAAGTCATGAACTGATAAAATTATGAAGTAGAATGGATTTACATTAAGCTATGGGTCTTGTACATATGTGAGAGTTGGCCATGCAATGGAATCATTGTAATGAGTGAGATATGATCAAAACAAGTTTAGGGTATAAATCTGAGGTTACTGTTTTGGACGATTTTTAGAAAATACTTAAAGGATGATTCAACAGTAGCTATAGAAGAGTTAAATGTATAACATATCATGTAGTTTATGTGATAAAAATTTGAGCTTCTATCTCCATATAGAACTCAAGATATGGCAGTTTTGGTGAAGATGAAGTTAAAAATCAGATTTTTGGAAATTAAAGAATAATACTATTATATAAGCACTCACATTTTAATATATAAAATGTAAAATAAAAACCCACTAACTTATAAAACTTATTTATATAAATATATATAAAAGGTTAATCAAATGGATAAATTATATAAATGGTGGTGAAATAATGTTTATAAGTAATAAAACTATAAACATGATTTTTACGACTTTTTCGGCTATTGTCGTAAAATTAACGTTTTTGTTAAATAAAAATTAGATGGTTGGACCCGTCTAATGAAAACTTTATAAAACTTATATACTGATATATAGACATGTATAACAAGTAAAAACCAATAAAACCCGAACTATAGGGCATACGGACATTAATGAGCTAAGTAAACATATTGGACTAATACTTGGGCTAATAATTGGACTAAATAAGATAAACACCCATAAAAAGAACTTATTGGGCTTAACCCATTTGGGCCCAACTTGAAAGTGTATGTACTGATAATAAAAGTACAAAATGGATTAAAATAAGTTAAATAACTTATAATAAGCTTGTTGGACCTAAAACACGTAAATAGGTAAGACGAGAAAACTAGTATAAAAGTTATCAACACGTAACTCTAAAATGAGTAAACGAGAATATGTAAACCCACTTGATCATCATATATATATATAATCATCATATGTATACATAATTGATATTTTTATAAAGTCATTGGACAAACGTCTAAGACCGAGTATTATTTGTCTAGGTTTCCGTGATTGAAGCACGTACCGTACGCCCGAGTTGCCGATAACCCGCTTTCCCATATCAACGTGAGTTCATAGCCTCGCACTCTTTTAAATGCTTTTATAAATGTTTTATAAACCCGCGAGGGAGATAACATGTTAGATTTTATAAAATAGGACACCATTTGTCCCGATTGTTTGTTTATTGATTTTGGACCCGAATGATTGAATGACCCGATTGTATGACCCAATAAATGATTAATGGACCCGATAGATGAAATAAAATGGATTATTAAAGTTAGGTTATGTCACTAAAAGTCCCATTAGCATGAATTGTGAACTACCGGGAGTTGGTAGACGCTTATGCATTTAATAGTACTATTTGGGGACGATCACCCCAGTTCGCGCCTTGACGGTTGATCCCCGTCGTGCCACATTGATTGGTAAGCGAATTAATGTATGAGAAGATTTCCATAGCGTGACCTTTTTGACGACACGCTACTTTAGATGGGAAAAAATTGGTATCGGGTTAGCTACCCGTTGTTGGTTTAGTAAGGTAACAATGTCATGCGGCTTATAATAATCCGAATTAACGAAATACTAATAGACGCTCCGAATTACGATGTATTGCCTGACTAGCAATACAGGGTCATACTATTGATATTATGTTTGTATTTTGGTTTTCATAACCATATTCATATAACGGTTTTTATTTGATTTTATACAACGTCATAAGACGTATTGTATGACGTTTTTACGACATTGGCTCGTATAATGATTTTTAAGGCAAATGCCTATATTATGATTTTCGATAAGGATTTGTATAAAACGACTTTGGCTATTTTATAGCCTATTAAAATGATTTGTACAAAATGATTTTCAGTAATAATTTTATACTGATATTATATTTATGGATTTTATTGAACTCTATGAGTTCACTCGGCGTTATCGCTGACCTTTTCTTTTAACATGCTTTATCTCAGGTACTTGAAGGTAATTCTCGGGAAGACGACAAGAATTCATGGCCGCACTTAAACAATATTTTTCCATTCAAATACTTTGTAAAACTTTGTATGAAATAATATGACTTGGGACCGATGTAACTTTGATATTTATGAATGGAAATGATTTATTATTAAACGACGCGATTTTTATGCGTTGTCTATGATGTGAGTAATGTGCTATCCCGTAACACCAACGAGTCTTCCACTGTATTAAGTTGTATAAATTTGGGGGTGTTACAATATTAATCGTGTTAAATATTATCGTCGTGCGGTTTAAATGTCGTGAATTATTATTATTGTGGTTTTATTTATTCTACGTAAGTTCATGTCGTATATTAGTAATAATTATAATATACGTATTTATTTATCGTACGTAATTAATATACGTAACTACCTGTCGCGTCTATTTATATACGTGAAGCTCATGTTAGATGTTCGTGATTACATGTTCGTGATTTATTCGTCATCGTTTATTATTATCGTGTAATAACACGTACGTAATTCTTGAAACTAATATTCGTGACACGTGTTCATGTTATAATAGGAAAGTTTTAATCTTGTACGTACAATCGTAAGTGTACTGTTCATGGTAAAAGCATGCGGGTTTAACAACACTTCCCCCTAAAAGAATTATTCGTCCCCGAATTATAGGTATCGTAACTGGAAGCATAACATACCCGACTCAAACTGGAAGGGTATGTAAGCCAAAAGGAAATATGAAGGTGACGTGAAACGTGACCTAGCTTAAAAGGACATGGAGCGTGACGTGACTGAAAAGGACATATCTAATCGATAAGAGAAAACGGATAAGAAGTCCGGATGAACTTGTCCGTTTCCAAGTGGCTTCCCTCTTGGAACGATTCCCTCTCAAGATCTTGACACAATGTTAAATCTTGGTCCTACTGACCTTAATTTGAAAACACGAAGAGTTCATTGTCATCTACGTAAGATAAAAAAATATATATGCAAGGGGAACTGAAACATTACGATGCAAAATAATCTAACCTAAGTGATAATTAGCAACGATGCGCGAGACATATTGAAACGTAGTACGTGAAAAAATTTGAACGTGATACGTGAAAATGTTTGAACGTGATACGTGGAGATACGGTGAGTGTAGTATAAGCAAACATATTATGATCAATGATACGTGTAACATATCGTAAACGTGATATGAGGAACTTGGAATAAACATGACATGTGAAACATATCGTGAACATGGAATACAACTGCGGTACACCAAACGCTTCAAGGTGAGACGTGGAATATGACGTGAAATGTCTATCTGAGGATAGGGAGTTATACTAAACTTGAGTCTGGTCACTCAAGTTCTTGCAAAACTTCCCAGAACGAAGATAAACGTACAATCGTAAGCCAAGATATTATCATGAACGTGAATAGTGTCATGAACGTGAGCATGAAAGCAAGTCTTAAAACTGGAATGAGAAAGTGAACGTACATAAGGAGCAAAAGTGCGAACCTTTGTCTGATCCAATAGCTGAGGTATTACCAAGTGATCTGATGTGCCTTGGCTGGAACATGTCTGATCTATTTGTTGGTTCTTGAAATCCTTGTGGATGTAAGGATTATACAGACTTGATCACACTGTTGGCAACAACCCAGATAGCATCTTGCTTCTTCTGAGTTTGCGTTAATCTGGTGATTAAAATCCATGGAGAGCTTGTCCTATTTCAATTTACAATTCCTGCTAGTGGAGAAACATCTTAGTCTGTTGGTGTTCTATCTTAGCCTGTTGGTATGTCGGGTACTTAGATATGAACGTAACTGTAACTTGCTTCGTAGAACTTGATACATAGGAGTTTTGCGAAACTCTGAGTCTCCGAATTTTGACTTTTCTAGCGTAGGATTTTCTAGAACACCTAATGTAGTGTAGGGTTCTCACCTTTATGCATAAGTTGAAATTAGAAAGTTTCCAGGGTGAAATTTCTCCTATCATAGAATTTGCAACATAGTGCAAATATGGTATTCCTGCACTTCTCTAGACTTTAGAGAAGGCTAGGTTGTCATAGATGAAAACACTGATGAATTTGTTTATGAGTTCATGGAAACTCAATTTATTAAGTCCATAATGTTGCTGGCGCATTTATGAGACTAATACAAAATTATGAATCTAACATGACCGAGTCGTGCATGAATAGCAGTCATGGACATGTCCTGCTCTTTCACTCATCACTGTTGGCAACATAATCAGGAATCTGATCTTGGAAAGTGCTTAACACCCTTAATGAATCTGATCTTTTCAATACGTGGAGGAGAATAACGGTTATGAATGGTGATTTGTTTAAAATTGACGGTAGTCGACACATAATCTCATGCTACCGTCCTTCTCCCTGAAGGTTCTCCTGGAGTATATGGGACGATTGTTTTGGAATAATCCGCTGGTTATGCGAAAAAGGACATAAGTGGTCGTGTCTTAACTGGCAGCTAGAATATCTTAGCAGTAATAGCTAACAACGCACGTGCTTGTAAAGCATAAATAATTTGTACAGATTTTCCTGATGGAAAATCATGCTAAATATATTCAGGAGCCCGAACATTACTGTACAAAATCGTGAGTCATAGCATGGTGTGCTGTTCGTAGTCCATAATTTGGATATAATTTAACTCGCATCTGTCCGAGGTAATGCGTTAGCAGCTTGGATCTCATCATTAGGCTGAAGGAAAACCTTCGTATACATGGGGGATACGAATGGTGTCCTTTATGGTCATGAATATATGAAATATGGGTGAAAAAAAATGAAAGTGTCATCGAGCAAACGTGACTGATCGTACTGATACGCCGGTGATGGTACTGAAATTCTTGTGGCCTGATTACTACATGGCACAACAAAATGGATATACCCTTTGGAGGGTACCCTGAATTTCTTAAAGATGTTCCATAATTAGACGTGAGTCATGTGTCTTGACTCGTGTCTTGGGAAAGTATACATGAGACATGTGTCTTGACTGATGTCTTGACATGTGTCTCGAGATGTGAAACAAATAGAACTACAATATTAGGTTATTATGCCAAAATTGGCGAATCGGTTGGACTACTGATCTTTTGTATTTTTGATCACGCCCGCGGCCGGAGCTTCGGTTGCGATTGTTAGGATATTTGTTGTCATAGTAGTGGTTACTATCGTCTTGTCTGTCCGTTCCATGACGGTCATTCTCATGACTGTGATTCATGTAACTATTAATGTAACACCCCCAAATTTACACAATTCAATACAGCGGAAGAATCGTCGGTGTTACGGGATAGCACATTACTCACATCATAGACAACGCTTAAAAATCGCGTCGTTTAATAATAAAGCATTTCCATTCATAAATATCAAAGTTACATAGGTCCCAAGTCATTGTATTTCATACAGGTTTTACAAAGCATTTGAATGGAAATTATTATTTAAGTGCGGGCCATGAATTCTTGTTGTCTTCCTGAGAATTACCTTCAAGTACCTGAGATAAAACATGTTAAAAGAAAAGGTCAACGATAACGCCGAGTGAATTCATAGAGTTTAATAAAATCCATCAATATAACATCGATATAAATTTATTACCGAAAATAGTTTTGTACAAATCATGGTAATAGGCCATAAAATAGCCAAAGTCATTTTATATAAATCCTTATCAAAATCATAATATAGACTTTCGCCTTCAAAATCATTATACGAACCATTGTCGTAAAAAACATCATACAATACGTTTTATAACGTTGTATAAGCCAAATAAAAATCGTTATATGCATATGGTTATGTAAAACCAAAACACAAACATAAAATCAATAATAAGACCCCGTATTGCTAGTCAGGCAATTCATTGTAATTCAGTGCGTATAGCAGTATTTCGTTAATTGGATTATTATAAGTCGCATGACATTGTTACCTTACTACAACAAACAACGGGTAGCTAACCCGAAAATCATTTGCCCATCTAAATTAGCGTGTCATCACAATAATCACGCTTGTGTAAATCTTCTCATACATAAATTCGCTTACCAATCAATGTGGCACGACGGAGATCAACCGTCAAGGCACGAACTGGGGTGATCGTCCCCAAATAGTACTATTATATGCATAAGCGTCTACAAAATCCTGGTAGTTCACAATTCATGCTAATGGGACTTTTAGTGACATAACCTAACTTTAATAATCCATTTCACTTCATCTATCGGGTCATTTAATCATTCATCGGGTTATACAATCATTCGTGTCCAAATCAATAAACAGGCAATCGGGACAACTAGTGTCCTATTTTATAAAAACTAACATGTTATCTCCCTCGCGGGTTTATAAAGCATTCTTAAAAACATTTAAAAGAGTGCGAGGCTATGAACTCACGTTTATGTGGGAAGGCGGGTTATCGACAATTCGGATGTACGGTACGTGCTTCAATCACGGAAACCTAGACAAATAATACTCGTCTTAGACTCTTGTCCAATGACTTTATAAAAATAACAATTATGTATACATATGATGATTTTATAAATATGATGATGATCAAGTGGGATTGTACATTTTTACTCATTCATTATAGTGTTTAGGTGTTGGTAACATTTTATACTAGTTTTACTAGTTTTACTTATTAACATGTTTTAGGCCCAATAACCTTATTACAAGCCCAATACTATTCATTAGCCCAATTATACTTTTATTATCAGTATTATACTTTATATGTTGCGCCCAAATGGGTTAAGCCCAATAAATATGTTTATAAGTGTTTTAGCAAATTAGTCGGGTTTATTGTCCATTAAGGCTACTTTGGCCCGTTAATGTCTATATGTTGTAAAGCTCGGGTTTTATCGATTTTTACTTGTTATATATGTTTATATATCAGTATGTGAGTTTATAAAAGTTTACATTAGACGGGTCCAACTGTCTAAGTTTTATTTAACAAAAACGTTAATCTTTCGGTTTTAGCCGAAAAGACGTAAAACTTAGTATATCGTTTTTATAACTTATAAAACTTACCAAACTACCATTTTTATATAATGTCCATTTATTTATCCTTATGCATTTTTATATAAATGAAATTTATAAGTTAGTGGGTTTTAATTCACATTTTATACTATATTAGTTTGAGTGCTTATATAATACTATTAAACATTAATTCTTCAAAATCTGATTTTTAGTTTCATCTTCACCATTTTTATCATATCTTGAGTTCTATAAGGAGATATAAGCTCATTTTCGGATGGCATAAACTTCATATTGTGTGATACAAATAAGTTAGTTATAGCTACTGCTCATTCCATGTCTAACTATCCTTAACAGTCCTTACAAAATAGACTATTCAGATTGGTACACTAATCTTGTTTTGATCATATCTCACTCATTTTGATGATTCCATTTCATGGCCAACTCTCACATGTGTATGACATTTAACACTTACTGTAAATGGATTTCACCATGCAATTTTATCAGTTCATAACTTGGTTACTTACTGTTTTTATACAGCCAACAATTTAAGCAAGATTTTAGCCTTGTTTCTTATGGTTTTTCATCTTTTTAATCATATTTATCAACACTTGATCCCCACACAACATTTTTATCATCATATATTCATCATATACATATACAATAAGAAAGAAAATACATGATTACATAATCAAAATAACAAGAGGATGGGAAGAACAATCTCTATACCACCAAAGTGATGAAAAGATGGGGTTGATGATGAACAAGACTTGGTTTTGGGTAACCAATCTTATGAGATATCAACATCACTTCTAGGATCACCAAGTATTTGTAGATTCCTCCAAAAATCAGCCCTTGTTCTTCATAAAAACTCCTTGAGAAATCAGCCCCAAACTCCCTTGAAAACTCCTTTTTACATGTTAAGATCACCTCCAATCTTTATAACTTCAAAAGGACATCATCATATGTAGAAATAACATGAGATTTTATGGTTGAATTTGATCAAAATAGGTGTTTTAGGGTGATATGGGACGAATTTTTGTGAGAGAAAAAGGGAGGATGAGAGTGGTTTGCATGTATGTGTTTAGGAGGAAATGGTTTGAGGTGGTTGTTTTGTTATGTGTAGCTTACAAGTTAAGCTTTACATGACAAGTGTAGTAGCTTTCTTGTGAAGCTTTTTGACACCTAAGGGTGTTAGTGGCTAAGTGTTCCATATTAGTGGGGTGGGGCAAAACTTGTTTTGTCTCATCCCACTAATTTACGGGTATTCCTCGATTCTAGTATCCTCGATTTGCGTGCCCTCGTGTCGTTTTACGGTTTTTATAAATTATGAATCAACGGCACAAAACGAATCTAATAAAAATTGACTCATCAAGTACGGAGTTCAAAAACGTAAAACGTAATCCTAAGGTTTCCGGTTTAGTCGTAAAGGACGTTAAATTATTCACGTAAGTCCTAATCTCTTCTCGTAAATTTGTGAGTTTATGAACTAACTCAAATTTAAAATCCCAAAATAATATTCACGGATAAATTTATTTCTTGAAGTGTCGGACTTGTCACCAAAACGGTGTATGTAAACGTAAGCACGTAACGTAGAATCCTCCGGTTTAGACGTAGTCGATGCTACTTCAAGACGTGAATCCAAATTTCTTCCCAAAAATAAGCAAGTTCATAATATAACATTAAAATAATGTTTTTAAATAATACTTGAGAATAAAGTATCAACCATAAATTGACGGATTGTCACATCATTTACCCCTAAACATGATCTTTGTCCTCAAAGATCATCTTATCTTACTACTCGCTTCGTATAGAGTTAAAGCCATGTGGGTATTTCCTCCTCATTTGGTCTTTTCTCACAAGTGTAATTCATTACAATACGCGAGTTTCATCAAAAATAACTACGGGAATAAGATCAGGCTTAATGTTGACTTACTTTCTCTATCCATGATGTTCACGGGTTTTTGATGAATGCAACTTTTCGCCGATCTAAGCTTCATTAAGGAATAGTCAGATTTTCACTTGATAGATATTTTATCAAGTTAGATATACGAATCATAATTCACGCAGCCTTTGAAGTCCTAGGGTAGATCCAGCTTATATGCCTTTCATACCAACTTTTACATCATCTCTATGGTCCCATACAACGGGGACTTATATCCCATGATCTTTCAGATCATCAGTTCATTATTCCATAGTTAAATTTTTTGGCATAACTTCGCTACCCAACTGGCACTTCAAGATCTACATTTCATATTCACATAACCTCCTGCCCACTATCGGCAGTCAATAATCAAATCCTAATTTCAACAATCATTTCAGGTCTCGCAGGTCGAGTATTATGTAAGGTTAGGTTCGCCATCATAGGAAACCTTAAACCTAAAAGACATGTCCAACTCACAATGGGTGTATGTCGGGTGTCTTCATCCCAAATCCTGCTTACAGATGCTCTAATATTTAGATCCTAACAAGATTCGATCTCAATCCTAATACGATGATATCAATGATAATCCTTCCAAAGAAAAACGATTATACGGTTCATTAACAAATGTCAATCATTCAAACATAAAACAACACTTATAGTATTTTGTATCGTTACTTTGCCTCGTCCCTTCGATTGGGGTGGTACAGTACTCTCATCAAGATTCGTTCTCAATGACTTCTGAGCAAATCTCTAGAAATTCGATGCGAAGCGAGAATCTTGACATAGATGATCGATACAGGCACGCTATGTTTACACAACTCCATTTAAATACAAAAGAGTTAATTTCTTCATCAAGAATCTACCATTATCAGGAATGATATTAGCAGATTTGGTCGGTCTGTCGATGATGACCCAAATCGAATCAAATTCAGATGATGACCTTTGCAATAGTTAGACGTTTACTAATGTATAAGGTGATGTCTGTCTTCATAATTTCCCATTAGTACAATTTCTTCTGATAATGATACATTAAATCAGAAATGACAGGAATAGAATACTTATACTTACAAGATTCCAACATAACTATATCTCACAATCCTCCATATTTATACAACCACAAGTGGCCTTTTATACATTTAACACCACCGGCTCCTCAATTCTAATGGTTCATATTAGCCGCGAACCCCTTTTTATTATCTATATTATCCTTCTCGCAAGTATTGTTTATTTTTATATTGTTCGACAATTTATTTTGCACCTTCATTATTAAGGAACATGTCCTAATTGGTTCTTTATCCTTTCTACATAATGTGTTAGTAATTATATTCACCTTCCTCGATGAAATAAATATCATGACCGTATTTATTCAGAAATTATTCCTTCATATTTTCTAAGTCTTAGTTCTATCTCAACTATTATTTTTATCGGTTTTTCTTGATCCAAAGTTTTAAAGCGTCGATAATTATTATACATAAATTAACAATAAATATTAAGTTTTTATGAAACGTAAACGTTAAAAGTTTAAATTCTTAGTTCGACCAATTATAATAAAATGTTCAAAACAAATTTGAATTTAATTAACACAATTTTTGTCGATTTATCGAAAATAATTAATAAGATTCGTAAATGTTTGAAAAATCTTTGGTTATACTTTGGTCAAAATTTTCTTAGTTGAAAAGCAAAAAGTGTTGTTTCAAATTTCAAGTCATGGTTTAAATGGTTTCCTCAATCCCTCTTAGGTTGTCTTGAGGTATACACGAACATTTACCCCTAAACAGGAGTTTAGTTAAATGATTTGTGTATAAGGGAATAATCCCTTAAAAATCCTTTGTTAAAACATTTTTCAAAAAAATATTTCCATTTTTTTTTGGTAAAACCCAAAGTCTTAATGGCTCTAATCTTTGAAAAGTCAATATATTCCATTTTCTATTAATCACACGGTCAAATAATGTAAAGGATTAAGTCTTAAATCACATGTTAAATATTCAGGGTATAGGTTTTCGTTGTTCAGCCAATTTAGGGCAGTCTATAAATAATTATTAACTCCTTCCTATTCTTATAAACAAACAGATGGTCCTTAATGATCACAAGCATGAATTTATCAAATTACAGCCTTCACACGTGATTCACCCAATTTATGGATGCTACATGTGTATTAGTCAATCCAAATGACATCACGTGAAACTCATAATGTTCATTACAAGTACCGGATGTAGTGATTGGAATGGATAATCTTTTTCGCGGACACGAAGTTGATGATAACCATGTCGTGGATCAAATCTTTAGAACATACGCTAGAACCTTGTAAATGATCAAACAATCTATCATCTTGGGTAGTGGATATAGATTTTTAATCATCAATTTACCTAGTTCACGGTAATCAATAAATATAAGAAATAATAACACCATAGCTCTTCATGATGACGAGCTTGGTAGAATAAAAGCTTTCTCCGACAACTCTCTCAGTTGTAAGGTAATTCTTTTAATTCACCAACAAATATCTCCTAATGTTTCAGATAACAGACACATCTTTTAATAAATTCATATTAAGTTCTTTCTAGATTATAATATCTATGGCTAGTTGATAACCATTCATGGTACAATTTCAAGCTTAAATGCAGGATATGGTCATCCATCAAGAATTATTTAAATAACTTTTGATAATCAACATCTTATCTTTTAGGGGAATTCCACTCGAGTTCCCATCAATTAAGACAATGTCGTCATGTCATAATCAATCAATCTATTCTACTGGCACTATCAACTTTCCAGTTTCATTACCGTTGATAAGATGTGAACTTCTCAAAAAAAAATAACTCATAATCCTTCGCAAATTCAAGGATATATGGAGACACAGCTATCATCCAAAGAGTAATGTCAACGCATAATTTACGCGAGAGAATTTCAAATCAGATACAGAGGAAAACATTTAATGAATCTGAATATATCCCATGTTTTCATAATTTGAGTACGCAATCGAAAGCTCCTCGGATCGTTACCCCGGTCATTCAAATGAAATCAAATCAAAATAAATGATAGGAATGTCGATATATCCAGTCAGGTATCAACACTCGGTAATCAGATACTTTTCCTAAGAATCTCACTACGAAAGAATTGGACAAGAAAGAATATCAATTGTCAAATAAGACAAGTTCCACAGATGAGTAAATTCGATTCAGAAGAATAAATGGTACGGGCACATATGTAGGTGTTCCTATCTATATGTCCCTGTTTTTCACTTCTTGCAGATCTCATAAAATTTAATCTTTCACAATCTTCAAAGAAAATGTAATGTTTATTAACAATTTTATGGTGACTACTAATCAGCCTTGCGTGGTTACTTCCAAATTGTATGTAGGCGCGCAACTATATACAATTTCAAGATTAACGATGCAATACTCAGTTCGTCAAAATTTTATCATCATGTTTATAATAAAAACATTTTCATGCTTAAGTCTTAAATAAGAATCAAAAATAAATTTACAAAGATTTTCTTTGTTATGAAAACAATTAAGTTTTCCAAGGTGTTTTATAAACAAATTCATTTCGATAACGATCACTTATAAATCTCACTTTGAATAATCCTTATAGTGATGAAAATTCAATTTTTCTCAAGGGATACTGTTTTATCTTATAAAAACAATGAGTGATCAGCAAAAGAGTGATGAAAAGTTGTTCACCAAGAACTAACTATAATATATCAGGAAATGAGCTTAGCCAGTTAATCATGAGGTTCATGACCTCGATGGCACTCAAAAAAGAATAATCCACAACGTAATTTAATTCGAGATGAGTACTTGTTCAATGGTTGCATCACTAATGCGAGCATTAGGATGAAGCAATAAAAGATAGATAATATCGATACATGTACAATTTAGCAATCAAATGTAGTCTTTTCGTTAATCACAAACAAGTCAAAATTGTACCGTAACACATTACGTGTCACTATGTCATACAATTCTCAGAACTCATCCTACCAACTGATGTCTCAATTAATTTAGAGATTTTTAAAAGATACCACAATGAATACTAATCTACAAGAGTCATTAGGTGTTCCACCTGTCCCGGAAGATCCATCGGTCCCAATTTAGAAGAAGATTTCTTCAATTTATTTCTTGGACACTGGGCATCCTCGTTAGTGGACAATGGCCTAGGAACAACTCTTAACACAAACTAACAATCATTTAAAACCTTATAATTCAATCACAGAACTTAACGATTTCCTCTTATCAATCTCATATTCCATACAGGTTAAGTTTTATTTCATTCAAGTTACAATCAACTTATACTCAATGCGATATCCTACATCATTCTCCAATACTTTCAACCTTATTCTTAGACCTTAATAGGGCAATAAAAGCTCGATATGAACAACACTTAATTTCCAATCCTATAGCTCTTACAAAAACAATTATCAAATGAGTCACTAGTATTAAATGACTAACACATTCAATCAGACTTCTCGGAAAGGTATTAGTGGCATGAGGCTTTTGGGTAATGGTTCCAGTGACAGCCTCAAGTGCAACATTCACCCTTTCGATTTCAATTTAAGAATTGGGTGACAACGAATCAGATGACACCTTTCCAGGTGGTAACATTTTATCAAACTCCACTCTATAAGGAAAGATCGTCATGTCATCGATATCAGATTTAATCTCGCCAATTTTTCTTCAAGATTACAATCAACTACTATCTACATTTCTACGAATATCAACCATTTTGTTTGGATCATAGATATCCACAACTTGGTTTAGATCTAGGATAGCTAGAATTCCTACGAGAATAGCTTCGATTAATTTACTAGGGGATTTAGGGTTCCTTGTGACAATCTACGTCTTATAAATACCTCGTATAAATATCAAAATAATCATCAAACAATCATGTAATAAAATTACATCATATATATATATAATCCAAGTTATATATATATTAAAATAACACTTCTCAGTCTGGCCTTGTCGGTAACTCGGGAATTCTTCGGCACCGTTATAGTCAAAAGATTTCTAGACATTTTAGAAAAATGTTTATAGTTAAAAGATTTTGAAATGTTTTATTCAAAACCTTGGTTTTAAAAATCTTTCGTTCTCTATAACGAGAGCTCTGGTACCAAACTGTAACACCCATAAATTTATGCAATTCAATACAGCGGAAGAATCGTTGGTGTTACGGGATAGCACATTACTCACATCATAGATAACGCTTAAAAATCGCGTCGTTTAATAATAAAGCATTTCCATTCATAAATACCAAAGTTACATAGGTCCCAAGTCATTGTATTTCATACAGGTTTTACAAAGCATTTGAATGGAAATTATTATTTAAGTGCGGGCCATGAATTCTTGTTGTCTTCCCGAGAATTACCTTCAAGTACCTGAGATAAAACATGTTAAAAGAAAAGGTCAGCGATAACGCCGAGTGAATTCATAGAGTTTAATAAAATCCATCAATATAACATCTGTAAAACCCCAAATTTTGGGCTTTTAACACGTCACTGGATTTACTTTATTACTACTCATCCTATAATATTTTTATCAACGAATTTTACAAACGAGAAAATAATACAGTAAATATTATTTATTTACTTATTTTACTTAAAAACTTGACGTTTTAAGAATGGACTTATTTTATTTTTATCTTTAGACACATTTTATATACATAAATAATTATTAATTATATTATAATTAATGACAATCCAAAAATTTTCACACTGAAACTATAAACATTAATAATTGGACATAAACATTTTGTGCAATTAAACGATACAAACCCAACACAATTAAATGTTTCTAAAAGCACCTCGATCATTTATTTTTATACAAAACAAAGCAACCTAAACTTAGACTTATACTTTAAACATTTAACCTAAACTTCTACAACACCTTTTCATAGATCCTAAATACTATTCTTTTTTTTAGCATTTCTATTTTCCCTTGATCCCTAGTATGCGACGGTAGAGAGTATACATGGAAGGCAAATGTACAAACATGTCATTAAAACTATGTACCTTTTAAAATCCTATCATAGATATTGTGTACTTGAAATATTACCAAAATCTCACCTCACCACTCTCTTGT
Source organism: Glebionis coronaria (assembly GCA_025667525.1). Classification (NCBI taxonomy): domain Eukaryota; kingdom Viridiplantae; phylum Streptophyta; class Magnoliopsida; order Asterales; family Asteraceae; genus Glebionis; species Glebionis coronaria. Next base: position 390,741 of record JANFOE010001181.1, on the reverse strand, counting down.
CGTGTACGCAAGCCGATCCATGCACCCTCATTGGTTTGGAAATTTACACATCTTAGCAAATCTTAGAAAGTATTATCACAATCTTCATTCATTTAATGCTCTCTCTCCCTCTTGTCGTGTGTTCTACCCGAGCCACAAACACCAAATTTATACTCCTTACTCCTTGTGTATAAAATTGAACCACATCCCCACACCTTCTATATATCTCTCTCATCATACACATTCACCATCACCTTTTTCTTTCCTTCTTCTTCTGCCGAGAGCAACACAAAGCAAATCTCAAACACTTTCTCTAAGCACGAACTCACGACAATGTCTATTCACTATATTTTCCTATACTATTCAATCCCTAATCATCATCTTCACCTTGAACACCCTCACACACTCCATACGAAGTCAATCATACCGAAAAGAACAACGACGAGTGTACACGGGTTTGGTTCCGGTTTTAGCTACGGTTGTGGGTTCGAGTGAAGGACGAGCCCGGGGCTCGGTTTGGGCTAGGATCAAGCTAGAGTTAGTGAGTTGGGTGGCTATTTACGATCGTGAAATCTTACATCGCCTCCGTCTAGCATTAGCCTCGTAAGCCACTTATTTTCATTTCATCATTTTGCTTCATAGCCATTACACTTACTTATATAACAACAATTTCATGTTTTAAAACAAGTTCTTACTAGATTATGAGATACCACTCATTTTGGTACAAACATAGCTAAATGGGTACATCGAAAACATGAATGAAAATATATATTCAAATGTAAACGCATTACATATAAGTAGCACGAGATCATTAGACGAAAAATTCCAAAATTTACAAGCTAAAAATAAGTTTTGAGTTTTGTATAACATATCTTTCTTCATTCGAATAAAACGAGTAAAAACCACGTGTAATGGTCGCGTTTTTGTCGTGGGATTTGTAGCCACGGAGTCATAGATCGATATGCAACTTGAATTTTTGAAAACCATAGAGAAACGAATTCGTAGTCGCGTTTATAAGTTTCGGCTAGTAATATTATGGTTTCCTTGTTTTGATCCGACGAAGAAGAAAGGTGAAAGGAGTATTTTGTGTATTAAATTCTGCAGGTGGGACCCACTAGGACAGATTGTATGGGATGGGGGGACCATTTGTAGACATGTTTTTATAATGGGTGACCTTCCTTTTCAAAAACTACCCCATAGGTCACTTTTAATACACTTTTAACCCATTAGTTTGAAATAATATTTACTTCATAATTAAAAGTTGATAATAAAACATGTACATATTTTGTTTCGTGACTTTAAAGAAGTATAAGGACCAACTTTATCATTTCTAAAAATGTAGGGTGCGAACCGAGAGCCAACCAAACCATAAGAACTATTTTTTTTGCCTTTGGAAACTTGTATAAAACCATAGGTTACTTTTTGTGACCTAAATAAATATTTTCGAGACACAAGGGACTAGTTATGCCATTTTGGAAACATAAAAACAAACCCTATCCCCTAATTAATTAATTCCAAGACTTATGGGGGGTGTTTTGACATTTCCCCAAAGTGTTATAAGCCCTAGGGGCGTTTTTTAAAAAAATAAAAATAAATATAACGGATGAGGACTAACGACGTGTTATACTTAACGAGCGAAACTTTAAAAGTTATTTTTGGAAGTTATTATATATTAATAAATCATTTTATTAGTAAATTAAATTAAGTCATTTCGATTATTAAATAAATTGTTAAGATTTATTTACGTAACCCTATGAACAGACAAATCATATTAATTATTTAGGATCCTTAAGAAAACGTAATGGAATGTATTACTTTTTACAAATAATTAATTAATATCTTTAATTAATTACACATTAGTTGAACGATTTAAATATATTTTTAGATACTAAAAATATATGTTATATTAGTAATAACTTACTATAAGTTTAATACCTAAAACGATAACAACTCAATAAATCTGTGATCATGCATTTTCATTATTATGTGCATTTTTATTTTGCATATACTGAGTCATATAAATTACTTAGGTAATTCCAACTGCTTCGTGATCATACTGTGCCAGTACATTCAGTGACATCATCACTACATCATTACCACTGAGGTGAGTTCATGGCCCCATCTTTACTGTTTTATAACTGGGGGAGAAAACATACAAACGTTTATTCTTATGCAAGCATGCACAGACAACAACAATTTATTGCCTACTGTTTGCCCCATTCCCGTGGACTGTAATAGTTAATAGTGTAGCGTGAAATGTATGGATAGATCTATTCGGGTATTGACAACACCCGGCCTGTCGTGATCAGCTGTCACGTGATGCTTAGGCCAAGCAGCAGGTTTATGTCATTGTCGGATTAAGGGAAACAAACTTCAGGATAGACCCAATGGGCGTACTGACAATCATGTCTAGCTTCTATTACAGGGCAGTAGGAACTACTGTAGTATTGGGCTGTGATGTCCTGCTACCTTCGTGATGCTTTGCATATTAATACTTTAATTAATTAAACCTGTGAATTCACCAACCTCGTGTTGACCCCCACATTTTACTCTATATGTTTTCTCAGGAAAATAAGCAGGTTCATGTGCATTGGATTCCAGCATCATAAGAAGCATCATATTTACCATCGGGCTGGGATATTTCTACATATAACAATAAATGTTGATTTCAAGAGAATTTATTTAAATTGTAAATTTAAGTTCATGTAATATGTTTTAAATGATACTTTATGATCATGCTCTATATACTATTTGCTATCGATCCACCCAAGTAACACCCCAGTTACTATTCCGCTGCATTTGACCAACTTGGGGGTGTTACAGAAATGGTATCAAAGCGATAGTTATAGAGAACCAGATCAAAAACTTAAAAAATTTTAAATAAATAAAATTTTTAAAACTGGACTATAACTGAATATAAAAATCAGTTTAAAGAAAAATTGATTTTTGGGGACCCTAATAGTTAGGCATATAGCATATAGAGCATACATATTATATGAACTAACCCTTTACGTGCTATACATATTACGATTATGTAATATCCTCTTGAAGCTATTAAAATATTTAAGGTATTTAATGAAACCCTATTTGGAATACAAACATGCCATGTTAGTAGGGAGCTTTATACTAAAGATGTTCCATCTCGATATTACGTTTTGACTGGGTGGTTGGGTTTACGATTTAAAGTGCCCTCGCTCCTCAAACGTTTATAGAATGGCTTCTGAAGTATGATGGCCTGAACAATGCATTGTAACCACAAATAACTTTGTACATAATAATCCTTAGAAATATCTAAATACAATCTAACTAAATCTTTATAAATCTTTGAAAAATCTAACAAGATTTTATAAATCTTTGAAAATCTAACTAGATTCTGTGAATTTGGAAAATCTAACAAGATTTTATAAATCTTCAAAAATCTACCTGGATTTTTATGAATCTTAGAAAATCTTTGGAAAAATCTAACCAGATTTTATAAATCTTTGAAATTATAACTAGATATTATAAATCTTAGAAAATCTTGGGAAATTTGACTAGATGTTAACAAATCTTTAAAAATCTAACGTGATTTTAGCAACCTTTTGAGAATCATAACTAGATTTTGTAAATCTTTGGAAATCTAACCAACTCTTTATAAATCCTTGGAAAATATAAATGGATTACGATAAATCTTGATAAATCTAACTAGATTTTTGTAAATCTTGAGAAACTTTATTCGAACTAACTCTTTGGAAATCTTATTTACTCTTTGGAAATTTTGTCTTTGGAGATCTAACAAAAGCATTTAGTATCTAACTAAACTTAACAAATTTCATACTAAATTTTTAGCTAGTAGTACTAGCTAGTGGGTAAAATTACTCCTTTCAAACATTGAATAATGTTTTACAGCATGGAAAACTTTGCACTATCATATGCATCTCATGAGCATGCATCATTTTAAATCATATGAACATGGAAACAACTGGATCACAACATTTCATTATGATTATGAGTATTTAATCATATAGACACGGCCCCATTTCGTATGACTACATTTTTATGAGCATACAGACATACTATCATTCATTGAACATTTCGTATGACTACATTTTTATGAGCATACAGACATACTATCATTCATTGAACATTTCGTATGACTACATTTTTATGAGCATACAGACATACTATCATTCATTGAACATTTCGTATGACTACATTTTTATGAGCATACAGACATACTATCATTCATTGAACATTTCGTATGACTACATTTTTATGAGCATACAGACATACTATCATTCATTGAACATTTCGTATGACTACATTTTTATGAGCATACAGACATACTATCATTCATTGAACATTTCGTATGACTACATTTTATATGAGCATACAATCATACAGTTTTCCTATACGTATGACTGCATTTTACATGGGCATACAATCATACAATTCATCATTTTTGGGACTATTAAGTCACCTGAAACACACGAGCATATGCATACATCATTTTAGATTTTATAAAGTCTAAAACCATGATCACAAGTATTTAAGTTTACCAAGTACGTAAACTCACTACAAAATAAATATACACATACTCTCTTTATACTATAAGTAACAATCCGAGGCAACGAAAGCCACCTTCATACATTCCAACTTCACACTTATCAATTTTAATAAGTGTCATATATTTTATTCTACTAAAACTATACGTTTTATAATTACTACTTATACTTTCACCTTAACCAAATAACCTTAGATTTGAACATCTACTCACGGAACACAACTCATTGACTTGTACACTTTGGTTTTGTAATATTTATTTTTAGATATTATATTCGTTTTGATGGTAAGCCTTGCCGGGAATATTTGAGTAGGTTGGGCTATGAAATCCTTATTGAAACGAATTAGGACGCTTTTTCGTTTGAATAAAGAAATCATAGGTCACCGAACCATGAAGTTATAAATTTTTACTTTACATGGATGAGGACGCTTATGGATGTAAATAAAAATTGATAAACAAGTGGGCTTAAATATATTCGACGTGACTCATTATCGATATTATTTTTCCAGCTATGGAGCGTATTCCTTTTGGCTCACAGTTCGTCCAAAATACCTTATCATTATAAAATCCTTATAAATATTCATGTCCATCTCTCTTGGATCATAGCATTGTGCTATTGATTCTCGACTTATTTTTCTTTTTCCCAACATCGCATCACATAAGCTTATTGAAGCTTAATAGACTTAAAAATCTCTTGAAGGACTATTAAAACATTAACAAGCCTTATCTATGCACACGGAGGCCCGATAAGGCCCACGAAACACACTAAATAGAGCCAAGACTTAAAACGAACGTGCACTATTTTATCCAACCTTGTAAACTATCAGGGACTTATGTTGCCATTTATCAAACATATTATAAGCCCTAGGATAATAAGACAAAACATGGATTTCAATGAACTTAAATGAAGCCCTACTTGATTTAACACGGATTAAAAACCCTAGGGGTTGATTTTGCCACTTTTGAAACTAAATTTAAGCCCTAGGTTATTTTGTTGGAAAACCATTCATGCCATAAAGGCCACATTACAAAAATAGAAGGACCAAATGAGTAAATTATTAAAACATAAAAGACAAGTTACTTTGTGCATCAAAATTTACTCCTCAGAGGCATACGATCAATAACTACATTTTAAATATCACCTGTGAGCATAAACTTGAGTTCACAAGATTACACGTTCAAGAAAAAGTGTCCTCACTTATTCCCTGGACGAGTAACTTCATCTTAAGCTTTGAGGACAAAGCTAAAATACCGGGTAAGTGCTGTAAAACCCTAAATTTTGGGCTTTTAACACGTCACTGGATTTACTTTATTACTACTCATCCTATAATATTTTTATGAACGAATTTTACAAACGAGAAAATAATACAGTAAATATTATTTATTTACTTATTTTACTTAAAAACTTGACGTTTTAAGAATGGACTTATTTTATTTTTATCTTTAGACACATTTTATATACATAAATAATTATTAATTATATTATAATTAATGACAATCCAAAATTTTTCACACTGAAACTATAAACATTAATAATTGGACATAAACATTTTGTGCAATTAAACGATACAAACCTAACACAATTAAATGTTTCTAAAAGCACCTCGATCATTTATTTTTATACAAAACAAAGCAACCTAAACTTAGACTTATACTTTAAACATTTAACCTAAACTTCTACAACACCTTTTCATAGATCCTAAATACTATTCTTTTTTTTAGCATTTCTATTTTCCCTTGATCCCTAGTATGCGACGGTAGAGAGTATACATGGAAGGCAAATGTACAAACATGTCATTAAAACTATGTACCTTTTAAAATCCTATCATAGATATTGTGTACTTGAAATATTACCAAAATCTCACCTCACCACTCTCTTGTCGTGTACGCAAGCCGATCCATGCACCCTCATTGGTTTGGAAATTTACACATCTTAGCAAATCTTAGAAAGTACTATCACAATCTTCATTCATTTAATGCTCTCTCTCCCTCTTGTCGTGTGTTCTACCCGAGCCACAAACACCAAATTTATACTCCTTACTCCTTGTGTATAAAATTGAACCACATCCCCACACCTTCTATATATCTCTCTCATCATACACATTCACCATCACCTTTTTCTTTCCTTCTTCTTCTGCCGAGAGCAACACAAAGCAAATCTCAAACACTTTCTCTAAGCACGAACTCACGACAATGTCTATTCACTATATTTTCCTATACTATTCAATCCCTAATCATCATCTTCACCTTGAACACCCTCACACACTCCATACGAAGTCAATCATACCGAAAAGAACAACGACGAGTGTACACGGGTTTGGTTCCGGTTTTAGCTACGGTTGTGGGTTCGAGTGAAGGACGAGCCCGGGGCTCGGTTTGGGCTAGGATCAAGCTAGAGTTAGTGAGTTGGGTGGCTATTTACGATCGTGAAATCTTACATCGCCTCCGTCTAGCATTAGCCTCGTAAGCCACTTATTTTCATTTCATCATTTTGCTTCATAGCCATTACACTTACTTATATAACAACAATTTCATGTTTTAAAACAAGTTCTTACTAGATTATGAGATACCACTCATTTTGGTACAAACATAGCTAAATGGGTACATCGAAAACATGAATGAAAATATATATTCGAATGTAAACGCATTACATATAAGTAGCACGAGATCATTAGACGAAAAATTCCAAAATTTACAAGCTAAAAATAAGTTTTGAGTTTTGTATAACATATCTTTCTTCATTCGAATAAACCGAGTAAAAACCACGTGTAATGGTCGCGTTTTTGTCGTGGGATTTGTAGCCACGGAGTCATAGATCGATATGCAACTTGAATTTTTGAAAACCATGGAGAAACGAATTCGTAGTCGCGTTTATAAGTTTCGGCTAGTAATATTATGGTTTCCTTGTTTTGATCCGACGAAGAAGAAAGGTGAAAGGAGTATTTTGTGTATTAAATTCTGCAGGTGGGACCCACTAGGACAGATTGTATGGGATGGGGGGGACCATTTGTAGACATGTTTTTATAATGGGTGACCTTCATTTTCAAAAACTACCCCATAGGTCACTTTTAATACACTTTTAACCCATTAGTTTGAAATAATATTTACTTCATAATTAAAAGTTGATAATAAAACATGTACATATTTTGTTTCGTGACTTTAAAGAAGTATAAGGACCAACTTTATCATTTCTAAAAATGTAGGGTGCGAACCGAGAGCCAACCAAACCATAAGAACTATTTTTTTTTGCCTTTGGAAACTTGTATAAAACCATAGGTTACTTTTTGTGCCCTAAATAAATATTTTCGAGACACAAGGGACTAGTTATGCCATTTTGGAAACATAAAAACAAACCCTATCCCCTAATTAATTAATTCCAAGACTTATGGGGGGTGTTTTGACATTTCCCCAAAGTGTTATAAGCCCTAGGGGCGTTTTTTAAAAAAATAAAAATAAATATAACGGATGAGGACTAACGACGTGTTATACTTAACGAACGAAACTTTAAAAGTTATTTTTGGAAGTTATTATATATTAATAAATCATTTTATTAGTAAATTAAATTAAGTCATTTCGATTATTAAATAAATTGTTAAGATTTATTTACGTAACCCTATGAACAGACAAATCATATTAATTATTTAGGATCCTTAAGAAAACGTAATGGAATGTATTACTTTTTACAAATAATTAATTAATATCTTTAATTAATTACACATTAGTTGAACGATTTAAATATATTTTTAGATACTAAAAATATATGTTATATTAGTAATAACTTACTATAAGTTTAATACCTAAAACGATAACAACTCAATAAATCTGTGATCATGCATTTTCATTATTATGTGCATTTTTATTTTGCATATACTGAGTCATATAAATTACTTAGGTAATTCCAACTGCTTCGTGATCATACTGTGCCAGTACATTCAGTGACATCATCACTACATCATTACCACTGAGGTGAGTTCATGGCCCCATCTTTACTGTTTTATAACTGGGGGAGAAAACATACAAACGTTTATTTTTATGCAAGCATGCACAGACAACAACAATTTATTGCCTACTGTTTGCCCCATTCCCGTGGACTGTAATAGTTAATAGTGTAGCGCGAAATGTATGGATAGATCTATTCGGGTATTGACAACACCCGGCCTGTCGTGATCAGCTGTCACGTGATGCTTAGGCCAAGCAGCAGGTTTATGTCATTGTCGGATTAAGGGAAACAAACTTCAGGATAGACCCAATGGGCGTACTGACAATCATGTCTAGCTTCTATTACAGGGCAGTAGGAACTACTGTAGTATTGGGCTGTGATGTCCTGCTACCTTCGTGATGCTTTGCATATTAATACTTTAATTAATTAAACCTGTGAATTCACCAACCTCGTGTTGACCCCCACATTTTACTCTATATGTTTTCTCAGGAAAATAAGCAGGTTCATGTGCATTGGATTCCAGCATCATAAGAAGCATCATATTTACCATCGGGCTGGGATATTTCTACATACAACAATAAATGTTGATTTCAAGAGAATTTATTTAAATTGTAAATTTAAGTTCATGTAATATGTTTTAAATGATACTTTATGATCATGCTCTATATACTATTTGCTATCGATCCACCCAAGTAACACCCCAGTTACTATTCCGCTGCATTTGACCAACTTGGGGGTGTTACAACATCGGTATAAATTTATTACCGAAAATCGTTTTGTAGAAATCATGGTAATAGGCCGTAAAATAGCAAAAGTCATTTTATACAAATCCTTATCAAAATCATAATATAGGCTTTCGCCTTCAAAATCATTATACGAACCATTGTCGTTAAAAACATCATACAATACGTTTTATAACGTTGTATAAGCCAAATAAAAATCGTTATATGAATATGGTTATGTAAAACCAAAACACAAACATAAAATCAATAATAAGACCCCGTATTGCTAGTCAGGCAATTCATTTTAATTCAGTGCGTATAGCAGTATTTCGTTAATTGGATTATTATAAGCCGCATGACATTGTTACCTTACTACAACAAACAACGGGTAGCTAACCCGACAATCATTTGCCCATCTAAATTAGCGTGTCGTCACAATAATCACGCTTGTGTAAATCTTCTCATACATAAATTCGCTTACCAATCAATGTGGCTCGACGGGGATCAACCGTCAAGGCGCGAACTGGGGTGATCGTCCCCAAATAGTACTATTATATGCATAAGCGTCTACCAAATACCGGTAGTTCACAATTCATGCTAATGGGACTTTTAGTGACATAACCTAACTTTAATAATCCATTTCACTTCATCTATCGGGTCATTTAATCATTCATCGGGTCATACAATCATTCGGGTCCAAATCAATAAACAGGCAATCGGGACAACTAGTGTCCTATTTTATAAAAAGTAACATGTTATCTCCCTCGCGTGTTTATAAAACATTTCTTAAAAACATTTAAAATATTGCGAGGCTATGAACTCACGTTGATGTGGGAAGGCGGGTTATCGGCAATTCGGATGTACGGTACGTGCTTCAATCACGGAAACCTAGACAAATAATACTCGTCTTAGACTCTTGTTCAATGACTTTATAAAAATAACAATTATGTATACATATGATGATTTTATAAATATGATGATGATCAAGTGGAATTGTACATTTTTACTCATTCATTATAGTGTGTAGGTGTTGGTAACATTTTTATACTAGTTTTACTAGTTTTACTTATTTACATGTTTTAGGCCCAATAACACTATTACAAGCCCAATACTATTCATTAGCCCAATTATACTTTTATTATCAGTATTATACTTTATATGTTGGGCCCAAATGGGTTAAGCCCAATAAATATGTTTATAAGTGTTTTACCAAATTAGTCGGGTTTATTGTCCATTAAGGCTACTTTGGCCCGTTAATGTCTATATGTTGTAAAGCTCGGATTTTATCGATTTTTACTTGTTATATATGTTTATATATCAGTATGTGAGTTTATAAAAGCTTACATTAGACGGGTCCAACCGTCTAAGTTTTATTTAACAAAAACAATAATCTTTCGGTTTTAGCCGAAAATACGTAAAACTTAGTATATAGTTTTTATAACTTATAAAACTTACCAAACTACCATTTTTATATAATGTCCATTTCTTTATCCTTATGAATTTATATATAAATTAAATTTATAAGTTAGTGGGTTTTAATTCACAGTTTATACTATATTAGTTTGAGTGCTTATATAATACTATTAAACATTAATTCTTCAAAATCTGATTTTTAGTTTCATCTTCACCATTTTTATCATATCTTGAGTTCTATAAGGGGATATAAGCTCATTTTCGGATGGCATAAACTTCATATTGTGTGATACAAATAAGTTAATTATAGCTACTGCTCATTCCATGTCTAACTATCCTTAACAGTCCTTACAAAATAGACTATTCAGATTGGTACACTAATCTTGTTTTGATCATATCTCACTCATTTTGATGATTCTATTTCATGGCCAACTCTCACATGTGTATGACATTTAACACTTACTGTAAATGGATTTCACCATGCAATTTTATCAGTTCATAACTTGGTTACTTACTGTTTTTATACAGCCAACAATTTAAGCAAGATTTTAGCCTTGTTTCTTATGGTTTTTCATCTTTTTAATCATATTTATCAACACTTGATCCCCACACAACATTTTTATCATCATATATTCATCAGATACATATACAATAAGAAATAAAATACATGATTACATAATCTAAATAACAAGAGGATGGGAAGAACAATCTCTATACCACCAAAGTGATGAAAAGATGGGGTTGATGATGAACAAGACTTGGTTTTGGGTAACCAATCTTATGAGATATCAACATCACTTCTAGGATCACCAAGTATTTGTAGATTACTCCAAAAATCAGCCCTTGTTCTTCATGAAAACTCCTTGAGAAATCAGCCCCAAACTCCCTTGAAAACTCTTTTTTACATGTTAAGATCACCTCCAATCTTTATAACTTCAAAAGGACATCATCATATGTAGAAATAACATGAAATTTTGTGGTTGAATTTGATCAAAATAGGTGTTTTAGGGTGATATGGGACGAATTTTTAAGAGAGAAAAAGGGAGGATGAGAGTGGTTTGCATGTATGTGTTTAGGAGGAAATGGTTTGAGGTGGTTGTTTTGTTATGTGTAGCTTACAAGTTAAGCTTTACATGACAAGTGTAGTAGCTTTCTTGTGAAGCTTTTTGACACCTAAGGCTGTTAGTGGCTAAGTGTTCCATATTAGTGGGGTGGGGCAAAACTTGTTTTGTCTCATCCCACTAATTTACGGGTATTCCTCGATTCTAGTATCCTCGATTTGCGTGCCCTCGGGTCGTTTTACGGTTTTTATAAATTATGAATCAACGGCACAAAACGAATCTAATAAAAATTGACTCATCAAAAATGGAGTTCAAAAACGTAAATACGTAATCCTAAGGTTTCCGGTTTAGTCGTAAAGGACGTTAAATTATTCACGTAAGTCCTAATCTCTTCTCGTAAATTTGTGAGTTTATGAACTAACTCAAATTTAAAATCCCAAAATAATATTCACGGATAAATTTATTTCCTGAAGTGTCGGACTTGTCACCAAAACGGTGTATGTAAACGTAAGCACGTAACGTAGAATCCTCCGGTTTAGACGTAGTCGATGCTACTTCAAGACGTGAATCTAAATTTCTTCCCAAAAATAAGCGAGTTCATAATATAACACTAAAATAATGTTTTTAAATAATACTTGAGAATAAAATATCAACCATAAATTGACGGATTGTCACAATTAAATTGAGTGACCGGCTAGTACCGGTTTGCACTCATATGACTGAAACGACAACTGAATGACGTGTGACATGTAACTAAGAATTTGGGACAGTGATTGATGGAACTCGTCTGGTGGTGAAGCATCTTCTCGTCCAATTGCTTTGCTATTATGCCTTTGTCTTCGTCTTGTAGGATCTTCAGGTTGTGAACAGCATCCGCATCTCGTAGCGCCTCCATACATCAGCAGCATCAACCTTTAGTAACATCTCCAAGCTATGAGCGGCATCAACAATTTGTAGAGTATCAGCAAGTGGAAATACGCACATGGGATAAGGTACATGGAGTACACATGGAATTCACATGAAATGATCAGTATGGGGTCGATCATCGGACATGATCTTAAAGGAAAATAACTGGCTAAACGGTTAGAAAGACCATCATGATAACCTGGCAATGCCAGTATACACCTCATTCTGGTTGCATAGAGAAACGCTTACGTGTGGTTAAACGAATTTCAACGATGATTTTTCCTGAAAGCATGATTAATGAAAACCAACCATGACTATCATGAAAGTAGAATTTACATGAATTCCAACAGTGTCTTGCATGAAAGCAAAAACAACAAAAGAGACGTAAGACATAGTCATGTGAAGACGAAGCCATCATGAAGAAACATGGAAAAACCCAACATGAAGGAGTGTATAATATAATCAGCATGAAACTGAAGTTAACCATGACATTCTAAAAATATACTTGACATAAAAACATAGTAACTTATTAGGGGACATGAAAAAAATTTTATGTTTATAAATCATGAGAAAATTTTTATTCATGAAAACAGTGCATGAATACATGATGCAGTTTATAAAAACCTTTATATGCGCGAGGGGACACCTATGGGTCGGTCCCAAAACAAAAGACATGGCGAGGGGACGCCTATGGGTCGGTCCCAAAGTTAAAAGTTTCGATAAAAGCACATGCGACTAAATAGGGCCAGTCTTTTACCAACCATTACTTAGTCATAATCCCTGCAACAATGATACATGAAACATAAATAAAAGAAACTCATCTGTCAAAACTTATCAGAAAATTTTTTTTATGTGACTAATTATGAACTACTGGGGTTTAGTCCACATAGTCACAGTTCACGAGGAACGTCATGCATGAAACAATGACACATAACTAAATATGAATGACGGTTGTCCATCCATATTAGTAAAACAATATTGATGAAAACATCAAGGTTAAACATCAAGGTGCTGAAAACATCATGGTTAAAACAACAATGCACTGAACACATCAATACGTGGAAGAACAAGCATTGGCTTAGGAAGCTCCTGGTGACTACCCACTAGTCACATGCCAAGTTTTAGAGCCTACAGGTCGAAGCCTTGGCTCTGATACCATAATTGTAACACCCACTTTGATAAGTGGACCGTTACGCATAATTATGGCGTGTCATCAAAGCATGCAAGGTAATATGTAATAAAACATACATGACCATAGGGAAAACTGGAATCAAACATCGGTTCCCAAACATAATCCCTAAACATAATAAAGTAAATTAAATGAATGAAAGACTAAACAAGCATAAGTATATGAAGGCAAAAGGAGAAGAAGTCTATGGCAGTTTCCATCCTATGCATGTCCTCCAAATGCTCGAGTCTGTCCTTGGGTACCTGCCGTTTTGGGACATGGAAAGGAAAGTAACAGCTGAGCATAACGCTCAGTGCACGGATAACAAGCATGGAATGAATAATATAAGCATGAATATCATATAGAAGCGGAAATGTAAATGTCCTGGAAAACCTGGTATAACTTCATAAAACTGGTTTTATAGTTTGAAAAGCCTTATGTTTATCTTAAGAAAACTGTTTAAGATATTAACCATTAGCCAATATAGGTCATGAAATATCAACGTGCATGAATACTTGGATGGGTGACCTCGTCATGCAAATTAGAGGGGCTGCCTCTAATTTAATATACTGGTTTTGGGTAGGAGGGATCAGCTCCTTGTGAAGGATGCAAGGCACACACCACATTCACAATGAGTAATCTGCTGAAAACATGTAACTAGGATGCACCCATACGCCCCACATGATAAAAATAATAATAATATGGCCAAAAGCTGAAGGGACGCCACGAGCAATCACTCCGCCGTGGGGAAGTCATAACACCAGTGCCTCTAGTGTTATGGTTATGGTACCTCCATAACTAGGTGAACTGGTCATGCATGTATATGGCTTTAGGTATTCTAATTAAACATAATCAATCAAAACATATAAAACATATACTAGGGAAAACAGTTGGCTGCATACGGGGAATCCTAATAAGGAAAGAATGTCCATACTGAAAGGACGGAGAATCTGTACCTTGTGTCCAGTGAACGAAGAAGACGAACGGAAGAGAGTCCTACTTCGGCATCACTAATGCTACATAAATACATACGTGTATAAGTATCTGATTACTGAGTACGTAACTAGTTTTATATAATGTCTTAACTTGTTTTATATGTCCATGTCATGTTTTACTGATTTAAGCTTTATACTGCGTTTATCATGTATTATGTCTATTCTATATAAGTATATCTTGTATTTTTTGTATTATTATACTTGTTGTGTAATAATAAGTAACTTTCTAAAAATAGCAGGTTTCCTAAAATAGAAAGTTTCCAAAAATAGATTTACTTCTTAAAATATATAAGTTTCTAAAAATAGAAAGTTTCCATAAATAGATATAAGCTGGATTATTAAGCTAATAATAAAAGCTTAAGTGTTTAGTGATTAATATTCTAAGTCATGTAATTAAATAGTATAGTTTATTAATTAATACATGTAAATTAAATAAACTATAAGTTATATGATTTAATTAAATATAAGCATGATTTAATTAAATTAAAGTGTATAAAATACTTAGGTTAAAACATGTATTAATATTGTATTAATATAACCCAAGTCACGTTTATTAGTAAATTATATGTCATGTTCAATAATTAATTAATTACTATCGTCCAAATTACATAAATAAATACTTAGGTTAAAATCATGTATTATTAAATAATAATAATAAACCTAAGTCCATGTTTATTAATTAATTATATGTCATGTTTAATAATTAATTAATACTATCATGTAAAATAAATAATTACATACTTAGGTTAAAAACATGTATTATTACAGAATAATAATTAATCTAAGTTCATGCTTTAATTAAATCAATTATATATAATGCCAAATTAATTTAATTAACTTGTAAAATTATATACTTGTAAGATAAAAAGAATATAATCATGGATCGAACCGTGTGTTATTAATTTATTAAAACGTGTCGCGAATCGACCTCGTGAAACCCGTGAAACCAAGCACCCACAAAAACTTTAGCGACAGAAAATTCTGTTTCAGATCTGTCGCTAAAGTTACCTAGTTTTGTCCCTATTTTGACCATAGAAATCTGCGACAAAAATTCTGTCGCATAATCTGTCGCTAATGTAACTTTTCATGGTACCAATCCCTGACCAAACTTTCCCACTGATTAAAGGTTATGATCCACCGTTTTTAACAAGGGTCCCACTGTTTTTAATAAGCCCAAACGTCCTGAATAATTTTAAACACCCCGATTTGGGGTTGTATCGGCTGAGTTGTTGGATCCGCCCTACGCCGCCCCTGTGTGGGTCACGGCTGGGCAGGGAAAAGAACCATCGAGACCTTAGGGTCTCGGCTTTATTAACCAAACAACACCCGACCCTCAATCATTGTGCATACCCCCTGTTGGGGTTGTATACTCGCGGTTGGCCAAAGATCAACACTACCGAGACCTTAGGGTCTCGGGTTTGTGTGTAAACCGACTGTAAACAACCCCCAACGACTTTTACCCTTAACCCACTGTTTTAACACGCATCATACTTAGGGTTTTACTTAGATTAAGATAAACAATTGCAAACATAAAAGAAAAAATCGAGATTAGGTTTCTTACGTGTTTTAGGGTTTTTGGAACAACAAACACGAACCATCCTTGATTCCTTGGACCAAACATACGTTTCCTTGTTCTTGTTTTCTGTTGGGAATGACGACAGCAGGAGGGAGAAAAACGATCGGGATGATTTTTTTAGGGTTTCTGTTTGTTGGTTATTTGTGTCGACAGAAGAAAGAAAAAAAACAAAGCACCCTCGTTTTATTAATGTAAAGGGTCGGTTTGGGTTTTTCTTGGGCCACGGCCCATCTGCCTTCCCCTTCCCTTCTTGTCCAAATAGCCCGAAACCCCCTTATTGTTCTTTTATTTTAATTAATTCGCGACTAGCTAAAATGTTACGGGTAATCATGTCTTTTTGTTATGTCGTGTATTTTCATAGTTATCGTTATACGTGTTTAAACGTAAATATTATTTACGTGATTACTTGTCGCGTTAAACTAATATACCTAATATTAATCGTGTTAAATATAATCTTCGTGTGGTTTAAATGTCGTGAATTATTATTATTGTGGTTTTATTTATTCTACGTAAGTTCATGTCGTATATTAGTAATAATTATAATTTACGTATTTATTTACCGTACGTAATTAATATACGTAACTACCTGTCGCGTCTATTTATATACGTGAAGCTCATGTTAGATGTTCGTGATTACATGTTCGTGATTTATTCGTCATCGTTTATTATTATCGTGTAATAACACGTACGTAATTCTTGAAATTAATATTCATGACACGTGTTCATGTTATAATAGGATAGTTTTAATCTTGTACGTACGATCATAAGTGTACTGTTCATGGTAAAAGCCTGCGGGTTTTACAACAACACCACACTTAACACTTACTGAATTTCACCTAATACCCAAGCATGCAGTAGACCCAAACACCCTTTTAACTTTTCAAAATCAAAATTTATGAAGTCAAAAACGTTTTCAGGTTACACCAAGCTTAGATAAACATCATAACAACTTCCTTATGCACTTAAAACAAGATTCAAGCCACTAGAACAACACATACACTAGCAGAATGCAAAATCACATAAAATACCTTTTTTCAACAGATTTTTTGGGAAATAGAACTCAAACTTCATGAATGCAAATCCACACTCACGTATGTTTGAGCTTATGTGCCTAGCTTAACAAGGCACAAGCTTCCAAATAGCTGCTAAGAAAAAGGTTAGAACAAACAAAATATATAAAGAAGAAAAATGAAAAATGAACCAACACTAATTCAAGATTTATACCCACTCTTTGAATATCCCCAAACCAAGACCTCACTTCACCTTGATAATCTTCTTATCAGGGTGATGTGACCAATCTTAGCCCAAAAATTTCAAAGGTTTGAACCAAAATACTTAGAAAAAATCAGGTTTTTGGAAAATCTTGCAATTTCTTGCACAATCTTTAAAAACAAGTTTTGAAACTTCACAATCACAAACTAGAACCAATAACAATAAGTAAATGAGAATGGCACTTGGAATTCTTTAAAGATATCAAACACTTTTTCATTACTTTGAACAAAGGATTTATAGATTCTTGACCAAAAGAAAAACCAAGAGCAAATTGCTCTGTGTAACCCTAAACCCTTTATATAGAGGGTGTACATGGAAACATTAAGCTAAAAAAACTAAAAACCCTAAGCATTGAACTTCCTCTTTTTCCCTTTGAAGTTTGAAATTTTCTTGATCATGTGAAGAAGTTTAGCTATTTGTGAGGCTGTAAAAGTGCTACCAATTGATCCAAAAGCCCAAAGTGAGCTTAGTATGAAAGCTGGATTGTGGGACGTTGAATTTCTGGCAGGTTTTGGAATCTTCTCTAAAGTATGCAGCAGGGGAATCTTGTGTGGCCCTTTGAGGTGAGGTGGCAAAGGGTTTAAGGGTTGGGTTATGATTAGTGTACCCTTAATCATAAAACTTGATAATATTAGGGCTTAATTTCACGTAATTAGTAAAACCCTAATCTTGTTCTTCGTATGAATAGTTAAGGTTTAATCCATTTTTGTTTTTAAAAAAGTGTTAACCGCGTGTTTTAAACTAGTTAATATAATTAGTTAAAACCGGTTGTGAGTGGTTTGGTGTGTTGGCAAAATGATGGCTTGTGATTGGGTGAGAGGTGTTAATGGGGCACGTGGTGAATTCTGATTAGTCTAGGTAAGTATGATGTCTTGGCAATTATCACCCCCTTTCTTTCTTTCTTTCTTCTTTCATTTGAAGTTTAATTCCACAAAACTGAAAATCCCTTTGTAATAAAGTTTCAGTTTTTATACTTTTGCCCCAAAAAGTTTCGTAAAGTATTTTCAAGGGTATTTCTTGTCATTTCATGATATTTGAAGGACCAATCTTGTAATGTCTTCAATCTACAAGGTCTTGACTTGAATTGTTGACTTTGTGGAGGACTAATATTGACAAGTCTTCATAATTGAGGGACTATTCTTGCCAATTCTTCAAAGTTAAGGGTCCTTTTTGTAATTTTGACAAACTTTAAGAACCAAACTTGTAATTATGAATATACAAGGGTTTAAATTGTCAATTATTCAATAATGGAGGACCCTTCTTGTACAATCTTCAACTCTTCAAGGGTTTTTCTTGGAAAATCAACTCTAGCCCGGTTCATTGTGCGGCTTTGTTTCCCGTGTTTGTTTTTGCTTGTTTCTTGAGATCTTTTGCCATTTTCTCAATATCCATACCTAAAATACACATTGAACAAACACAAGCATATATTTGGCACATTTTATGACATTTTAACCATTTTAAGCCTGTTTGGAAGATGAGACTATGTATAATTGCAGTCTCATCACCCCCCATACTAAACCATTGCCGTGCCCTCACGCAATGATAGAATAAAGTATCGTAGCACCTCCAAAATTCATTTTTATGCACTTTTATTGAATCATAAACTTACTACACTACCACTATTACTACTACTTGCGTTTTAGACATAATGTATGATTTTCATCTCAAAATGGGACGTTTAGGTTCATAGAACAAGAACACATGAGTGCTTCGTTAGAAATGATATCATCGTCCTCGATTTTCACCCAATTCCATGCTATGCGTGTAACGAGATCATTGTCGTTATAAGTTAGTAATGCTAACACTACTCATATTCCCTAATCACGTACTTAGACTCCCATAATCCTAATTGGTATCTCTTATATTTTATTTTTGTCTTGAATGATCACGAGGATGCATTGTTTGACTTATGCGATGATAGAGATTTAGGTCTAAAAATAGAGTCATAACAGTGTAATCAAGACCATCGAATTAATAACCCCCCTAATAGACAACGATGTCAAAAAATTAAGTCAACAAGAAGGATCGATAAACACGGTTTTATAACGGTTTTTAACATGAGACTTATTACCAAGACTTTTATACGCCCCCTAACGGATGGGCCTTATTGTCATAGGTTTACCTCCATCTTTTATTCAAGTTCGCCATGAAGCTTTTATTATGACTTCGATCTTGCCTTGCCTTTTATTATCCTCCTCATCGGTGGTTTTATTATGGACAAAGACGTATATCCTCACGCTAAGGCGAATTTTGGATCTTTAAAGCTTCAAAGACTAAGGCATAATTCACTTTCAATTTCGCATAGATTTTTCGTCCTTGTGAGCTTCAAACTGTTTCCTTGATTTAGGTGAGCACTTGAAATATTATTATTGGGTGAATCTTTCGATTATTCGGGTTGCCAATACTTCAAAACCGTGACGCTGGTGATACCTTAGTGTCTTCCCAATTTAATTACATGGAAGCTACTAGAAAAGACTAGAAACCAACAATCAAGACTAAACCGCTAAGCCAATACTTATTAGCAAATATATATACAAGCGAAGGGAGAATAAGCAAACAACGAGAACACATGAGTTTTTGAAAGAATACGAGTACTCTACGTTTAGCATAGTAACCTATAATTAATTCTATCATTTCTCGTCCTCATTTAAGAGACTTAGCCTAATAAAAGTTAAGGAATCAAAGCTAAGTGCTCAATACGCACGGTCGAGCCAAAAATTACTCTTATTCTAGCCATCGGAAAATCTACATTCGTGTCTTCAAACACTTATGAAACATGAGAAAAAATTTAAAATTTGGCCATTTTTAGCCTTATTTTGTAACAAAACGATAAACAAAAAGATAAATTTTGGAAAGTGTTATGTTTTGGCAAGGCAAGTATCTATTCACCCCCCCATACTAAAGTTAAACATTGTCCACAATGTTTCAAGTCTAAGGGTAGGATACCCCCATACTAGAGACGAAGTAGAATGCTTAATCTAGCATGGAAAGGGTGGAACCATTAAATCAATAGCCGTTAATGAAGTGTGCTATAAACCTAAGGTTAGAACAATCAAGGATATATCATATGGATATCGAGAAATTCTTCAAAGAAAACGATCGAGTGCTCCCATAAAACGAACACGAGAGGCTCCAATCGTGAAGATCGTGATCATCTAAAAACCACATATCGCAAACAACCACGGAACAAAGGTTGGAAGGGCATAAATCTCCTCACGTAAGCTACATTAGAAAGCGATAATATGTACATGTATAAGCATTGGACTCCCCCACGAGGCACCTCGTATTCTATTACCGAGTCATGAGCTCGACTCGATCCCCTCAATACTTATCCGAGTCATGAGCGGTACGAACGACCCATAAAGCATCGTCTAACGTATCCGACAACGATTGTCGGTTTTCTCCTATCGATCTCCCCAAGATCCTCTTTAACACTCGGTTTGAAACCTCGACTTGCCCACTCGTTTGTGGGTGATAAGCCATAGAAAGCCGATGTGTAACCCCATATTTCTTCAAAACTCTTTCAAATTGGTCATTGTAAAAATAGGTTCCACGATCGCTTATGATTTCACGCGGGGTTCCAAACTGAGAAAACAATTGCTTCAAAAACTTGACTACCACACGAGCATCATTCGTGGGCAAAGCCTTAGCTTCCACCCACTTGGATAGGTAGTCAACGACGACAAGGATGTACTTATTATCACGAGATGATGGGAACGACCATAAAATCAATTCCCCAAACATCAAAGATCTCACACACTTGGATGATGTTTTGTGGCATTTCATCATTTTGTGAGGCTTTTCCTTGTCTTTAGCATGATTCAAATGACTTGACAAGTGCATGTGCATCTCGGTAAATAGTAGGCCAAAAGAAACCGGCATCAAAAACCTTCTTCGCTGTGAGATTAGCACAATGGTGACCACCGTTGGCCCCTCGTGACAAGCTCTAAGGATATTAGAAGCTTCGGTGCCAAAAACACCACGTCGAATAATTTGATCCACACAAGTCCGAAATAGGTAAGGGTCGTTCCAAAAGTAGAACTTGACGTCACGGAAGAATTTTCGTTTTTGTTGAGTCGTCATACCCTTAATGATGAAGTTGCCCGCATGGTAACTTGCGATGTCCGCAAACCATGAGGTGGATGAGTCAAACTTATAATTCACTACACCAAGTGTCTCGAGAGGAAATGTTTCAGTGATTTCCTTTTTCTCGTACACACTTTGGTGAAGATCTTCCAAGCGAGAAAGATGATCGACCGCTAGATTTTCAGCTCCTTTTTTGTCAAGGATTGTGACATCAAATTATTGTAGGAGGAGCATCTAACGAAGAAATATCGGCTTTGCATCTTGTTTAGACATGAGATACATGATTGTCGAGTGATCCGTATACACTATGAATTGGGTCAAGACGAGGTAAGGTCGGAATTTCTCAAATGCATACACCACGGCAAGGAATTCCTTTTATGTTGTAGTGTACTTAAGTTGAGCATCCGTCATCGTCTTGCTAGCATAGTGAATAGGCAAGAAGTGCTTTTCATGACGTTGCCCCAAAACGGCCCCTATGGCGTAATCACTTGCATCACACATAAGTTCAAAGGAGAGGTTCCAATTGGGAGCAAAAAGAATGGGAGCTTCGGTAAGCTTCCTCTTTAGGATTTCAAAGGCTCGTACACAATCTTCGTTAAAGACAAAAGGGGCATCTTTTTCGAGGAGATGTGTAATAGGTCGAAAAATATTTGAAAAATCCTTGATGAATCGACGATAAAATCCCGCGTGGCCTAGGAAACTACTAACTCCCTTGACTGTTTTAGGATGAGGTAATTTGGAGATGACGTCTACTTTAGCTTTGTCTACCTCAATCCTCGCTTTCGAAACCTTGTGCCCTAAGACGATTCCTTCCTTAACCATAAAATGACACTTTTCCCAATTGAGCACAAGGTTGGTTTCCTCACAATTCGACAAACACGAAGTGAACGAACAACCAAACATGGAAAAATCATCCATAAAGACTTCCATCGTCTTCTCGATCATATCATGAAAAATAGCCATCATGCATCGTTGAAAAGTTCCCGGTGAATTACAAAGTCCGAATGGCATTCTACGATAGGCAAACGTTCCATATGGATATGTAAACGTAGTTTTTTATTGATCACGAGGATCGATGGGGATTTGGAAGTAACCGGAAAAACCATCTAAAAAGAAATAGAAATCGTTTCCCGCAAGACTCTCCAACATTTGGTCCATGAAGGGCAAGGGAAAATGGTCTTCACGAGTGGCGTCATTCAACTTACGATAGTCGATACACACCCTCCAACCGGTCACGAGTCGAGTTGGTACTAACTCGTTGTAATCATTTGGCACAACGGTCATTCCTCCCTTTTTAGGGACACAATGAATAGGACTCACCCAATGGCTATCGGAAATAGGGTAAATCATTCCCACGTCAAGGAGTTTAAGGACTTCCTTTTTGATGACGTCGTGAATTTTTGGGTTCACCCTCCTTTGACATTGGATTGCGGGCTTGTAGTCCTCCTCCATTAAGATTTTGTGGGTACAAAATTTTGGATCGATCACCTTAATGTCAGATAATTTCCACGTAATTGCCCCTTTGTGGTTCTTTAGAACATCGATAAGTGCGGTTTTTTCATCATTCTAAAGATCTTTCGCAATAATAACCGACAACTTATCGTCTCCTTCCAAGAATACGTATTCAAGATGAGGAGGTAAATCTTTCAACTCGAGAATTGGTGGTTCCTCGATTGAAGATTTGGGTTCGATACTCATAACCTCCTCGGGTGGAGGAAATGGGGAATCGTTAAGAAAATCCTTGATAATTGAGAAGTCCTCATCGTTGTCGAGGTCTTCGTTAAAAGTACGAGGAACATCAAATTCGTCCAACGTAAAACCACCACCTTCAAATGGAGTTAATACACGGCTTTTTGGCCCGTATAAAAATTAAAGTTCGTTCTCTGTGTTGGTCTAATCGAATTGATCTAGGTTCTATGTGTGACTCTATTGTTTTTGGTGAAACAAATATTTTTGGTTGTTTTTAAATTTAAATGTGCAAAGACTTAAAAGTAAATTGTCGTTAAAGTAAATGGCGTGAAATTAAATTGACGAGTTAATTAAATCTAAACTAATTAAAAGAAAGGTGCGATATTTTAAAAAAACTTTGAAAAATAAAATAATTAAATGACTAAAAATAAAAGCGTGACGAGAATTAAAAATGGACAAAGTATTAAAATGATAACGTAAAAATTAAACAAGACAAAGTATAAAGAAAACCATCCTAATCGGAATTTATTCCGATTAGGCTTACCATCGGAATACACTACCTACCCTGATCAGAATATGGTATAGACTCTTGATCGGAATACGGGGTAGACCCTGGTCGGAATGTAGATAGGAACCCGTAATCGGAATATGTCACTTCTCCCGATCAGAATACCAAACTAACACCTCGATCGGAATGTGTAGAACCAAACCAGATCGGAATAAGAACTAAAGTACCAATGGGAATAATGTCACCTTATCTGATCGGAATGTTGTACTTACCTTTGATCGGAATGATTAAAACCTCACTGATCGGAATACCAAGATACCCCAAATCGGAATGCTGTTAGGAATATCAAAACCCTAATCTGATTACTCCAATCGGAATGTATAACCCTTTTCTGATTTGTCAGATCGGAATACGGTAGAAAAAGCACAAATTAAGCTAATCTAATAAGCTATGATTCTAATAAGCACAAGACGAAAATCCTGAGGCAAACCGTACAAAAATAAGCTACTAAAATGAAATTTAAAGATTTTTTTAAACACGAAAAGGATAAGCTTTACTAAAAACAACTTTTATATAAAAATAACTTTTATAAAAACTTTAAAATCTATAAGATGAAAACAAATAAGCTATAAAAATCAATGATTCAAAACAATCACAAGCATAAAAATGTAATCTTTTCAAATAAACAACACAATAAGCATGTAATCAATAAAATCAAGCAAGAAAGAAAGGTAGAATGAGAGATCAAACAAATAAAGTAAAGGTGCAATAAAGGTAAAAGTAACTTACTTGAAAATTAAAGTGCAAGACAAGGTAATAAAAGGTGCAAGTAATTAAATGTGCATAAAAGTAAATGTGGAAGAACTAGTGTCACTCTAGCCAATTGCATCATTAAGTCCCTCCTTCTTAATCTCTTTGTTAATTGCACCATTAGTCCTTAAGCCTTTAATTCTTCTTTAATCTTGGACTTTAATGACTTTTGGCTCGGGATTTCTTTGAACTCGTCTTTTAATTCTTCAATAAATTAGACTTGAGTTTTTCGGCTTTTGATAAACTTCCGTCTTTTTACTTTTTCTTCGATAAATCTTCAGAATTGGTCTTGGACTTCCGTTCTTTTTCCACTCTTGACTTTTCGACTTCATCTTTCATCTTTTTCTTCAATAAAAGCCCGTAAATGCCGTGTTTTCTCCACTTTTCATAATTTCGTCCTAAATCACAACAAAAACACAAACCATGCATAATTCCGACATAAAAGACATAAAATACACATTTTGGTCCGGTTATTATTGTAATTAAGTGGTAAAAAGGATGGGTGTTTACACACCTATCAAATCCCCTACAGTTGACCATTGCAATGTCCTCATGCAATGCATTAGTTACAAAGCACGTTTACATTTTTCATCATTATCAATCCACGTTGGCCTTTACTAAAGAGATAGAAAATTATAAACATTCAAAATAAAGAAATCAAAAACATACCTTGGGTTTTGGAAATGTTGTGAATGATCATCATCCTCAAGTTTTCACTTTCTCCAAACCAAGCTTAAAAACGAGTGTTATTATAAGTTAGCAAACTAACACGAACATATGTGGGCCAATTATTCACTTAGACTCCCTTATTCCTAGATGTATCTCTTATATTTTATTGTTGTCTTGAATGATCACGAGGATGCATTTTCGACTTATTTCGATAGTTATTAAGTCTGAAAATAAAGTGGCACGATTTAATCAATAGTTAGCTAAAGGACAAAATCTTTTAAAACTGCTTCTCGGGACCTCATAAAGTTCATATCTTGGCATAACTCGTTTCGCGATTTGAGACCTTTCTCGGACCGATATTTGGCAGCGACTTCATACTTCAAACCTCGAGAGACGTTCATGAAATAATGGTCTTCTCTTCATAATAGGAATTTCTTCACTTGAAATTTTGAGAGATTCTTCATATATGGACCACGACTTCTTCATTTTTCTCCAACCTTTATTTTGGACTTTGATATACAACGATCCGCCTCCTTTTATGACTTGGATCTATTTATCCTCATACCTTGTTAGGGTCTTTTCGGATACACTTCTCCATGACTTTTGGGGAGTTTTTGCTTTTCGTCGTGTATCTCGATCCTTCATATTGATTTTCGATAAATGATTCTTCACATCACTTTGGATCTTTAGCAACAAAATATAGCCCTCATGCCTTGTTAGGGCCTTTTTGGACTCGCCAATCTTCGCATCCCGCTTCAATAAGTTATGCCTTGGCTATGAACTCTAATCCATACCGAGGAACTTATAAACGATCTTGGGCTAGAAGCTAAGTAACTTTTCAAATCGTACAACCTTATTTATTGCAGATAAATTTATTAGCCGGCGATGGGAGAATAGGCTTATAATTAACTCACATAAATTCCCGAAAGAATACTGAACTTATAATTGACTCTATCATCTCTCGTTCTCCACAGTTTAAAATCTCAAGGAATGAGACTCGTGGATGCTTAGCCTATTAAATCAAATTTTTGGGTTTTCGAGTCGCCTATAGGATCTTGCAATCTCTTAGACTTTTTCAAGTTTAGAAACCGCTTTTTAAAGTTCCCTTGATAAACGACTCTCTAGGATCAATTATAGGAACTTGCGAAAAGTTCTTGTTCTTAACCCGTTAGAGTTAAGACTTTCGCGTTTTATAGCTCCCTATATAAAAGCCTAGCAAAACTTGACTTAAACACGTTAAGGATACTAGCTAGAGTAAACTTAGACAAGTAAACTCGGGTTGAGTCAAAAGATTCACAACGTTTGAAAATTAAAACCACTTTATTAAAGATTTATTCTAATAAGGCAAGAAAATAACTATATAAAAGGAAAAACTAATAGGCCAAAATAGATCAAATATTTTGAAAAATGTCGAAAAACTGATTTTCCGGTTAAAATGAGGACAAATACAAGGAAAAGACCACTTAACTTCGATAGAAGTCCCCCCTACACTCAATATAAACATTGTCCTCAATGTTTAAGCATGTGGGAGTAAACTCCCCTACACTTAGGACATTGTGCACGTTGTTTAAATCTCGCTAAGGGAGAGACAACTAAAGAGATTCCTATTTTACTATTGAGAAAATATAAAATAGTGAATTGAAAAGAGTTTAGGATAGAACCGGGATAATAGAGCATGGAATCACGGGTTGTCAAGAATCATCAAGAGTGGATCATTGAAGCTCGAATCCCTGATTAAGAAGTGAGGAGAGGAAATAGCAAACCAAAGGGTCTCCCCTACACTTATGATAAAGAAAGCGAAAAGATAGATGCATGGGTTGCCTCCCAAGAAGCGCTTGATTTTTGTTAACCGAGTCGTGAGCCTGACTCGACCTTGATTATCAACGGAAGAAGCATGAAACATATCCACCAGGATCAAAGACATAGTTTTCGTCCATCAAATAGCAGAGGCTTAAGGCGAACAAGGCAAGCCAAAGAAGAATAGGCAAGGTTCCCTTAAGCAGCGATGGAGCACGGTGGAAGCAAGTATGGTGAGGAGCAAGCATGTCTTCAATATTTCCAAAGATGTTTCCTTTTATTTCATCAGGTGGATACTGAGATGGCTTAAAGATTGTAATACCGGGGTCGAACACCTTTTCCTTTAAGGGAAAATAGCACTCAGGCTCAGCAGAATGGGAAGAGGATCCGCGAAGAAGCACAACCTCGTCCTCAGAAGTGCGACAAAGAGGTGTTAAATCATACGTGCTGCGGATATTGGTGTCGACTGGTTTCTTCTCCTTTGAAAGAATGTGCTTCAAATCCAAAGTAGGATCAAGACGATAATCTTCAAAATCCAAAGGAGGTGCATCACTCTCATGAGGGAAGTAAGTGTTAAGAAACATAGAGAAATCTTCCTCAAATGAGTAATCGTCCAAAGTAGGATCGAGTGATGGCGGAGGATCTTCATCATGTGAAGAATCGCTCGAAAGAGTATCAACCTCATCGAAATCATCATACATGGGCAGATCGGGATACTCAAAAGTAAGGTCATCATAATCATCTGAATCTGAGCTAGAATCATCATCATAAGCATCAAAGACCGGTGGAGAATCATACATGGGAGAAGGTTCCAAAGTAGGGAGAGAATCATCCACATCATCTTCAACAAGTGGATTATCAATGGAAGAATCGAATAGAGGATTGTCGTAGACAACAAAGTCATCATGCACATTAATCATATTCACTGATACTCGGCCTCCAAAGGTTTTACTTGAAAGCTTTCCCATTTTAAAAACTTGTGCATCATCCCCGACTCGTAAGATTAACTCACCTTCGGCCACATCCACTAAAGCTCGTCCGGTTCTCAAGAATGGTTGACCAAGTAGTAAAGGAATACGAGGGTCCATTTCATAATCAACAACGACAAAATCGACCGGGAAAGTAAATGTGCCAACTTTGATGAACACGTCTTCGGCTATACCAACGGGGTAAGCGAGAGTGCGATTAGCAAGTTCAAGAGTCATCTTTGTTGGAGAGAGGTCGGGTAATGATAGTGTTTTCCAAACACTCAAAGGCATAAGATTAATACTAGCCCCGAGATCAGCAAGGGCAGTAAATTCTTCAGTTTTATTGAACACGCAAGGCAACACAAAATGACCGAGATCTCCAAGCTTTTCCGGAAGTTCTTTATGAATAACTGCAGAGCAGTTTTCATTTAAGCGTGTGTTGGCGAGTTCAATCAACTTCTCCTTCTTGTTAAGCAATTCCTTAAATGCTTTGACAAATTTTGGCATGTGGACAAGTGCTTCAAGAAAGCTAATGTTGAAGTTCATCTGAGAGATCATCTTCACATAGCGTATCACTTCAGAGTCCTCCTTGGTTAGCATTTTGGTCTTGCCTAAACGAGAGGGATAAGGGATATTGGGTTTGGGTGGTGAAGGTGAAGGCGTAGTAGGTAATGGTTGAGATGTTGAAGGTTCCTTCCGAGGTACATTGTCATGACGAGGCGGAGACGGTAATGGTGCACTAATACTAGGTGTAGGAGGAGTAGGGATAAATGGTGGTGGAGGAGGTGTAGATGATGGGGGTGGGATTGGTGGATCGACAATGGTAATTCCACTACGAGTAGTAATAGCACTCACATTTGCTCGCGGATTGGTGACGGTGTTTGAAGGTAGAGAACTCGAAGTAGAAGGTTGAGCTGCGGGCAAGAAACTAGCAAGCATATTCTTCAAATCATTGGTTTGATTTCTGAAGGAGGATTGAATATTGTCTCGAATCTCGGATCTTATCTCATTTCCTTGCTTGGTGATATCTCCTTTCAGATTGATAATTTGGCTCTGTAGATTCTTGATTTGCTCACCTTGGGTTCTCATGATAGCTTCAACATCATGGTTAATGGGTGGGGCTTGTTGGGCGGGTGGGTGATAAGGATTAGAATCTCTTGGTGGGATTTGGTTGCTTCTATTGTAGTTGTTGGCGGGGTTTTGGTTTTGAGGGGAAAAACCGGGTGAAAGGTAGTTGTTGGAACGGTAACTCAACAGATTTCTATCCCCTTGAGGTCGAGCTTGGTAATTTTCCGGTGAATAATTACCATAAGCTGCATACACATTTCCCGGATTTCCTTGTGTAGAAGGACAATCGGTGTATGAGTGAGGACCGCCGCATGTTTCACAAGGATTGGCAACCGCTTTAACTTGTTGTTGTTGTTGGTTTGAAGCGAGAAGTGTAATACTTTTGCTCATTTCAGTCATCATGCGGGTGAGTTCGGTCATCTCAGGGTTTGCTGAAGTAGAAGAAACATTGACTCTCGGGTTGTTCCTTGAAGAAGCGGAGGAATCCCAGTTTTTGTGGTGAGTAGTCATGTTCTCAATAAGTTCTCTACACTCCTCGGGTCTCCTTTTCATAAATGTGCCACCGGCGGCTGCATTAATCGTATCACGATCACGAAAAGTCAAACCGTTGTAGAAAGTATCAATTAAGGTCACAGGGAGCATGTTGTGGTTTGGACAACGATCAATCAAGACATTATATCTTTCCCAAGCATCAAAAAGAGATTCATCGGGATCTTGCATGAAACCGTTGATTTGATTGCGAAGGCTCGTGACCATGGATGTTGGAAAGTAGCGCGACAAAAAGCGTTGAGTCATGTCATCCCAAGTGTGAATAGAATTCTTCGGGAGACGATCAAACCATTTCTCGGCATGATGCGATAAAGTATGTGGAAAGAGTTGTAGGCGTAGAACATCCATTGTGGCACCAGGCAACTTCATGCTTTGGGTGATTGTAATGAACTTGTCGAGGTGTTTGTTGGCATCATCATCAGGCAATCCACGGAATGGGTTAGTTTGCACTTGCTGAATCATGTGGTGCTTCAACGAAAACTCAGGAGCGTTGATTTGCATCGGCGCAATCGGTCCTCCTCGTCCAAACATGGTAGGTTGACAAAGTTCCTCCATTATCCGAAGATCGGGCTGTGGAAGAACATTGTTGTTATTTTTGAGGTGCGGTGGATGATTATTGTTGTTAACACCTGACATACTTAAATCTTCTTGAGTCTCGGGCTCTTGATAATTAGAAGATCTAGTACGCATACACCTGAAAATGCAAAAGAAACCAAACACAAAGACAATATATATACACAATAAAGATAAAATCTTTTTGGATTTTTGAAATTTTTAATTTTTATGGTTTTTTAGCAATTTTTTTATTTTTATGATTTTCTGAAATTTTTAAGCAAGAAAAGTAACGCTCACAAGTGAACGAATCCCAAAGAGCAACGCGTCTTTCACAGAAAACCGTTAATCTTTATGAAAAGATCCGGCAACGGCGCCATTTAATACACGGCTTTTTGGCCCGTATAAAAATTAAAGTTCGTTCTCTGTGTTGGTCTAATCGAATTGATCTAGGTTCTATGTGTGACTCTATTGTTTTTGGTGAAACAAATATTTTTGGTTGTTTTTAAATTTAAATGTGCAAAGACTTAAGAGTAAATTTTCGTTAAAGTAAATGGCGTGAAATCAAATTGACGAGTTAATTAAATCTAAACTAATTAAAAGAAAGGTGCGATATTTAAAAAAAAACTTTGAAAAATAAAATAATTAAATGACTTAAAATAAAAGCGTGACGAGAATTAAAAATGGACAAAGTATTAAAATGATAACGTAAAAATTAAACAAGACAAAGTATAAAGAAAACCATCCTAATCAGAATTTATTCCGATTAGGCTTACCATCGGAATACACTACCTACCCTGATCGGAATATGGTATAGACTCTTGATCGGAATACGGGGTAGACCCTGGTCGGAATGTAGATAGGAACCCGTAATCGGAATATGTCACTTCTCCCGATCGGAATACCAAACTAACACCTCGATCGGAATGTGTAGAACCAAACCAGATCGGAATAAGAACTAAAGTACCAATCGGAATAATGTCACCTTATCTGATTGGAATGATGTACTTACCTTGATCGGAATGATTAAAACCTCACTGATCGGAATACCAAGATACCCCAAATCGGAATGCTGTTAGGAATATCAAAACCCTAATCCGATTACTCCAATCGGAATGTATAACCCTTTTCCGATTTGTCAGATTGGAATACGGAGGAAAAAGCACAAATTAAGCTAATCTATTAAGCTATGATTCTAATAAGCACACGACGAAAATCCTAAGGCAAACCGTACAAAAATAAGCTACTAAACTGAAATTTAAAGATTTTTTTAAACACGAAAAGGATAAGCTTTACTAAAAACAACTTTTATATAAAAATAACTTTTATAAAAACTTTAAAATCTTTAAGATGAAAACAAATAAGCTATAAAAATCAATGATTCAAAACAATCACAAGCATAAAAATGTAATCTTTTCAAATAAACAACACAATAAGCATGTAATCAATAAAATCAAGCAAGAAAGAAAGGTAGAATGAGAGATCAAACAAATAAAGTAAAGGTGCAATAAAGGTAAAAGTAACTTACTTGAAAATTAAAGTGCAAGAAAAGGTAATAAAAGGTGCAAGTAATTAAAGGTGCAAGGTAATTAAATGTGCATAAAAGTAAATGTGGAAGAACTAGTGTCACTCTAGCCAACAAAATGAAAAGTGATTAAGACTAATCTATATATAGGGGAGGATTAGGAAGCTTCCTCCCCTCCTTCATTTCCTCTTAATTGCATCTTTAAGTCCCTCCTTCTTAATCTCTTTGTTAATTGCACCATTAGTCCTTAAGCCTTTAATTCTTCTTTAATCTTGGACTTTAATGGATTTTGGCTCGGGATTTCTTTGAACTCGTCTTTTAATTCTTCAATAAACTAGACTTGAGTTTTTCGGCTTTTGATAAACTTCCGTCTTTTGACTTTTTCTTCGATAAATCTTCAGAATTGGTCTTGGACTTCCGTTCTTTTTCCACTCTTGACTTTTCGACTTCATCTTTCATCTTTTTCTTCAATAAAAGCCCGTAAATGCCGTGTTTTCTCCACTTTTCACAATTTCGTCCTAAATCACAACAAAAACACAAACCACGCATAATTCCGACATAAAAGACATAAAATACACGTTTTGGTCCGGTTATTATTGTAATTAAGTGGTAAAAAGGATGGGTGTTTACACACCTATCAGGAGTGAAGGATGGTGTCGAATTATCAAGAATAGGATCGAGCATAGTGGGATTGCCACTATTTTCATCGTCACCAAAACCTAAAAATTCTTGTGAAAACTCCACGCAAACGACGTCGATCATATCAACGAGGTTTATAGTCGCGACAAAATAAACATGAGAAAGTTGAGAGTTTTGTGTTGCGTTTATAACAAGTTCCTCGTCGTTGAAATGTAAGGTAATTTTTCTAGCATGCACATCAATCAACGCCATTGACGTATCCAAAAACAAACGACCTAAAATAAGAGGAACTTGAGGATCCGTTGGAATATCGACAACGATAAAGTCTACCGGATAATAGAACTTTCCCACTTTCACAAAAACGTCTTTGGTCAATCCACATGCGGGAATCGTGGAATGATCGGCCAATTCGAAAGATATTAGTGAAGGAGTAAGATTAGGAAGATTGAGCGACTTGAATATTGCAAGAGGCATCAAGTTAATACTAGCACCAAGATCGGCCAAGGCGTAGCATTCATCCATATCTTGAATAGCACATGGAATCAAGAATTTACCGGGATCACCGACTTTTTGAGGTATGCGGTTAAGATAAACCGATGAACAACTAGAAAATTGTTGCAATTTCTCCTTGTTTTTTAACGTACTCTTAAAGTTAGCGGCAAATCTAGGCATCATGACCAAAGCGTCGGCAAAACTTATATTGAAATGCAAATCACGAAACATTTTCATAAAAAATTCAAATTGGTAATTCTCACGCTCTTGTCGTTTCTCCTTACGAGGTCTCGACGGGTAAGGCAAAGGTGGTGTGGGTTGAGGCATAGGCATAGCCTTTGGAATCTCGGGATCAAATGATGGTAATGGGTCAACCGTAGGTGTGGTTTGAGCGATACTTCGTGGGATTAGGAATTCCTCCTCTTCGACCACCACCTCAGATTCTTCCTCAATTTCCTCCACTGTTGGAGTAATTGGTTGAGGAGTCGGTTCCTTAAAGGTCTTACCACTACGTATGGTAATCACTTTCATCTCTCCCTTAGGGTTCGATATGGTGTTACTAGGAAGACTACTCGAAGAAGACGGTTTACACATTATAGCCTCAAACATGCTAGAAATTTTATCCTCAAACATAGGTTGCCTCTTATCGGCCTTAAGCATCTCTTATTTTATATCATGTTGCCCTTGTTCCATCTTTTGTTCGTTTTGTTGTAACCTAGTCACATTACTCTCCATTTTGTTGGTATGAATCTTAAGTTCATTTGCGAGCCCAGTTTTCAACTCTTTTTTCAAATCATTCTTAAAATCGGATCTTGGGCTAATGATCTCCCTTTGTATATTATCAAACATATTATCATTACCATTTGCATATTCAAAAAATTCATTTAGAAGATCTTTCAAGTTTTGCAAACTCTTGTTGTTGTTTTGAAAATCATGGTTTTGATTTTTGTTTTGCACTTGATTATTAGTCCCTTGATTCCCATAGTTGTTACCCTTATAATTGTTCCTTTGATTTCCTTGATAACAAACTTAATTGTTTCGATAATTGTTAGCATTTTGATTTGGTGCAAAACCCGGTGGAGTCAATTGATTAGTGCGGGTAACTTGACCGTTTTGGCTATAAGTTCCCGTGGCCGCGTAGGAACTCGAAGTGTTACCACCGTTGGTAATGAACTCGGAGAAATCATGACCTCCACCACAATACATACAAGAAACCTTAACCGTTTTAGCCGTAGCAGGAGTGGGTTGTTCACCAACTTTAAACTCAATCAAAAGTCCCTTAAACTTATCAAAGATTTTGTTCTCCAAATTCGCCTCGATTTAGCAAGCATCGATGGTACGTGACAATGAAGGTGAAGACGAAGCCTTGCTAACACTCGATGTGCTACGAGGGCTATAGACCTTGGACCTATTCTCAATAATCAACAATGATTCCTCGACCGTTTTACACAAAAAATTACCACCCGCGGCGGCATTAAGATAATCATGTTAACGATCGTTCAAGCCTTTGTAAAACGTGTCAATTTGATGCAAGTCAGAAAAACCATGATGAGGACACTCATGCAACATTTCATTAAAACGATTCCAAGCCGTTGAAGAACTCTCATTATACTCTTTTGAAAACTTTGAAATCTCATTTTTCAAATGCCTAGTCTTAGAAGGCGTGAAAAATTGGTTTACGAACTTAGAAACGAGATCCTTCCACGTCAATATGGAATTGGGTGGCTCTTTCTCTAACCAAATTTTAGCGGGCCTCGCTAAGGAATACCGAAAAACCATCATCTTAATCGAGTCTTTAGAGACGTCCTTAAACTTGCAAGTGGCGGTAAGACGATTGAATTGGCGGATATGGTTGTGAGGGTTGTCCTTCTCGTCACCACGTAATTTGTTGTTTTGGATCATGGACAAAAAACCCGTCTTAACTTCAAAATTCTCCGCAAGGATAGCGGGGGTCACAATAGCCTCACCATAACCCTCGGTGGGTGCTTGAAGTAACTCCATCATAGTACGATTAGCCATGGTTGCCTCTTGTTCTACGATAGGGTCATCAATAGGATATTCTTCACTAGAAGGCGTTCCTTCCTTTCGGTTTCTACGTTTACGAGCACGTCTTGCTTGGTTGCGAGTTTGTATAAACGTCACGTACAACGTGGGGATGAGCAAAGAAAATTATTTTTGGTGTTTTTAACTCTTTCAATCTTTTTTTGCTTTTCATTGTTTTTACTTTTTTTGGATTTCGTGATGTATTACGTACACAAAAATCTACAAATCTCTCCTCAAATCAAATCTCTCGATTAAAGGAGCCTCAAGGAATGAAAATGATCACGTGAAGTGAACGCCTTCGATGACTTTAGAACGTTGGTGGAACACCAAAACGTTCAAGAGGGTTTAATCTTTTGGAACCAACAAAATATATAGATACGTAGATAATACTTTGGTTGGCAAACCCTCGATTAGCGCTTTTTCTCTTAACACGCGCAAGCAAGCGGGGGAAACGAGGCGGCGCTAAGCACTTAAGAGCCTTTTTCCCTTAGGTCGTGAAATACAACCGCCTTATACCCACCTTCTAGTTTGTGTTAATTAAAATCAAGCTTCACGAAAGTAATTATCTATTTTGCCTTTTTTTTCTTTGTTTTAGATTCGAATACAATGATTGAGTGATGAAATCCCAAATCAAGGTTGTGTTTTCACACTTTTGGAGTACTTGTGAATTTATTGTTTTACGTATATAATATACTAATAATATTCACACAAAAAACAAAAAACCGATAATACGTATGATTAGAGTGCTAATCACACAAATAATTATTATGGCTAATATAAAAACAAAATTTGGTGAAATCAAACACAACACGCCTCCCCGGCAGCGGCGCAAAAATGATAATTGTAAACTCACACTCGTTTAGGAAAACGAGGAAAAAGTGGTAAGTACTAAGTAAACGTTTAGGAAAACGTAAGCACTTATGACCCTTTGTGTGGGACCGTTCTCAAGGAGGCTAATGTGTTGTGTAAAGAGATGATTAAATGTTTGTGATTATGATTATTAAGAAAGAAAAGAGAAAAGGATGACGGTTACGATTAAATTTAAACTAAGACGAAAGTCGTGAACATAAAACCGTAAAAAGTGACTAAATTTAAAAAATTATCCTAAAAATTCCTAGAAATTTTCAATGAATCCTAAAAAATGTAATTAGAGTTTACAAAAATAAAAAATACTCAAACTTTTTATTTAATTAAATAATAATTTTTTAATGCTAATTAAAGCCCAAAAAATCAATATAATTGACAAAAAGCCCAAAATGAGATTTTTCAATTTGTAAACCTCTAAAATAACTTTATTAAGCTAAAAACTATTTTTGGAGAATTTAAAATTAATTAAAACTATTTAAAAATGATTAAAAACTATAAAAATATTAAAATAATCCTAAAAATTAATTAAATGACAAGAAAATAATCTAAAAGTTTTAAAAATCCTAACTTAATGTATTTAACCCTAGAAAAATGAAAAAGTTGCAAAAATCCTAAAATTAATTTTTAATAAGAAAATAATAATAAAATATTAATAAAAATTCAAAAATTATACAAATTCTAAAAACTTGCAAAATAGTTTAATTTAACCTAATTTAAACATAAATGAACGTGAAATGACAAAAATACCCCTAATGAGCCTCCAAATGGGCCAAAAACCCAAACAGTGTGCTTAATGGGCTAACTTTGGCCCAATAAGAAAAATGACCTCCAAATAAGCCCAAAACTTCCAGTTAAGCTTAAAATCCAATTTTAAACATAAAATTTCAAGGCCCAAAAGCTGAAAATGAGCTTATCACAACTTATTTCAAAACAACTTATTCTAAATGGGATTTTTGGCCCAATAAGCTATAAGTTGATGCCATAAGCTATACTTTCACACACGTTCTTCTCTTGACCTAAATAAGCCTTTTGTAAAAATAATTTTTGAATAAGCCCAAGAAATAAGCCAGAAATAAGCAAAAGCTCTCTACACAAAATGATAAAATAGTCGTTTTCGAGTTCTAGACCACTTCAAGGGCTTATTCAAGTTGAAAAAGGTTTCAAATGACTTAATTAAGCAAAATCAACCAAAAGTTTTCAAAAAGAACCACTCAATAAGCTGGAATAAGCAATAAGCTGTTTTGAAAAAGTCAAGTCAATTCTTTTTCTCGTCAAACCCTAAAGTCAAACCCTAAAAAGCTCCAGAATAAACAAATGGGTCAAATGATGAAGATTGATCACAAAATCAAAGTTGTTGCATGTCTAAATAAGCTAAGATAGCTTATTGATAAGCTGAATGAAAAATTGCACTAACAGTGGGAAGTTTTGGTGTCTTTCATTGGGAATTTTTACCAATGCTTGACTTGTTTGACTTTTTGTCTTTTGTGGGTTTTTGTTGGAATCAAAGAACACAAAGGCACCCTTATAACCAGTGGGTTATAAGGAGTCAATAACAATCAAACAAACACAAATTCACCAAGCCAAATAGTACAGTTTAATCATTTTATGCTTAGATATGATACAGACACGAACATGAACAGTGATGAAGATTAAAAAGCTAATAAACCAAGATTAAGCTAACCAGATTGAACCAAAATCATACACAAGCTTAAACAAACTTAGTTCCATACAAAACAACTCATATCATGTATTGGTTACAAGATTGAAACAGATTTAAGCATATGCAGGTTACTGATGAACAAAAGTGGCCACAAGAACTATTTGCTGAACTAGATGACCACAAACCCAATTTCAACACCACAAATCTACTTCACAGGTTGCACAAACTTAGATTTAGCGCTTGTTAGTCCTAGTCTACCCTTAGATCTAGGTGTCCACAAAATCTTAAGCAAAAACAACAAGTAATGAAGATTATATGACCACTTGATGGATTAGTGTGTTACAAAGCACAAAGCATGCAGATAAACACTCATCTATGATACTACAGCAGGAAAAAGAACAACACCACACTTAACACTTACTGAATTTCACGCAATACCCAAGCATGCAGTAGACCCAAACACCCTTTTAACTTTTCAAAATCAAAATTTATTAAGTCAAAAACATTTTCAGGTTAGACCAAGCTTAGATAAACATCATAACAACTTCCTTATTCACTTAAAACAAGATTCAAGCCACAAGAACAACACATACACGAGCAGAATGCAAAATCACATAAAATACTTTTTTTCAAAAGATTCTTGGGAAATAGAAATGAAACCTCATGAATGCACATCCACACTCACGAAAAATATTAAAAATATTAAAATAATCCTAAAAATTAATTAAATGACAAGAAAATTATCTAAAAGTTTTAAAAATCCTAACTTAATGTATTTAACCCTAGAAAAATGAAAAAGTTGCAAAAATCCTAAAATTAATTTTTAATAATAAAATAATAATAAAATATTAATAAAAATTCAAAAATTATAAAAATTCTAAAAACTTGCAAAATAGTTTAATTTAACCTAATTTAAACATAAATGAACGTGAAATGACAAAATACCCCTAATGAGCCTCCAAATGGGACAAAAACCCAAACAGTGTGCTTAATGGGCTAACTTTGGCCCAATAAGAAAAATGACCTCCAAATAAGCCCAAAACTTCCAGTTAAGCTTAAAATCCAATTTTAAACACAAAATTTCAAAGGCCCAAAAGCTGAAAATGAGCTTATCACAACTTATTTCAAAACAACTTATTCTAAATGGGATTTTTGGCCTAGTAAGCTATAAGTTGATGCCATAAGCTATACTTTCACAAACGTTCTTCTCTTGACCTAAATAAGCCTTTTGTAAAAATAATTTTTGAATAAGCCCAAGAAATAAGCCAGAAATAAGCAAAAGCTCTCTACACAAAATGATAAAATAGTCGTTTTCGAGTTCTAGACCACTTCAAGGGCTTATTCAAGTTGCAAAAGGTTTCAAATGACTTAATTAAGCAAAATCAACCAAAAGTTTTCAAAAAGAACCACTCAATAAGCTGGAATAAGCAATAAGCTGTTTTGAAAAAGTCAAGTCAATTCTTTTTCTCGTCAAACCCTAAAGTCAAACCCTAAAAAGCTCCAGAATAAACAAATGGGTTAAATGATGAAGATTGATCACAAAATCAAAGTTGTTGCATGTCTAAATAAGCTAAGATAGCTTATTGATAAGCTGAATGAAAAATTGCACTAACAGTGGGAAGTTTTGGTGTCTTTCATTGGGAATTTTTACCAATGCTTGACTTGTTTGACTTTTTGTCTTTTGTGGTTTTTTGTTGTTATCAAAGAACACAAAGGCACCCTTATAACTAGTGGGTTATAAGGATTCAATAACAATCAAACAAACACAAATTCACCAAGCTAAATAGTACAGTTTAATCATTTTATGCTTAGATATGATACAGACACGAACATGAACAGTGATGAAGATTAAAAAGCTAATAAACCAAGATTAAGCTAACCAGATTGCACCAAAATCATACATAAGCTTAAACAAACTTAGTTCCATACAAAACAACTCATATCATGTATTGGTTACAAGATTGAAACAGATTTAAGCATATGCAGGTTACTGATGAACAAAAGTGGCCACAAGAACTATTTGCTGAACTAGATGACCACAAACACAATTTCAACACCACAAATCTACTTCACAGGTTGCACAAACTTAGATTTAGCGCTTGTTAGTCCTAGTCTACACTTAGATCTAGGTGTCCACAAAATATTAAGCAAAAACAACAAGTAATGAAGATTATATGACCACTTGATGGATTAGTGTGTTACAAAGCACAAAGCATGCATATAAACACTCATCTATGATACTACAGCAGGAAAAAGAGCAACACCACACTTAACACTTACTGAATTTCACGCAATACCCAAGCATGCAGTAGACCCAAACACCCTTTTAACTTTTCAAAATCAAAATTTATTAAGTCAAAAACGTTTTCAGGTTAGACCAAGCTTAGATAAACATCATAACAACTTCCTTATTCACTTAAAACAAGATTCAAGCCACAAGAACAACACATACATTAACAAGGCACAAGCTTCCAAATAGATGCTAAGAACAACAAGGTTAGAACAAACAGAATATATAAAGAAGAAAAATGAAAAATGAACCAAGACTAATTCAAGCTTTATACCTACTCTTTGAATATCCCTAAACCAATACCTTACCTCACCTTGATAATCTTCTTATCAGGGTGATGTGACCAATCCTAGCCTAAAAATTTCAAAGGTTTGAACCAAAGAACTTAGAAAAAATCAAGTTTTTGGAAAATCTTGCAATTTCTTGCACAATCTTTAGAAACAAGTTTCAAAACTTCACAATTACAAACTAGAACCAATAACAATAAGTAAATGAGAATGGCACTTGGAATTCGTCAAAGATATCAAACACTTTTTCATTACTTTGAACATAGGATTTTCAGATTCTTGACCAAAAGAAAAACCAAGAGCAAATTGCTATGTGTAACCCTAAACCCTTTATATAGAGGGTGTACATGGACCTATTAAGCTGAAAAAACTAAAAACCCTAAGCATTGAACTTCCTCTTTTGCCCTTTGAAGTTTAAAATTTTCTTGTTCATGTGAAGAAGTTTGGCTGTTTGTGAGGCTGTAAAAGTGCTACCAGATGATCCAAAGGCCCAAAGTGAGCTTAGTATGAAAGCGGGATTGAGGGAGGTTAGATATCTGGCAGGTTTTGGCATCTTCTCAAAAGTATGCTGCAGGGGAATCTCGTGTGGCCCTTTGAGGTGAGGTGGCTGATAGATGTGAAAACACCCATCCTTTTACTACTTAATTATAATAATAACCAATCTAAAACGTGTATTTAATGTCATAAAAGTCGGAATTATGCGTGGTTTGTGTTTTTGTTGTGATTTAGGACCAAAATGTGAAAAGGGAAGAAAACACGGGTTTTCACAGGATTTTATCAAAGAAAACGACAAAAGACGAAGTCAAAAGATCAAGAGTGCAACAAGAACGGAAGTCAAAGGCCTATTCTAAAGATTTATCGAAGAAAAAGTCTAAAGACGGAAGTTTAACGAAGTCAAAGAACCAAATCTAATAAAAGAAGAAAATTAGAAGACGAGTTCATTTCATATCGACTAATCCGGAGACAATGTCGAGAAAGATGAAGAAATTAAAAGACGAAAAGACGAAAAGAAAGATAGAAGCATCAACACTTACCTCCCTCCTCCTATATATACCCTCCTAATATGCCATTAGGAGGTGGTTAGTTAGTTTTAGTTTAGGAGTAGTGTAGATTTATTTTTCCATGCTTTAATTTTCTTTAATCTTGTATTTGAATCTTTAATCTTTATCATTAATCCAAGATTTTTAGATAATCATTCTCATTCTACCTTTCTTATTATTAATCATGTAGATTGCTTAATCTTTATGCTTATTGCTTTGTTGATGTGTGTTATTGATTATGCTTATTGGTTTTGTTGTGTTTGATTTTTATAGCTTACTGTGTTTGGTGCTTATTGAGTGATTTTTTTTAGTTTTGATTAAGTGTTTTAATAGTTTATTTTTATTAAAAGTTGGTTTTCAATTTTTAGATTATTAAGTGTTTTTCAAGTTTTTAATTTGTTGTTTATTTTGTTTTCCTTAAAGTTTGTTTAGATTAAGTTTTGGTTAAGTGCTTAATTGGTTTTTGCTTATTATTGGCTAATTTAATTTTTTTTAGATAGTACTGTTTCTGTTTATCTGATTGTTGAAGATCTTCGGATAAGGGTTTATGAATTCCAAAAAAAACCCCTTATTCCGAACTTATTTTTATCCGAAAATCTCTTCCTTCCAATTTTATCCGAATTTACTATTTTTATCCGAAAATTAGTCGAATTCTGAAATTATCCCTTTTTTCCGTAATTTTGTTCTTTATCTGAAAAATCAGTTTATTCCGAAATTCTTTATTTATTCGAAGATGTCTGTTTTTCTGAATTTAGGTCTTTTATCCGAAATTTTCCTTTTTTATTCGAATATACTAGTTTTTCCGAAATTATTACTTTATCTGAAATTAATGATTATTCCGAACTTATTAGATATTCTGAAAATATATAGTTTTTCCGAAAATCTGTGTTTTTTTCCGAATTAGCCTGTTATTCCGGAAATATATAGTTTATCCGAATTAAGGTAGTTTTTCCAAATTAGGTGTTTATTCCGAAAATTCTTAGTTTTCCGAATTTTATTGTTTTTCCGAAGAAGTTAGCTTACAGTTTTAAGTTTATTTTATCTTATATTTATTTTCAGTTTTAGTTTTTATAAAACTTTTGTCAGTTAATTTTTATAGTCTTAATTTTTAGTTTAATATTTTCAAGCTTTCATTTTCATCTTTGTTTTATTTTATCTTTACTCAACGACATTTACATTTTTAGTTTAAATTAGATAATCATTTTCTTTTCCTTTCACCAAGAACGACTGAGTCACACGATTAACTGTAATCAATTCGATTAGACCGATTTCAACGAACAATTTTATACATAAAATACCTTGTATTAAATGGCGCCGCTGTCGGCTCTTTTCGTGAAGATTAACGGTTTATTGTGAGAGACGCGTTGGATTTTGGGATCCGTTCACTTTTGAACGTTATTTTTCTTTCTCAAAAATTTTCAAAAATCCATAAAAATTAAAATTTTCAAAAAAAATCCAAAAACATTTAAAAACTCATAAAAAGCATTTCTTTGTAGAAGTATGATAATCTGTGTATTTCAAGAGGGTTGATGTTTTTCTAAAAAGAGAAACAAGAGAGAGAAGTGAAAGAAAACAATGTTTATTACTAGTGAAAATAAAACAACCAACACCTCTTTCTATGGTAGAAAGAGGTTTATATACCCAAGTCCTTAAATGGACTTGGGCCTCCGGCCCATGAACATGCTCATGGATCGGGCTAAACATAAATGTTACTTAAACAATACTACGAGCCTATAGCTATATTGTTGGAGTGACCGAGACTTTCTTTATACGTAAAACGTATTTCCAACAATCTCCCCCAAAGGGAGGTCACTCCAAATTTACAAAGTCCTAATCTACCATGTTAGATCTTGTTCTTGAGCTCGTACTCCACTTTCTCTTTTATTCTTTATCTTTTCTTCCTTTTGTGAATATGTGTTGAATAATAACAGGCTTTTGCTTGGAACATGTTCTTTTGGCCTTTCACGTGCAATATTTATCTTCTTGTGATGTTCGCCTCTTCGTG
Source organism: Glebionis coronaria (assembly GCA_025667525.1). Classification (NCBI taxonomy): domain Eukaryota; kingdom Viridiplantae; phylum Streptophyta; class Magnoliopsida; order Asterales; family Asteraceae; genus Glebionis; species Glebionis coronaria. Next base: position 347,622 of record JANFOE010001181.1, on the reverse strand, counting down.
ACTTCATGTCCCACACACCTATCCTTTGTTGAATTCTTGAAAGTTTCAGAGTTGATACAGCGGAAGACTTTTTAGGTCAGACTTTCTTGAATTTGTTGAAATATTTGATGCAGAAGGAATAGGTACGTGAGGATGACTTCAACTGGTACACCGCAAAACCACCGTCTTCGAATGCAGCAACATAATAAGACACGAAAAAAATGGCTTTGACATTTTATTCTAAGTCGATAGCATTTTACCTCCGGTCGGTGAAGACCGTTGGACGTTATTAGATATCGTACCTGTGACGGACAGTTTCAATTAAGTAACTTCCGAACATGATTTCGCGGGTAAGCCCGTTCTCTTTATTCGACCGTCCAAAGTTGACTGCGAACATAAAGAGTGAATCATTTGGATTAAAATCCTTAAGATTGAAGCCGTCAATTCATGAAACCTGGAACAAGTGATTTTCAATGAAGATTTTCACCATCGTTGCTTTCCAGTTGTCACTAGCTTGATTCTAATAGACTCTTGCTTGTCACCTACCATGTGCTGTTTGATGTTAACACTAGAAGGATTTCCACTCGTCACTGTGAACACTAAAGAGTGTCACTCTGAGTGTTCTGGCAAGATCATACGATAATGCGTAGAGGCCTGGAACGAGTTTAAGTTCAATTAAGAATTAAACTACTGTTTCTTTCCAGTTTTTCACTAGATTGGTTCTTAAAGAACCGCAGGTGTCACCTACCATGAGCTTGTTTGATGTTGGCTCAAGCAGGATTTCCATCTTCATTGTAATACTTTCGTATCACTCGGATGTTCTGGCAATATTACAAGAATACTGCGTAGGACTCATAAAGATCTCTTACTTTTCACAGTGTGTGAAGAAGCAAGGAATAAATGGAAAGTGTCCTACTGAGACTTTTGATGATCTCGTGGCTCTAGACTCGATGGTGCATTTTGATTTAGTGAGCGATGGCTGGAGAGGATTGCCACATATTCAATATCAGTCTATTCGGAGTGAATAAACCAATAGATAACGTGTTGAAATCCGTGTGATTAAAACAAATATCTTTTGAGAGATATTTGAGTTAGCTGGGAAGGGTTGTGCATTGCATCACTGGGTCCATGATGTCTATCTTCAATATCGAGAATCATTGAAAAAATGATCTCAATAGCATATGTATTGACCCGGTTTCTGCCTAAGGTTGTAAGGAGGGCTTCTTTCTTTACACCCTTTATCTTTACAATTCTTTTTCATTCTTCAACCCCTTCAATGCTTACCAATATGTCATAACTAGCACCTTGTTGTGATTGTTCCAGTGCTAGCTTAAGTACTTGGTCGGCATTCAGCTACGTTCACAATCTTTCTCCATCTTTCCTAAGGACTATTAATTCTATCTAGGGAATTGTCCTTGGGAAGATTCCATCGGTTCTGATGAATCATTGGACAAATACCTAATCCTACCACCCTTTTGTCACCACATCCGTCGTATATTAAGTGTGTTTTGGGTAAGTATTGTCACCATGAAAATCCTTGAAAATCACTTAAAGCACTTGTGATAAAATAATCAAAGTTTTTGTGCCTTAAGTGTTTTGTTCATCAAAAACGCTCCCTCTTAACATGTGCATTACACATATTAAGTTGGTTTATCTTTTAAGCGTTTTTCATTGTTTATCCAAATATCATTAAGTCTCCTTAATCCTATTTTCTCCCCTTATCCAAAATGTTAACCATTAATATTTGGAATATTGAATGCATTAACCGGTCTTTGGGTAATAAAATGAAATTAGATGCTGGCCAAAGAACATATTAATGTGCTCCCTCAAATTAATGAGGGTTAGTTGTAGTGCTCGAGTATGATATGTTTAAAAAATTTAGAATCTCGAGAGAAATTCTTGAAAAAATTTCATAGTTTTACACTACAACATGCCACAAAAGTTGATTAAACATAAATTAACATATTCACAGTAATAGACATATGGAGTTGACCTGTTATAAGACGATCCATAATTAAATGGATCGTTCCGTGAACCTATGGTGAGCTCCATATGGTCGTCCACCTACGAATCGTTCCACACTTCGTAGCAGTCAGCGCTTCCTTAAGAGTTCCTCGATCTTTTTGATCGCGTACGTAGCTCCCTTTTTGCACTGGCTCGTCCAGGTGTACTTGACTGCTGGAAGCAGTAGGTCGGCATTGAGAACCGTCAAATCATCTGAAACATGCTTGAGTATACCATCACTGAATTTATGCAGTTCGGAGAATCGCATAAACTGCATGACGCTAGTCTCATTCGGATAAAATATCCCTACTTCCGGTGTCGTGGTCCCCATGTAAGGCTTCGTGTTCTTGTGAAAATTACTGAGCGGAGTTGTATGGGGACGTTGCAAGTTTAGCTGCTTTTGATAGCTCTCCACTCCAAGTTGAAAATCTTCCACCCGGTTTTGGATGACGATTTTTCTTGCATATTGACGAAGGTTGGAGCTCAATGCAATGACTATCTCAGGTAGCAAATGGTCGACTTTTTCCTAAGCCAATAACAACAGAAGATCTTCGATGTCTTCAAGTTGAAGTTACTGGAGATCACTTTCGTCAATTCGGTATTCTTTCTCATCAGTACGTTTGAACACGATTACATTCAAGTAATCATAACCGAATACAGTCTGAGTGGTTGCTCCTTGAATGCTTTTAATTATGTGAGCTGAGACAATAGAAGAACCTCTCTTTGGACGATGGAAGTGATTGTAAGATAACCTTTTCTGTGCAGTACAGTGAGAGATGCCAAGTGATGCAAAAGTATCATAAAACTTAAGCAGTTTCCTTCTCCATAACGCATCGGGTTCTTTATCTTTGATCCATGGTACGTTCCCCAGATTAACAGCCTTGAGCATAGTAAGTGATGTGGCATATTTCTTCGCGCCTTTTTCAAGATACTCAAGATCATGAGATACGAAGTGCTCTATTGGAATCGTTGTAGAACCAGTGATGACTGTGGGTGTAAGAGGTCGTAACACTGGAGTCTGAATTCCCCTAGTCGTCTCTCTCAATGCCTTTGTAAGCTCATTTAAGTGATATTCTGCCTCATTATGGCTGATCCTTAAGGTATCAAAGAAGTCCACATCTGCGGCTGCCATTTCGATAAGATCCAGAGTCATTGTCGGTTTGCCATGATGATACATTAGAATGGCCGAGAAATCGATAGGATTGTTTAGGTATTGGGTGAGCTCCATTTCAGTTGTTGTGGCGAAAGGATGCTGTGGTGCTGCATTTGTGTACCGTGTCATCGATGATAAGAGATTCAGCAAACGTTGGTTCTGGAACATTTAAGTCCTCAACTTCCATATCAGAGATGTGCTGATCTTCAGATGGTGTTGAAGGTTTTTCTTGTGTCACCGGTATATCATCATTAAGCATAGAGACTGGAATTTCGTCTTCTAGCATTGACCATGTGGGTTCTTCTTCATGCATAGACATAGGAATTTCGTCTTCTTGCATATGTTCTACAGATTCATTGTGAGATGCAGTAGTAGAAACTGGTTCAGTAGATATACATGTGTCAATATGCTGAGATTCTGGTACAGTATATTCCACCGTCTTTTCTGCAGTTTCAGCAACGCTTTCTTCATCTCCCTAAATACCTTTCTAAGTTGCCTTATCACCTTCATCCTTATTTGACTCGTCGGCATTCGTACCTGTTTTGTCATTCTTGTCACCCTCTTTGGTTCCATTCCTGTCGTCATTATCATCCTCATCCCCATCTGTATCCTCATCCTCATCTTGATCTTCATCCTTATCCTTTTCTTCCTCATCCTCTTCTTCCTCATCATCTTTTTCCTTATCCTCTTCCTCATTTTGATCATTTTCACCATCATCCTCATCACCGTTACCCTCGTTATCTGCCTCCTCGAGCTCTTCTTCATCCTCAGACTCAGAGTCTTCAGTGTCTGCAGGTGTATCTTCAATGATTGCTTTGTTAAGATATTGCAGAACTTTGCGTTTATATTTCGATTTACTAGTTCTCATATCTTTTAGTCGTGTCTGCAACAATTTCATTTGTTGAAAAGTAGATAAACCAGTACCGAAAAGAGTTGGTAGCTCCTGATCAACATATGACTTTACTTCTCGTCGAATGATGTTGGTCATCTTCTCATTAATTGACCCAAGAAAGGCAGCATTCTCTTTGTCACGAGTTTTCTTCTCTCTAAGAAATGTTTTGTGTTGTTCTTTAAGTTTAGACACGCTGTCGAATATTGTCTTAAGTGTAGGCTCATCAGGTTGCGGTTCCTTGAGAGTTTGTGTGTCAGGAGTGGTGAATCTTTTAGTCAGTGCAGCTATTTGTTTAGCTTGAGCCTCCAACTGTTGTTGAAGAGACTGAATCAGTGGATCACTGACTATGAGGAAAGGGTTGGAGGTGGATGATACTTGTTGTACTGATGGTGGATGTGTAACCATGACTGTTATTGTGGTGGTGGATGATACGGGTTGTTCAAGGATAGGTGATGATGTAGATTCAGTGATTGGGGTGGTAGTTGATACAGGTTGTTCAGCTATTGATGACGGTGTAGATTCAGTCGTTGGGGTGGTAGTTGATACTGGTTGTTCAACAGGTACTGGTGTGATTGCTGGTGTTATGACATCAGTGATGACCGGGGTAGATAGTGGTGGAATGGTATTTGATGTAACAGAAGTTATAGGAACATCCACCATATTTTCATTTGTCGATGGATCAGTATTTGTAACCTCGACACCCTCCCCTTCAAAATTTAGATATTTCATAACATCATCAGAGCCGGAAGTAGACTTACATTAAAGTGGAGTTCCTTGAATGAGAGTTGCGTGAGCATCTTCGTTAATCATAGTGTTAGTTGGTTTTGGTAAAGATGTGGTGATATTGACATCATGATACAACTAATTTGTATTTGTGTTTTCACGGCTAGCACCCTCTTCACTCTGCTCACGACTTTCAAAATGGAAGTTATCAGCATCTTCATAAGCATCTTCATCGTTCGGATCTTCCTAATAGGCAATATCGGCATCAGGATTACCAAATTCCTCTAAGTCCTCAAACAGTCTTGAGCCTGATCCTATGGATGTTGCAAAAGCCTCCTCTCTGCTTTGTTGAAGAGTAATACGTAGTCGTTTGGCTTCAGACATGACTTGTTGAGCTGGTTCATCTGAAGCAACAATTGCTTCTTTACCTTTGGTTTGCTTTGCTTTCTTTGACCTTCTGAGTGGTACTTCTTCCTGTTCATTCTCAGTATGGATCATCTCATCTTCATCATCATCTTCATCAACTATTTGCATTTTACCTGTGCCTTTATCTTTGGAGGAAGCAATCGATTGGCGCTTTGAAACTCTTTTCTTTCGTTTACCTTTTTGCTTCTCTAAGGGAAGTGAATTTGCTCGTCGAAACTGTGTGTCAATATCGTTAAGCATCTCTTGAAATTTATCACTTTCCTTGATTCCTTCATTTATCATTGTGTCAGGTACTAGGGCTGGACGTAATGAATACTTTGTGGATTGAGTATCCGCTTTCATTTGTAGGATCACATAGTCATCATCTTTTGTGTGGTAGAAGAAATTCCCGCGAGTGTCAATGGTTGGGTCACTCTTCATAAAGTGGTTGATGATGAGCTTGGTGAATCTTGGGAATGGAAGATGCACGGATTTCTTCTTGGTTCCAGTAAACTGATAACAAAATTCTTGCCAGATAAGGAGTGCATAGTCCACTTTAGATGCCGTGTAAAGTCCCCAAAATATGTAAGCCTGAGGTGGTCTCATAAAGTCGAAGCCCCGAGTCTTTGGAGTAAGACATTTGATAATGATTGTGATAAGTGCTTTCCACGGTTACCCTATGTGTGATGTATTGAACTGGGATAGGTTGTGTATTTCACCTTCATAATTTAGAGCACGAATGACTCGAAACAATTCATCTTGTTTGGGTTAGCCACAAAGTGTTCACCTTTTGCTAACTTTGGAAAGTTAAACAGTTGCCTAAAGATGCACAAGTTAAGTACCATTGGCGTTTTGTTTAGTTGGAATGAGACAAACTTTTTAGACAGTTGACTCTGTGAAAGTGTTGCAGTGTTCCAGAACTTGTGCATGTAAACTTCGGGAACAGAGGCAGTAAGTCTGGATACATCTTTTATAGGTGAAATGTCAAGGATATTCGTGGCGATTTTGAAAGCTGCTAAAGAAGGATCAAAATCCTCTTGCAAACGAGATTTGTTCTCAGCATATGGTAGCCTGTTGTTTAGTGAAACAAGTTCGAGATCACATTGTCGCTGTTGTCCTTCTGTGATCGACATCTTCCTGCTTAGATGACATAAACACAAATGATATACACTAACATATATATTTTAAATCCATGTCAAGCTATAGCATTAATAGTAACACACGACAAGCATTAGCGCATTACATTAATTGAACAACTATAACTTGATCACGACACATGTCTATAGGTGTCACCTAACGTGATACTAGCATGACAAACCTATTACTCATCACAATCTTATAGAGTAAACATATTACTATAGGCTATCACAATATTACCAAGAATACTCATCGCAGGCTTACAAGTCATCGGAATCATCACAATCCTAACTCCATCGCAATCAGACTATCTATCACAATCCTACAACCATCGCAATGTGCAACCATCGCAATCCTATCGTAATCCTACAGACATCACAATATTTGTGTTTCCATCACAATAAGTGAGTTTCCATCGCAATGTTGAAAAATCATCGCAATATGTCCCCATCGTAATACCATTACGATGCCATCGCAATGATGCATCAAAATGCACCATCGCAATATGCCATTGCAATGTGTCATCGTATTGACCCATCGCAATGAGACATCGCAATGAGACATCGGAATGACCCATCGCAATAACCCATCGCAATGAGCCATCGGAATGACTTATCGTAATGACCATGCATCGCAATGTGGTGTCGCAATGATCATCGCAATCCGAGACTACGATTCGATATGAAGTTTGACTTCGCGAGAATGGGACTTTGGCAATGATTTAGGCAAAACTGAGCAAGACCTATGTTCATCTATGCAATCTAAACAAATCCCACTTATCAAATAACATTTTCAACACAAAAGTTTCGAAACCCTAATTTTGATTTGATCTTGATTACAGGTTGTTTGATTGTTATGTTTAAGATGATAATATTTTATAAGCATATGAACAAATAACGATACCTAGATTAGATGGACGGATTGCAAGCAAAAAAAATCAAGGATGAACGTATGCACGGTTTTATTAATGGCGGAAATGGTAGAGTGATGTGTGTTTTTTGCGATGAACACAAACCGGGAAGGGGGTGTAATATGGTTGACTTTGGTCAAATTGATGCCAAAAAATGACATATTTGACCCTCTTTTTGCAAATATTGCAAGTTCAGTCCCCCAGTTAGTAAAATTTGATAAGAACATTAGGATTAACCAAATGACTTAACGAAGTACTGACCCGTACAAAAACACAAACACTTACACTTAAAGCTTGATTGCAAACAACCTATAACTCAAGCCATATACCACAAAAAGCACACAAAGCATATAATGATGAAAATGATCAATTTATATTTTCTGAAAAACCCTTTTGAAGACCAATATTAATTTCAAGAAGATTTAATATTTGCTCCCCCTTAAACACGGACCCGTTTTCTATTTAAAGAGCTGTAGTCAATGATTTTAAAGAAGCAAATATCCATGAAGACATTTTCCGTTTTAGTGATAGTATGGGAACGATTCTGGTGGCAATAAGATTGCTCTTAATTTAACAAAATAAGTGCACTGAAACATAAACAAATTTGTGTTAGACCAAGTTATAAAGTAAACTTAGTCCCTTACAAGGTTTTAAAGTAAACCTTGCCCGATAAAATTAATTCCTGTTGTGAGCCAACGTTTTCTTAAGAAATACGTGACTTTAATGCGACAAGCGGGTTGCAGTCTGAAATAACTACAAGCCATATGGGCATGTTTTAAAATATGTACAACTTTTATGCGGGCTCTATTTATGGCGTCGTGTCAATTTTAATCGACATTTCTAAGGCCGTAAATATTACCGTACTAAAAGACATGCCCATTTTAAAATGAAAACTATTTTTGGATTTTCTTGATTTTATATTTTTTATGGTTATTCTATGTTTTATATTTTTGTATTTTTCTTTTGGTGGTTTAAATATATACGATAATATACAAGATCACGATCAAAGATACTCTAGAATAGTTTACCACCACTATTCTTCAGTTTTTGCTGCCAACTCCTTAAGTGTCGCTGGTGAGAATGATTTCATGCCTAGCTTTTCGATCAAAAACTCAATACGTCCTCGATCTAAGGCCTTTGTGAATATATCTGCTAGATGATACTCAGTGTTGGCGAAGTACAATTCGATCACTCCATTTTCCATTTGCTCTTTGATGAAGTGGTAGCGTATGTCAATGTGCTTCGCCCGGGAATGTTGAACGTAGTTGCAGCACAGAGCAATTGCACTTTTGTTATCACAGTACATCGGGATTTTGTTGAATCCAAGACCGTAGTCAGTTAATTGTGATCGCATCCAAAGAACTTGAGCACAACAACCGGACATAGTTATGTATTCTGCCTCTGTACTTGATATCGAAGCGCTTTTCTGCCTTTTAGATGCCCAACTAACAAGTCTATCTCCAAGAAGTTGCACACTGCCAGAAGTGCTACGTCTAGTATCTTGACACCCAGCATAATCCGCATCTGCATATGATATTAGTGCAATAGAGGAATCCTTCGGATTCCACGGACCACGATTAAGTGTTCTTTAAGATACCGAAAGATCCTTTTCACAACATGTAAGTGCTTTTCGGTAGGCCGAGCCTGATACCGGGCACACATGCATATAGCAAATTGCAAATCAGGCCTGCTAGCAGTCAGATAGAGAAGGGTGCCGATCATTCCACGGTAAAGTTTAGGATCGACAGCTATCCTTCCTTATCTTCATCTAACTTGGATCTCTCCACCATTGGAGTATCCACGGGGTCACAATTTTCAAAGTGATACTTCTTTAGTGATTCAAGAGCAAATTTAGATTGATTAATGAAGATGCCTCTGGGATTTTGAGAAATTTGTAACCCTAAGAAAAATGAGATTTTTCCCATCATTGACATCTTAAAACGTGTGGACATAATTTTCTCAAAATGGTCAGACATTCTTTGATTAGTAGCAGCAAATATTATATCATCAACATAAATTTGTACCAGTATCATGTCGTTGTCCTCCTTGAGAATAAATAATGTTCGGTCCACTTTGCCTTTGGAGAAGCCTTTCGAAATGAGATAAGACGATAGGAGATCGTACCACGCGCGTGGAGCTTGTTTCAAACCGTAAAGAGCCTTCTTGAGCTTATACACGTGATTAGGATACTCCGAGTTGACGAATCCATTCGGCTGCCTTACGTAGACATCTTCCCTTAATTCACCATTGAGAAATGCCGTCTTAACATCCATTTGGTAGACGATCATGTTCATGTGAGCAGCATAAGCAAGGAATAGTCTAATTGCCTCCAATCGTGCCACAGGAGCAAAGGATTCTTCAAAGTCAATACCCAAAGCTTGTTTGTAACCTCTAGAAACCAATCTAGCTTTGTTCTTCAGCACTCCACCTAACTCATCGAGTTTAACCTTATATACCCACAACAATGTAAGGATTTCAACGTTGCTGGGTAAAGGAACTAATTCCCACACTTCAAGACGTTGAAATTGATTAAGTTCCTCTTACATGGCTTCAATCCAAGATGATTTTGTCATGGCTTGTTGCCCATTTTTAGGTTAAGTATCGGAAAGAAATGCATCAAATTAGCAATATAATGCATGTTCTTTGAGTTGGTGGCGTGTTAAGACTGGTCGATTGATGTCACCAATAATTTTGTGGATTGGGTGATCCTTTGTCCATTTTGTGTTGTGAGTTTTAATCCGTGGTGGTCGGGAGTGAACGATTGCAGGAGCTTCCTCTGAGGTAGACGCACCATTAGGGTATTTAGGTTTTTGTGAACCAAAGAAAGGAAGCTCTTGTAAGTGAGCAAATTCCAAATCCTGATCTTAGTGATCCTCTTCAACATCATTAGGAACAAGTGGGGGTGATAATTCAGGTGTAGTTTGTGAATCGATGCGGGATGGGACATCTGGTTTAATAGTAACAGTAGATGTCTCGGACTGATTTCCATTATCTTGAGCAAGAGCTTCGAGAATCGGAGCTACTGCTGCAGATGCTGGAGCATCATTACTAGGTGGATCAAAGAATTCATCAAACATAGGTTGAAATAACTCATCCCACTTGGGCCTTGTAGGTGGTATAAATGATGGAGAAGTAGGATTGTTGGGAGTTAAACCAGAACTAATCGTACCGGTAACCATCTTATGTAATGCGGGTTCAGAGCTGTGTTGCTCAGAAGCCATCGCTGTCTGCTCATCAAAATCAGCATCCAAAGTTTCTACTATCTTGCCAAGACGACGGTTATAAATTCGGTAAGCTTTATTTGCAGGTGAGTAACCAATGAAAATTCCAATATCAACCTTCGGTTGAAGTTTGCCCAAATTCTCACTATTAGTATTTGGATAACACAGTGCACCAAATACATGAAGAAATGAAATATCGGGTTTGTGTCCATGAAGTAGCTCATATGGAGTTTTACCATGGCTTTTACGAATGATGGAGCGGTTTTGGGTATAACATGATGTTGCCACTGCTTCAGCCCATAAGAATAAAGGAGCATTCGCATAAATCAACATAGTTCTAGCAACTTCCATTAGTGTATGGTTACGTCTTTCTACGACACCGTTTTGTTGTGGAGTGCGTGCAACAGAAGTTTCATATAAAATACCTACCTCTTCATAATAGTCTCATAGAGTTTGATTAACGAACTCAGTTCCATTATTAGTGCGAATGCAGTGAACAGTAGCATTAAGACGTACTTGGATCATCTTTAAGAAAGTAATAATATACTTTGGTGCTTGATCCTTGGATGCTAAAAGTTTTACCCATGTAAACGTTGAAAAATCATCCACCATGACGAGGATGTATTTTCTACCGCTCACACTAGCCGTACGCATTGGCCCTCAAAGACCCATGTGCAAAAGATACAGTGGTTCTTGGTTGGTGTCTTCAGCTTTAGGTTTGCATGATTTCTTGGTGCTTTTCCCCAAAGAACACGCGGAACATAAATGATCCTTGTCTAACTTAAGTTTTAGAAGACCACGAACAAGTTCGTTTTTAGCCAAATGGTTTATAGCATCAAAGTTAAGATGAGATAACCGACGATGCCACAACCATGACTTGGTGTTAGATGCTTTTGAAAGAAGTCATACAGGAGAGGCGTCCATCATGTTTTGAATGGACAGTGTGTAGAGATTATCACCTCGAGAACCTCTTAACAAATCATTTCCTACAAGATGGCGAATAAAGCAAGTATGTTGTCTAAAAGCCACTTCAAGGTTTGAATCGCAAAATTGTCCCACTGAAAATAAATTATGACCAAGTCCCTCCATATAATATACCCTTGAAATCGTAACATTCCCAATTTGATATTCACCGCAACCAATGATCTTCGCAATATGGTCATTGCCGAATTTCACCGTTCCTAGAAACTTGCAGACGAAATTTCTGAGCATCGAGCGGTCTCCAGTCATATGTTTAGAGCACCCCGAGTCCAAATACCAAAGAATAATTTGGACGACCTGAAAATATCACCAAACAAAGACGATGTATCAGAATCTAATTGTTCCTCTGAGTTAGCAGGTACAGATGTAAGTATCTTAGATTTGCTATCAGAAGAATCTTTAGGCTTCCAAATTTTCTTACTAGTTGTTGGCTTAGATTCTAGTTGTCTAGTATTGTGAGGTACTTTTTGACTGGGGACATTATCACTGGTAGGCACAGTAGTGGGGTAGACCTAGTTAAAGGGCGCTTTTTCCATTTCTTAGTGCTAGTGTTCCTATTTAAAGGACGCTGAGACCTAACTTCCGTGGATGTGATCCTAGTTAAAGGGCACGTAGTTCCATTAGCAGTGAAGGTCCTACTAGTGGGTTTCCATTGCCAACCAACTTGGGTGAATTTCTTCCCCGTTGGAATCCATTCAAGATTGTTCCTAATTGCATACATTTCATTCACGTGATCAACAAGGCATAAATCATGACGCTGAGAAACTCTTTTCTTTCGTTTACCTTTTTGCTTCTCTAAGGGAAGTGAATTTGCTCGTCGAAACTGTGTGTCAATATCGTTAAGCATCTCTTGAAATTTATCACTTTCCTTGATTCCTTCATTTATCATTATGTCAGGTACTAGGGCTGGATGTAATGAATACTTTGTGGATTGAGTATCCGCTTTCATTTGTAGGATCACATATTCATCATCTTTTGTGTGGTAGAAGAAATTCCCGCGAGTGTCAATGGTTGGGGCACTCTTCATAAAGTGGTTGATGATGAGCTTGGTGAATCTTGGGAATGGAAGATGCACGGATTTCTTCTTGGTTCCAGTAAACTGATAACAAAATTCTTGCCAGATAAGGAGTGCATAGTCCACTTTAGATGCCGTGTAAAGTTCCCAAAATATGTAAGCCTGAGGTGGTCTCGTAAAGTCGAAGCCCCGAGTCTTTGGAGTAAGACATTTGACAATGATGGTGATAAGTGCTTTCTAGGGTTACCCTATGTGTGATGTATTGAACTGGGATAGGTTGTGGATTTCACCTTCATAATTTAGAGCACGAATGACTCGAAACAATTCATCGTTGTTTGGGTTAGCCACAAAGTGTTCACCTTTTGCTAACTTTGGAAAGTTAAACAGTTGCCTAAAGATGCACAAGTTAAGTACCATTGGCGTTTTGTTTAGTTGGAATGAGACAGTCTTTTTAGACAGTTGACTCTGTGAAAGTGTTGCAGTGTTCCAGAACTCGTGCATGTAAACTTCGGGAACAGAGGCAGTAAGTCTGGATACATCTTTTATAGGTGAAATGTCAAGGATATCCGTGGCGATTTTGAAAGCTGCTAAAGAAGGATCAAAATCCTCTTGCAAACGAGAGTTGTTCTCAACATATGGTAGCCTGTTGTTGAGTGAAACAAGTTCGAGATCACGTTGTCGCTGTTGTCCTTCTGTGATCGACATCTTCCTGCTTAGATGACATAAGCACAAATGATATACACTAACATATATATTTTAAATCCATGTCAAGCGGTAGCATTAACAGTAACACACGACAAGCATTAGCGCATTACATTAAATGAACAACTATAACTTGATCACGACACATGTCAATAGGTGTCACCTAACGTGATACTAGCATGACAAACCTATTACTCATCACAATCTTATAGAGTAAACATATTACTATAGGCTATCACAATATTACCAAGAATACTCATCGCAAGCTTACAAGTCATCGGAATCATCACAATCCTAACTCCATCGCAATCAGACTATCTATCACAATCCTACAACCATCGCAATGTGCAACCATCGCAATCCTATCGTAATCCTACAGACATCACAATATTTGTGTTTCCATCGCAATAAGTGAGTTTCCATCGCAATGTTGAAAAATCATCGCAATATGTCCCCATCGTAATACCATTACGATGCCATCGCAATGATGCATCAGAATGCACCATCGCAATATGCCATTGCAATGTGTCACCGTATTGACCCATCGTAATGAGACATCGCAATGAGCCATCGGAATGACCCATAGCAATAACCCATCGCAATGAGCCATCGGAATGACTTATCGTAATGACCATGCATCGCAATGTGGTGTCGCAATGATCATCGCAATCCGAGACTAGGATTCGATATGAAGTTTGACTTCGCGAGAATGGGACTTTGGCAATGATTTAGGCAAAACTGAGCAAGACCTATGTTCATCTATGCAATCTAAACAAATCCCACTTATCAAATAACCTTTTCAACACAAAAGTTTCGAAACCCTAATTTTGATTTGATCTTGATTACAGGTTGTTTGATTGTTATGTTTAAGATGATAATATTTTATAAGCATATGAACAAATAACGATACCTAGATAAGATGGACGGATTGAAAGCAGAAAAAAATCAAGGAATAAGGTATGCACGGTTTTCTTAATGGCGGAAATGGTAGAGTGATGTGTCTTTTTTGCGATGAACACAAACCGGGAAGGGGGGTGTAATATGGTTGACTTTGGTCAACTTGATGCCAAAAAATGACATATTTGACCCTCTTTTTGCAAATATTGCAAGTTCAGTCCCCCAGTTAGTAAAATTTGATAAGAACATTAGGATTAACCAAATGACTTAACGAAGTACTAACCCGTACAAAAACACAAACACTTACACTTAAATCTTGATTGCAAACAACCTATAACTCAAGCCATATACCACAGAAAGCACACAAATCATATAATGATGAAAATGATCAATTTATATTTTCTAAAAAACCCTTTTGAAGACCAATATTAATTTCAAGAAGATTTAATATTTGCTCCCCCTTAAACACGGACCCGTTTTCTATTTAAAGAGTTGTAGTCAATGATTTTAAAGAAGCAAATATCCATGAAGACATTTCCTGTTTTAGTGATAGTATGGGAACGATTCTAGTGGCAATAAGATTTCTCTTAATTTAACAAAATAAGTGCACTGAAACATACACTAATTTGTGTTAGACCAAGTTATAAAGTAAACTTAGTCCCTTACAAGGTTTTAAAGTAAACCTTGCCCGATAAAATTAATTCCCGTTGTGAGCCAACGTTTTCTTAAGAAATACGTGACTTTAATGCGAAAATCGGGTTGCAGTCTGAAATAACTACAAGCCATATGGGCATGTTTTAAAATATGTACAACTTTTATACGGGCTCTATTTATGGCGTCGTGTCAATTTTAGTCGACATTTCTAAGGCCGTAAATATTACCGTACTAAAAGACATGCTCGTTTTAAAATGTAAAATATTTTTGGATTTTCTTGATTTTATATTTTTTATGGTTTTTCTATGTTTTATATTTTTGTATTTTTCTTTTGGTGGTTTAAATATATACGATAATATAAAAGATCACGATCAAAGATACTCTAGAATAGTTTACCACCACTATTCTTCAGTTTTTTCTGCCAACTCCTTAAGTGTCGCTGGTGAGAATGATTTCATGCCTAGCTTTTCGATCAAAAACTCGATACGTCCTCGATCTAAGGCCTTTGTGAATATATCTGCTAGATGATACTCAGTGTTGGCGAAGTACAATTCGATCACTCCATTTTCCACTTGCTCTTTGATGAAGTGGTAGCGTATGTCAATGTGCTTCGCCCGGGAATGTTGAACGTAGTTGCAGCACAGAGCAATTGCACTTTTGTTATCACAGTACATTGGGATTTTGTTGAATCTAAGACCGTAGTCAGTTAATTGTGATCGCATCCAAAGAACTTGAGCACAACAACCGTACATAGTAATGTATTCAGCCTCTGTACTTGATATCGAAGCGCTTTTCTGCCTTTTAGATGCCCAACTAACAAGTTTATCTCCAAGAAGTTGCACACTGCCAGAAGTGCTACGTCTAGTATCTTGACACCCAGCATAATCTGCATCTGCATATGAGATTAGTGCAATAGAGGAATCCTTCGGATACCACAGACCACGATTAAGTGTTCCTTTAAGATACCGAAAGATCCTTTTCACAACATGTAAGTGCTTTTCAGTAGGCCGAGCCTAATACCGGGCACACATGCATATAGCAAATTGCAAATCAGGCCTGCTAGCAGTCAGATAGAGAAGGGTGCCGATCATTCCACGGTAAAGTTTAGGATCGACAGCTATCCCTTCCTTATCTTCATCTAACTTGGATCTCTCCACCATTGGAGTATCCGCGGGGTCACAATTTTCAAAGAGATACTTCTTTAGTGATTCAAGATCAAATTTAGATTGATTAATGAAGATGCCTCTAGGATTTTGAGAAATTTGTAACCCTAAGAAAAATGAGATTTTTCCCATCATTGACATCTTAAAACGTGTGGACATAATTTTCTCAAAATGGTCAGACAGTCTTTGATTAGTAGCAGCAAATATTATATCATCAACATAAATTTGTACCAGTATCATGTCGTTGTCCTCCTTGAGAATAAATAACGTTGGGTCCACTTTGCCTTTGGAGAAGCCTTTCGAAATGAGCTAAGACGATAGGAGATCGTACCACGCGCGTGGAGCTTGTTTCAACCCGTAAAGAGCCTTCTTGGGCTTATACACGTGATTAGGATACTCGAGTTGACGAATCCATTCGGCTGCCGTACGTAGACATCTTCCCTTAATTCACCATTGAGAAATGACGTCTTAACATCCATTTGGTAGACGATCATGTTCATGTGAGCAGCATAAGCAAGGAATTGTCTAATTGCCTCCAATCGTGCCACAAGAGCAAAGGATTCTTCAAAGTCAATACCCAAAGCTTGTTTGTAACCTCTAGAAACCAATCTAGCTTTGTTCTTCAGCACTCCACCTAACTCATCGAGTTTAACCTTATATACCCACAACAATGTAAGGATTTCAACGTTGCTGGGTAAAGGAACTAATTCCCACACTTCAAGACGTTGAAATTCATTAAGTTCCTCTTACATGGCTTCAATCCAAGATGATTTTGTCATGGCTTGTTGCCAATTTTTAGGTTCAGTATCGGAAAGAAATGCATCAAATTAGCAATATAATGCATGTTCTTTGAGTTGGTGGCATGTTAAGACTGATCGATTGATGTCACCAATAATATTGCGGATTGGGTGATCCTTTGTCCATTTTGTGTTGTGAGTTTTAATTCGTGGTGGTCGGGAGTGAACGATTGCAGGAGCTTCCTCTGAGGTAGACGCACCGTTAGGGTATTTAGGTTTTTGTGAACCAAAGAAAGGAAGCTCTTGTAAGTGAGCAAATTCCAAATCCTGATCTTAGTGATCCTCTTCAACATCATTAGGAACAAGTGGGGGTGATAATTTAGGTGTAGTTTGTGAATCGTTGGGGGATGGGACATCTGGTTTGATAGTAACAGTAGATGTCTCGGACTGATTTCCATTATCTTGAGCAAGAGCTTCGAGAATTGGAGCTACTGCTGCATATGTTGGAGCATCATTACTAGGTGGATCAAAGAATTCATCAAACATAGGTTGAAATAACTCATCCCACTTGGGCCTTGTAGGTGGTATAAATGATGGAGGAGTAGGATTGTTGGGAGTTAAACCAGAACTAATCGTACCGGTAACCATCTTATGTAATGCGGGTTCAGAGCTGTGTTGCTCAGAAGCCATCGCTGTCTGCTCATCAAAATCAGCATCCAAAGTTTCTACTATCTTGCCAAGACGACGGTTATAAATTCGGTAAGCTTTATTTTTAGGTGAGTAACCAATGAAAATTCCAATATCAGCCTTCGGTTGAAGTTTGCCCAAATTCTCACTATTAGTATTTAGATAACACAGTGCACCAAATACATGAAGAAATGAAATATCGGGTTTGTGTCCATGAAGTAGCTCATATGGAGTTTTACCATGGATTTTACGAATGATGGAGCGGTTTTGGGTATAACATGATGTTGCCACTGCTTCAGCCCATAAGAATAAAGGAGCATTCGCATAAATCAACATAGTTCTAGCAACTTCCATTAGTGTATGGTTACGTCTTTCTACGACACCGTTTTGTTGTGGAGTGCGTGCAACAGAAGTTTCATATAAAATACCTACCTCTTCATAATAGTCTCATAGAGTTTGATTAACGAACTCAGTTCCATTATTAGTGCGAATGCAGTGAACAGTAGCATTAAGACGTACTTGGATCATCTTTAAGAAAGTAATAATATACTTTGGTGCTTGATCCTTGGATGCTAAAAGTTTTACCCATGTAAACCTTGAGAAATCATCCACCATGACGAGGATGTATTTTCTACCACTCACACTAGCCGTACGCATTGGCCCGCAAAGACCCAAGTGCAAAAGATACAGTGGTTCTTGGTTGGTGTCTTCAGCTTTAGGTTTGCATGATTTCTTGGTGCTTTTCCCCAAAGAACACGCGGAACATAAATGATCCTTGTCTAACTTAAGTTTTGGAAGACCACGAACAAGTTCGTTTTTAGCCAAATGGTTTATAGCATCAAAGTTAAGATGAGATAACCGACGATGCCACAACCATGACTTGGTGTTAGATGCTTTTGAAAGAATTCATACAGGAGAGGCGTCCATCATGTTTTGAATGGACAGTGTGTAGAGATTATCCCCTCGAGAACCTTTTAACAAATCATTTCCTGCAAGATCGTGAATAAAGCAAGTATGTTGTCGAAAAGACACTTCAAGGTTTGAATCGCAAAATTTTCCCACTGAAAATAAATTATGACCAAGTCCCTCCACATAATATACCCTTGAAATCGTAACATTCCCAATTTGATATTCACCGCAACCCATGATCTTCGCAATATGGTCATCGTCGAATTTCACCGTTCCTAGAAACTTGCAGACGAAATTTCTGAGCATCGAGCGGTCTCCAGTCATATGTTTGGAGCACCCCGAGTCCAAATACCAAAGAATAATTTGGACGACCTGAAAATATCACCAAACAAAGACGATGTATCAGAATCTAATTTTTCCTCTGAGTTAGCAGGTACAGATGTAAGTATCTTAGATTTGCTATCAGAAGAATCTTTAGGCTTCCAAACTTTCTTACTAGTTGTTGGCTTAGATTCTAGTTGTCTAGTATTGTGAGGTACTTTTTGACTGGGGACATTATCACTGGTAGGCACAATAGTGGGGGTAGACCTAGTTAAAGGGCGCTTTTTCCATTTCTTAGTGCTAGTGTTCCTATTTAAAGGATGCTGAGACCTAACTTCCGTGGATGTGATCCTAGTTAAAGGGCACGTAGTTCCATTAGCAGTGAAGGTCCTACCAGTGGGTTTCCATTGCCAATTTCTTCCCCTTTGGAATCCATTCAAGATTGTTCCTAATTGCATACATTTCATTCACGTGATCAACAAGGCATAAATCATGACGCTGAGAAAACATGCATTCATTACAATTCCAACATTTCAAATTAGAATTCACATTTTGCTTAGGTTTCCACTCAGAGGGAGAACCTTTTGTCTTAGCTACATGATTCTTTTTATTTAAAACTGAAATAACATTCTTAGGGTGAACTTCTACTTTCTTCTTCTCAGTCCTACTAGTGGAAGGCTTGATCCTTTCTTTCTTGTCTTGAGATCCTTTAGCCTTAGTAGACATAATTACTCCTGTAGAAGCCAAGGGAACATTAGTTACAGATTTTGACTTAGCCTTGATGGGTGTATTTAAAACAGGCTTAGCTCCTGGGGTCTTATTGAATGGAGTAATGGAGATGGTAGCTTGTTGTTTAAGTGGTGCATAACTCGGTTGTCCTATGTACTTCAAGTGCTCTAAGCATTGTTGTCCCCTCTCAATGAAAGCATGAGCATGGTAATAGTGACTATTCCTAGGTTCAAGTTCACAGAGATCATCTAACTCTTCCCTAGCAAAATTCGAGTACTCAACTGCGTGCTCCATATAGGACTTATATGATAGTGGATTGTTCTTATGGTGCGGGTTCTTAGTGATCACCACCTTGTTGGTTTTGGAGCACTAGAGGTCGGGGTAGAGACTGTAGCTGGATTATCAACACCTTCTCGTCCTTTGAGTTGAAGTGTCTCCTTTAATTCAGCTATAACCATGTTTTTGTCTATGAGTTGAATATTTAGGTTAGAGATTTCCTCATATTTCTTGTTCAGTTGGTCAATTAATGACTTTTGCTCTGTTGCATTAAAAGCGAGGCGTTCTTCTATTGAACCAGAATTTTATGAGTCACCCCGCCTTACTTGTTCACGCTCTCCTAGTATAGAAGTAATTCTATTTACTAGGACATGATTTTTAGTCTCTACAGCCTCTAGTTCCGTTTTTGTTGCTAGTAATTCTCTCTTAAGTCTCGTCCCATTTTCCTCTAATGATTGCATCACCTGAATCATCTTGTCACTTGTCTCAATGTTGTTTTAACAAACATTTGTTTTTGTAAGAGTTTCATTTTTAGATTGATTTTCAATTTCAAGAGAGATACAATGTTGTTGAAGCTCATTAAACATTTTGAAAGTGAGTTATAAGAATCTTGAAGCTTTAAAAATTCAGCGTTAGATTCATGACAGGAATGATTATCTACATTAATCACAGGTTCAACACTATTCAAAAATATATCATGCACATCATCACATTTTTTCACAGCAGATGTAATCTCAAGAGCATATTCATTAGTAACAACTTGCATCACTTCGAGAGACACTATATGTTCCAATAATCGGTCATATTTGGACAAAATCTTTTCTTTCTCAATTAAATATTGTTCATAAGCATCATCCATTTCATAGAAAACTTTTCGAACTTCACCCATTTTGAAACTAACTTTTTCCGCAAGATCGTAAAATCCCTCTTTAATATTGTTTACAAATGGAACGATCTCTTTCTCAAACACCGTTTTCATGTGTTCGAAAGCCCATTCTCCAACGGTTTGAGCCGTTGAAGTCGTACATTCCAGAATGACTAATAAGTGTGAAAACACTTATCCTTTTACCACTTATTTATAATAATAACCAAGCCAAAACGTGTATTTTATGTCTTAAATGTCGGAATTATGCGTGGTTATGTTTTTGTTGTGATTTAGGATCAAAATTTGAAAAGGGAGGAAAGCACGGGCTTTCACGGGCTTTTATCAAAGAAAAAGACAAAAGACGAATCAAAAGATCAAGAGTGCAAAAAGAACGGAAGTGCAAGGCCAATTCTGAAGATTTATCGAAGAAAAAGTTTAAAGACAGAAGTTTAATGAAGTCGAAGAACTCAAGTCTAATTATTGAAGAAATTATAAGACAAGTTCATATTATATCGACAAATCCCGAGACGACGTCGAGAAAGATAAAGAATTTATATCAAGTCGAGACGAGAAAGAGAAAGAAAGAAGGAAGCAACACATGCACTCCCCACTTCCTATATATACCCTCCTAATGACACATTAGGAGGGTGTTAGTTAGTTAGTCATTAGCTAGTTCATTTTTCATTTTTTGTAGTTTTTAATTTTAGAGAGAGAAAGTGTTTAACTTTCTCTCACTAGGAACATCATCTTTTATCTTCCTTTCTTGTTTTAATCTAATCTTTACTTTTAATAGCTTAAATCTTGTTTAAATCTTCATCTTTTTCTACCTTTCTTGATTTTTATTTTATCTTTGATTCGATATAATCTTTGATCTTGTTTAGTTTCGATGTTTGATTGATTAAAAAGTTCATCTTTTTTATTCATCTCTAAGTTTTAATACGAATTGAGCTTTGAGCTTATCATGCTTATTGGCTTATTTTGTATTTAGCTTATTTGCTTTAAAGTTTTCTTAAAGGTTTAATCTTTATAAATTTTGCTTATTTAGTGTTTTGATAAGTTTTAAATTCGTAGCTTATTTTTGTTCTTCTTATTATTCTTTTGGTTAAATTTTTGGTTAAAGTGCTTATTTGATTTTTATGCTTATTTTTACTCCATCTGAATATTGTGATCTTTCCATCACAATAGGGTTTCTACATTGTGACAGCTTATTGTGATAGTTATTCCGATCACTTATTCCGATCGTAGGTTGCGATTGCCCCTGGCATCGTACTTTGCGATCGGGTATAAGGCATATTGTGACGAAAGGCTGCCCAAATTTTGTTAGCCATATTCAGATAGAATTATTCAGATAGGATTATTCAGATAGAATTATTCAGATATAATTATTCAGATAGAATTATTCAGATAGATTTATTTAGATAGAAGTTTTTAATTTTTCGTCATTTACTTTTAAGTATTAAATTTTAGTTTAAAATTTCAAGCTTTCACTTTTACTTAACGACATTTTCATTTGTTTTTACATTCTCATTTAAATTTACATTTTCATTTTACCTTAGTTTAAAATAGATAACCTTTCCTCTTTATATTCCACCAAGAACGACTGAGTCGCACTCTTAACTAGTAATCAACTCAAATTGAATCGAGACGAACAAATTTTCATACTTGGCAAAACCTTTTATTAAATGGCGCCGTTGCCGGCTCTTTTCGTGAGGATTAACGTTTTTCTTTGAGAGACGCGTTGGATTTTGGGACCCGTTCACTCTTGAACGTTATTTTTCTTGTCTAATTTTCAAAAAATTTCAAAAATCCATAAAAATTAAAAAATTAAAAAAATTAAAAAAATTAAAAAAATAGAAAAACATAAAAAACCAAAAATATTTCTTGTCTATCTTTTTTTTTCCTTTTGTAGGTGTGTATGCGTACCCGTGCTCGTAAGAAGAAAGCAATTCAAGTCGAAGTCGAAACTCAACCTATTGTCACCATGGACAATCGACCAATGATCGAGCTTTTGCAATCGCACGCAGAGGGCAACACCGATGCTATTGTCATACCCGAGATTGAAGCCAACAACTTTGAGCTCAAATCCGGCTTAATTCAAATGGTCTCTGCTCAACCATTCTTGGGGCGTACACTTGATGATCCTCATGACCATATCAAAAGGTTTCTTCAACTCACTAATACGGTCAAGTTTAATGGGGTTTCACAAGAGGTAATTCACTTGCAACTTTTTCCTTTCTCCTTAGAGGGACAAGCCCGGCATTGGCTTGATAAGTAACCGCCACAAAGTATTCTTATGTGGTCGGATTTAGAGACCAAATTCATCAACTACTTTTTCCCACCCTCACGTACTACCGCTTTGCGGAATGAAATCATTAACTTTGAACAAAAGTACGGTGAGACATTTAGTGAATCTTGGGACCGTTTTAAGGAACTTTTAAGAAAGTGTCCACAACATGGTTTCACAAAAGTGCATCAAATTAATACTTTTTACAATGGTTTAAGCATGAATGACCAAGATTCACTAAATAGTGCCTCGGGGGGTAATATTTTGGTTAAGTCTTCTAATGCCGCATGGGATATTATTGAGAATAAATCTAACGTGCAAACAAGAATGTGGCTAGTGCTAGTACTAGTGACACCGAAAGGAGACTTGATAAGCTTACTACGGTTGTTGAAGCACTTGCTTTACAAGCCGTTAACAATGCCAAAAACAACACTGCTCTTAATATAACTTGTGAAACTTGTGGTGGGCCACACTCTTATGCTAATTGTGATAAAGCTTATGATCAATCTCACGGGGAAGTGTATGCTTACAACAACACCGAGAGAGTTCATTTCAAGCCTAATGTCGATGTTAATCACTTGTCTTACAACTCGACAAATTACTTGGCTCCACCCGGTTTTCAACAAAGACCACCACAACCTAACCAAAACAAACAAGGGCCGCCAAGAGGTAATTTTCAAGGTAATGCCAATGTGAGGGGCTCAAATGCAAATCAGGGTAACTATCACATGCAAAACCAAGGTTTTCAACACCAAGGTTTTGAACACCAAGGTTTTAATCCTCAAGGTTTTCCAGCTTATAACCAATACCCAAACCAAAGTTTTCAACAACAAGGGTTCAATTTACCTCATCCGCCAATGGACTTGGTTTTGAAAAAAATGAGTGAACATGAGAAAATCATGCAAGCAATGCAAGAATCTACTAGAAAAATTCAAGAGTCCACGGATAGGAAATTCGTTCAAAGGTGCTCTTCCTTCTACAACCGAAACAAACCCTAGAGCGAATGTGAGTGCTATTACAACTCGAAGTGGTGCAACTCTAGTAGGACCTTCTACCCCTCCTCTCGTTACCCCATCTACACCTCCTCCACCCCCATTTATCCCTGCTACTACCACACCTAGTACTAGTTCTCAATTACCGTCTCCACCTATTAATGAAGAGGTACCCAAGCAAAACCTTCCACCAACCACCTCTAAACTTTCAACATCTCAACCTTCACCTGCTACACCTACACCACCTAAGCCCAACATCCCTTATCCTTCTCGGTTAGACAAATGCAAATTGCTTACTAAAGAGGATGCTCAAGTCACTTCTTTTATAAAGATGATCTCTCAAATGAATTTCAACATTAGCCTCGTTAAAGCACTTGTCCAAATGCCGAAATTTGTGAAAGCATTCAAGGAATTGCTTAATAAGAAGGAGAAGATGGCCGAGTTTTTTAATACTTGATTGAATGAAAACTGTTCTGTCATTTCACCTTTCAAAAACATACAAACACTAATTTCACCTTTCAAAAACACACACTAATTTTCACTCAGATCTGAAAATGAGAGGACCAAAAGTGAATGCTATTGTTGCTCAGAAGAAGCTCATTACTGAGCCAGTGAAGAAGATTACTAAGCCTAAGGTAAAGAAGGAAAAGGATCCCGGTGCTCTAAAACGACCTCCATCTGCTTTCTTCGTCTTCATGGACCAATTCAGGAAGGACTTCAAGGAGAATTTTCCTGATAACAAATTGATTGCTGTTTTTGCTAAGGAAGGTGGAGCTAAGTGGAAGGCCATGTCTGAGTCTGAGAAAGCTCCTTATGTGGAGAAGGCTGCTGCAAAGAAAGCAGAATATGGAATTGCTTTGAAACTGCACAATGTTGAACGCGCTGAGGAAAAGGAGAAGTCTGAATCAACATCCAAATCATCATTGGAGGTTCATGATGATGTGGAGGACGTAGCTAGCTCTCAGATTATGACTTGTGTGTATTAGGCGCATCACTGGAAGAAAGTATTGAAGCTGATTTGGTGGAATAAAGTAAAGTTTACTAGTATGAACTGTGGATAGTATGTTTGCTGCTTAAGGTTTTTATGTTATTCGTAATGTAGTTTCTGTTGGGTATTCTCTTTAGCGTCTGTAATTCGTAATGTAGTTTCTGTTGTATTGATATGAGTGTATTTACTCATATCATTAGTAGCTTAAAACATTGAAATATTGCATTAAATGTATCAAATATGCCTTGGAAATGCTTGTTTCTTGTTTTCATGTGTGTAGGTACCAAGTTCACGAAAAACCGACAAAAATCGACACGAGTTTGAAGAAAAAGATCAAAGAAGCCAAAAATCGAGCTCGACATGAGTGGATTCATCAATTGTCAAGGATTTTAGCCAAGTGGGTCCCACAATGGGGTAAATGGGCTAAAAAGCCCATTTATAATTTAAGTTGTTAATTTGTTAAGTCAAAAGCCCATATTAGGCCCAAAAGTGGAAAGTTGAAACGGATGGATTAAATGCTTGGGCCCAAGCCCAAATCAAGATGAAAGAAACGAATGGAAGGAGTAATATTTATTGGGCTTCTAGGTTTTGCTTTGTTTAAAAACGTGTATCAAACACATCTGCCAAATTCACTTTCACAATAAAGTAAATAAACCACACGTCGCCCATTATTTCACACACAATAAATAAACATAAACCGACCCTCCCACCACACGTTTTCTCTCACACATTAAATAATTCCATTCGATGTTTCCTATGTACTCATCTTCCCCAACTTTCTCACCCAAAAACCAGTTAAAAAACCTATTGTTCATTAACCCTAGATGGGTAAATAATAAGAGTTACATGGGGCTTTTCATGAAATTAATTAATTCAAACCAAAGGGATTAAAACCCCCATGGTTTAAGGAAGAGAAGGAGTGTAACGAGAGAGCTACGTGGATGATTCTCATTGGCTTCAACAGCTCACATCTCCAATCCAGCCAATCACGGGCCAAAGAAGAAACACAACTAGCACACGGATGCCACGTTGGCAATCCGTGTGCTATTGTGACTCATATCCACCATCCGATTTAAGAGAGAGAAAAAGATTGAAGATCGAAGGCTCAGAATCGAGAGGAATATTCTTCATCAGATGCGAATATCCGCACAAGGATGCCCTTGGGGGGGCTATAAATACCCCCAATTTATTCTGTATTTATCATCCTTCTTTTACTTTAATTTTATGCTGTTAAAATAGTTGTAGAAATTAATCTTGTTTTCTCTTTAAATTGAATCTTGTAATCTCTTTAATATTAATAAAAGCTCAGTTAATTTCATCATATTGGAGTCTCGTTTTTTTATATTTCATGTTTTATTCAATTTATGAATTAATCTCTATATGCTATTCTACAAGTATAATTTTGTGATGTTAATTATAAACTAATTAATAGTTTATAATTAATGTCAAAAGTTTAAGATTGGATAATATTTTTCCCTAGTGGAAAAGTATAAAAGATTCTGCTTGATTCAATATCAATTGATTGTGATGGTTCGTTGGATTGTGATGATGGTACGGGTCAATGGTGGATGATGGTGGTACGTTGTTCGGTTCATAAGCCAGCTCAGCGCTGTGCTTCATCTCAAAGGATTCTACAAAAGGTGTTTATTTCCTTTTAAATTCATTGTTTAATTTTTTGTTTAATTAAATCTGTTTTTTTCTTGATTTGACTTTGTTGATGATTATTAGATGCTTGATTATACGTGATTATTTAGTTATATGTTTAAATAATTGATGATTTTGGAAATTGAAATTATGGTATGATTTGGTTTCGAATTTAATAAGTTTGGTTTTACTGGTTATATGTACTAAAGGTTAAACTGCTTGGAGTGTTATAAGTTGCTAGGTTTTAAGTCAGTTAGGAACGAGCTTAATGTATACATGGATCTGATTATTTAATGTTCAGTCTCATTTAGTGATGTTAATTTCTGAACGATCGAATATTGCTTTGGGGTTTGATTTGGTTGCTTAGTTCATTTAACTGTTTTATTTTTAGTCTAGCCTTACTGTTTAATAGGTTCAGATAAGAATGAATTTTTGCTTAATAATGTTTATGGTTATTTCAGATTGCATTTGGTATCTGCTAGATTGAAATTTTAACTTTGTTTTGCTGAATCTGAATGTTTAAGGAGATAACTGATAAGCTTATCCTGCTAGGGGATACATTGACTGATTTTTGCGTGGAATTTTTGATTAACTAATTTGCTTGCTGAATCTTCTGCATATTTGGATAATTTTTATAGTCTGCTGATCATAGGCTTTGCTTAATTTGTTTTTAGAATTTTCTGCTTAAGTTCTGTTGTTATTCTTGACTGCTATATTTGTTACTGCTTATTTGATTGTTTCTACTTTATTGCTACTTAATCTAGTAAACTGCTTATCAGTCCAACTGACTGATAAGCCCATAAGCTGTGTCCTCACAACTTTTCTAGCTAATAAGTTTTCACAAGTCTTTCCTGAGACTTATTTTACTGATCTGTCAAAAAGAGAAATTTATTCAAAAAATAATGTCATCTATAGGGATCGAACTCGAGACCTCTCTTTTAAAAGTCCAGCGTGATAACCAACTGGGCTACACGCCTTTTTGATTTAACTCTCATACATTTCATTAATATACGTTTTTTTTACTTTGGCTGTGTTTGTTTGAAGTTAACTTTCTTAGACACGTTTTAATTTAAGTATTACTTTTGATTTTAAAGCAAATTCTTAATAATCAGTAGTTTTAAAAAATAAAAATTAAAAAAATGTTTTTATTATTAGTTTAATTAGTTTTTTTTATAATTAGATTTTGATAATTAAAATATATTAGTTTTTAAAGTAGACTTGTTTTAAAAAAGTTTCAATAGTTTTATTAGAATTTTAAAATAGCTTAAAAGTAATTTTAATTAAATAGTTTAAATTTTTTAAGATTTTTAATTAGTTTAATTTTTAAATAGTGTTTTAATTTTTAAATAATTAAGTGTTTATAGAATTTTAAATAGGCGGGGTTTACGATTCATGCACTTTAGGTTAATTTTAAATAGCTTAAAATTCGTAGATTTTAATTATAGTTTAAAAAACCGAAAACCAATTCAAATCGATTGTCCAAATCAAAGCTAAACGTCTCAAATTCATAAGATCTTCGTGTACAACGAACTCGACTCACTCACGTGTTTAATTGAATTAGTCATTGGTATTATTAGTCTATTACTTTTTTCTAAAGGTAATTTTCTAATTTACCCTATAACGTATCTAATTATCACATATACTATCCACGATACATCAAAAATTTTGGCGCCGCTGCCGGGGATCTTGTGTACGATTCGCTTTTGTGGAGATTTGTTGATCGTGGATTTGAAGACCCTTTCCGTCCTCGGAAAGTTTGTTATTTTTCTATTATATAGTATGTATTGTTTTTCTCGTTTTTTTGTGATTAATATATTGTATTACGTAGAACAATAATTTTAAATACTTTTCAAATAAGCCTTAGTTGGGATTTCATCACCTAGCTATTGTATTCGAACCCAAAACAAAATAAAGGCAAAATAGATAAATACTAATAAGAAGTTTGAACTCGATTTATACAAACTATAAGGTGGGTATAAGGCGACGTGCTATTAAAGGCCGTCTAAGGAAAAAGGTTTTTAAGTGCTTTGTGCCACCTCGTTTCCCCGCTTGCTTGTGCGTATATTGAGAGGGACAACCTATTATTGGTTTGCCAACTCAAGTAGTAATAAATCTTATTTTTTGTTGTTTACTTATTGAACCTCGAGACGTTTAGGTTTTCACCTATCGTTTCAAAGTCGACCGAGGGTAATTTACTTCCATAGTAGTTATCATTATTCCTTGTTTTTATTGATCATTTTTGATTGAGCAATACCAAATAAAATACCAAAAATAATCTTCTTCTTGTCTAATTTCTTTTCTTCAATCCTCTAAATTCTCGTATTTGTAGTGTATGCAATTACGTTCTTCTCGTCTTGTGATTGATTTTAATTGGCTTGAAAATATTCCTCGTAGAAATAGAAATCGTCAACAATGAATAGTGGAACCCGAGATTCCACCTATTGTTGTAGAGATGGCCGATAACCGAACAATGGAGGAATTGCTCCGTGCACCCACCGAAGGGTATGGGGAAGCAATCGTTGTGCCGGCTATTTTGGCGGATCATTTTGAGATTAAGACGGGTCTTTTATCGCTCATTCGTGCCGACCAATTTCGTGGCAATGAGACCGATAGCCCGCATTCTCACATTCGGAATTTTAATCGAATTACCTCGACTCTCAAGTTTAGAGATGTGCCGAATGACGTGATTAAGCTCATGCTTTTTCCCTACTCGCTCGAGGGTAATGCTAAGCTTTGGTATGAAAAAGAACCACCGGGTTCGATTTTAACTTGGGATGATTTAGTGTCAAAGTTCATGAATTATTTCTTTCCACCGTCCAAGACAACACACTTTAAGAATGAGATCACTAGATTTGAACAAAAAGTGCATGAATCGTTTGGGGTTGCTTGGGAAAGATTTAAGGATTTGTTAAGACAGTGTCCACACCACGGTTTCTCGAAATTGCATCAAATAAATACTTTCTATAATGGGCTAAATATGATTGAACAAGATTCTTTAAATGCCGCCGCGGGTGGTAATCTTTTAAGAAAAACACCGAGAGACGCGTGGAGAATAATTGAGGATAAGTCTAGAGCACAATATTCACGAAACACAACGGTTGTTTCCAATGTGAATTCATCTAATCACGAGATTGCTAGATTGGACTCTAAGATTGATATTGGATTTGCGACTTTGTTGAGTGAGATTAGGAAGAATCCTCATGGATCGATTAATATGATTGAGAATGTTTGTGTATCATGTGGTGGAGCACATCCTAATTATGCTTGTTTGAACGCGGGGTTTGATCAAGCTAGTGCTTTTGCCGTGACGGGAACTTATGGCTCCAACGGTCAAGTTCCTCGTCAAAATCATGTTGCTCCACCGGGATATCCACCGGTTCAAAATAGGTACAACAATGGTAATAATTTTAACTGTGGTAACCAAGGGAATTTCAATCAAGGAAATGGGTTTAATGCTAATCAAAACAATCAAGGTTTTCAAGGGAATAACCAAAATGATTTGTCAAGCTACATGAAATCAAATGAGGCAAATATGAAAGCTTTTCAAAATAATATTCAAGGGCAAATTAATACTTTGAGACTCGATTTTCAAAATACGATTAAAGGGCAAAACAATAAGATTGAGCTTAATCAACAAAGGCTAGAAAAAACCCAAAGTCGTATGCAACAAAATTTGGAACAAGGTCAAAATAAATTGCTTTCTATGTTTGAAGGATTCATGTCTAAACCGTCATCTTCTTCGGGTTGCTTACCTAGCAATACCATTCCAAACCCGAAGGGAGAGCTTAAGGCCGTAACTGTTTATGATGATTGTGAGAATTTAGATGAAGTTGAAGTGATTGAGTTTAAGCCTCCACCTAAGGAAACTTTCCTGAAAGTTACCAAGGCTACTTTGAATGTGATTAGTACTTCGGTTTTCTTTGATTTCTTCCCCGAGAAGAATAAAGATCCGGGTCAATTCTTGATACCTTGTGTTTTCAATGAGCTTGGGGTTTGCAAAGGCCTAGCCGATCTAGGATCTAGCATTAACATCATACCCCTAGCCCTTTGGAAGACTATTGATTATGCACCACTTAGTTCTACTCGTATGATCATTGAGCTTGCTAATGGAACCACCACTCGACCGGTTGGTATAGCGGAAAATGTCATTATGAAAGTGGGGAATTTCTTGTACTTAGCCGATTTTGCTATAGTCGATTATGAGACCAATCCTCGTGTGCCAATTATTTTAGGACGACCATTTTTGTACACGGCCAATGTTTTAGTCGATATGAGGAAAGAGGAAATTAAATTGTTTTATGGAGATAAAAGCATTGTTTTTAAACCGGAAAAGATTCCAAGATTTGCTCCTAAGAAAGTTGAAAGTGTTAAGCTTGTTGAAACAATTGAAAATGATAAAAAAGCTCTTTTCGATAAAGGTGTTTTTCCTATTTTGGAAACCTCTAATTGTGATAAAGGAAAGTTAAAATCAAATGAAGAAGCTTGCTTTGTTGAAACATGTTGTAACCTTTCCTCATCTACACTCACTCCACATGAGGATGCTAAGATTGAAAAACAAATAGATGATTACTTGAGTGAGCCATTCGATGCTAGTGAGTTTGTTAGTGAGAATTTTGATCCCGAGAGTGACATTGCTTTAATTGAACAATCTTTGAAAATGGACTCATTTTCACTCTCTTCTATGGATCATGTTGATGTTCCTAAGGCACAATCTTCATTTGAAGAGCCTTTGATTCCGAACTTCACACCGAGTGAGGTTAGTGACTATTCATGTGATAAGTTCATCGATGAACTTTTTGCTATCCTTGATCCACTTCCACGGGGAAGTGAAGACGTTTCCGATCTCGAGACCGAACGTTATTCTTGTGTTTTACCTACTATTCTCGAGGAATTCGCCGATGAATTGCCTTCAAATGAGAATGATGATCTTGTATCCGAGTGTGACACACTCGATACTTTGTCGGATATGTCTTGTGATGACAAGGATGACGACACTTTCATGACTTACTCAAATCCTCTATTTGAAGTTTCATTGAACAATAATCCATTGTTTCAAAAGGATTTTGAGAGCATCATACCTCCTACATCTCACAACCTTTGTGATGATGATCTTCTTATGAAGGAGGTTGATGAGTTTCTTTATATAGACATTCCTTCGGAATTTGAGGAAGAGTCTAATGACGGTGATGAAGAATCTTGGTTTGATCACCCGATTTATGATGAGGACAATGTTGACCTGGAGGGAGAAATTACTTTTGCTCCTATTATCCTTCCCACTCGCTTTGATCTTAATGTGCGGGTTTTTCATGCGACTCGTTTTGAGTACCATGACCCCTTTATTCACATTCAAAAGAGTGAAAAGGTCACCAAAGTCATGCAAGTTGAAACCACCATGGTTGAGACTTTTATCCCACCATTATTATGTGCTTTATATGACTTAGGATTAGCATGGGGGGACGACACCTTGTTGTCTATTCCTTTCTCCACCGAGGACGAGGTATTCGATCCCAGAATCATTGATTTAGGTAAATCTCGGCCTTTCACCGATGCAATAATTGAAAGACTTTTCGATCATCTTGGTGCGAGTTTATCTCGTGGAGCATGCTACATCCATACCATTCATTGTGACTACCATCTCTTGTTAGAGATTTGTGTTTTATCCTTTCGTTTGTCATCCGACAACGAGGATGAGATCTTTGACCCCGGCATCGTGCTTTATGTTGGATTCTATCCTATTATGCCGGTTTTCACCATTTTCCCTAAGGACCAATGAATGCGGGGATCGAGTCGAGCTCATGACTCGGTGAACAAAAACGAGTATTCTCTATCTTCTTTCTATTTTCTAACACCTAATAAGGCTTGATCTTTCAAGCTCTTGCTCGTGTTTTGTTGTGTTGTGATCTTAGGTATGACCCTAATATTTGAAGACTCTCGTGTTCGGTTTTTGCCGGTCCATTTGATCTTCCATTCTTTGAATGCTAAAAAGGGGCACACTTTCTATCCCTTGATTTTTATCGACTAACGTTTTATCTTGAGGCATACTTAATAAACGGCTTATAGATTTGCGTACTCTTTCCATGCTAGGAGATTGCATTAGACTCTTCGTGTCTTAGCAAGGGGGTGTTACTCTTGAGCTAAGAAACATTGAGGACAATGTTTGATTTTAGCATGGGGGAGTCAATCGATATAATCGCTTGCAATTGCTTTTGTCGTGTCCAAACGTAGTGTTTTTCTCATTTTTCAATAAAATTTTAAATTTTTAGTGTTATTTTTAAGTTTTAATAAATAAAATAAGTGTTTTTGACACGAATGTAGGCTTTCAATAAGAATAGTTTTTGACTCAACTCGGTTTTTAACCTTAGCTTTTCCTTAACGTATTTGAATTAAGTTTTGCTAGGCTTTTATATAGGGAGCTTTAAAACGCGAAGGTCTTAATTCATACAAGTTAAGGACAATAACTTTTCGCAAGCTCCTATAATTGATCCTAGAAAGTCGTTTATCAAGGGAACTTTAAAACGCAAATTCTAAAACTTGAAAAAGTCTAAGAAGTTGCAAGATCCTATAGATGACTTGAAAACCCAAAACTTTGATTTAATAGGCTAAGTATCCATTGATTTCATTTTTTTTTGGAATTTTACAATATGGAGAACAAGAGATGATAGAGCCAATTATAAGTGTGGTATTCTTTCGGGAATTTATGTGAGTTAATTATGAGCCTATTCTCCCATCACTTGTTAATAAATTTTAATTGCAATAAATGAGGTTGAACGATTTGAAAAGTTACTTAGCTTCTAGCCCAAGATCCTTTAAAAGTTGCTCGGTATGGATTAGAGTTCATAGCCAAGGCATAACTTATTGAAGCGGGATGCGAAGATTGGCGAGTCCAAAAAGGTCCTAACAAGACATGAGGGCTATGTTTTATTGCTAAAGATCTCAAGTGATGTGAAGAATCATTTATCAAAAATCAATATGAAGGATCGAGACACACGACGAAAAGCAAAATACTCCCAAAAAGTCATGGAGAAGTCTATCCAAAAAGACCAAAATAAGGTATGAGGATAAATGAAGCCAAGTCCAAAAAGGAGGCGGATCGTTGTTAATCAAAATCCCAAGTAAAGATTGGAGAAAAATGAAGAAGTCGTGGTCCAAGTATGAATCTCTCAAAAATTCAAGTGAAGAAATATTATGAAGAGAAGACCATTATTTCGTGAACGTCTCTCAAGGTTGGAAGTATTAAGTCATTGCCAAATATCGATTCGAGAAAGGTCTCAAATCGCGAAACAAGTTATGCCAAGATATGAACTTTATGAAGTCCCGAGAAGCAGTTTTAAAAGATTTTGTCCTTTAGCTAACTATTGATTAAATCGTTCACTTTATTTTCGGCCCAATAAATTATCAAAATAAGTCAAAAATGCATCCTCGTGATCATTCAAGACAACAATAAAATATAAGAGATACACTTAGGAATAAGGGAGTTTAAGTGAATAATTGTGTCACACCCCCAATTTATCAGAGTAAGGTAACACAATGGGGTGCGACGGTCATGACTATCACAAGACATAGATACAAAGAACGACTATTTAAAAGTCGTTTTAATTTAATTAAAAGCATAAAACTTGTTTCGGAAGCGAATTACACAAGATCATAATAAAACATTGTTTCAAAAGACTTTAACATTGATCCAAATATCCATACACTAGTCACGACCATTTTCATTTAAGAATCTCCCATGCATAACCACGTCACTCCTCCGTCTTGATACCTGAGAAAAACATTGCTAAAGCGTCAACACAAAGGTTGGTGAGTTCATAGGTTTAAGTTTAAATAGTGTGATGAACCATAATATTTTCCAAGGCAACCGGCATATAATCTTATAACAAATACAAGATTATAATCAAAAGTATACGTTTTAATCACCTACGCCTAAGCTCGTGACACCGAAGCGTTAACCTCAACCAACAAGAAATAATAAGAGCCCGAGCAAATGCCTATCCCGAAGCATTTGTAAATCCTCATATGTAAGTGTATCTAACTTTGGCCACACAACCAAATTAGATAGGGAGGTTAGTCCCGATAGATCTATCCATAACATTCGCGCTTACACAAAGTAATTAACGGTTCACGATAGTGGGCTAAAGCATCTAGGGATATCGCTACTTAGACGTCATGTAGGCAAACGTATCAGTTTAAGGCACTTATGTTCATCCGTTAAAAACAAGCAATGTTCTCACCCCAAAATAGTTAAAACAATTAAAAGTGGGGCTATGAAACTCACCTCGAAGCAATTGCAACGGTTAAAATAGCACAATGTAGACATGGAGGAATAATAGCTCGAAACAATCCGCTGTCTGTATTAAATAAGGTACGGATTACTATACAAGAATAACGACAATAACCGTAGCATTTAATCCCCTAGTATGTGCTTGAGTTTATAAATAAATGGATAATTTTTAATACTTGCGAAAATTTATCGTTTAATAATAATGTAGTCACTTAATCGGGATATATTTAGCAATATTGAACATTTCGTTGTCGGAATAGTTTAATTATTTAGGTCATTTAATGGGTGAAATATCCTTTTATTAACAAAATATTTTAAATAATTAAACTAAATAAAATTCATAAATATATTAGGTATTAATTTTTATTTTAAAATGATATATGTCTCTTTTAAGGAAACAATTGTGTCTCTTGATGGGAAACAATGAACATGTCAAAAGTAGTTGTGAAATCAATTTGAAAACTGGCGTGTCTTTATTCTTGACGTAGCAGGGGAAATCTCGGCAATTTTTCGTTGGAGATAACGGGCTCAATAGTAGATCGCGGAGTAAACGGCAAGTACCGTTGGGTAGCTAGATGAGTGGTCTCTAAGTCAGTGTTTCAAGCTTTAGAAACCGAGGTCGTTTGATCGGCTAATATTGTGTTCGAAGTAAGGGTCTTGAAACCATTTTTAAAGAAAAAAGTGTTTAACGAGTCATTTTCGATCTCGTCTATGGTTCTCAATAACGACTTTCAGGTTAGACCGAAAGTATGCTCGCGTAGACGGCATTGTCGTCTACAACTTTCTTTATTTGCACGTCTCGGGGAAAGGTCATTTCGAGGGTCTAATATGGGTCGAAAAAGAGTCGCGTTTAATCGTGATATAGCATTAAAACGGGTCAAAATCACATATTTTTGTGATCGTTTCTCAACCATTTCAACTAGTTCTTTTTCCTATGTGGCTCCACCACGTCAAGATGAAGTAAGACACTTAAGATGATCAAGATCTTTAGTCAAATGGGTCGAAAATGTTCATGAAAATGCTCTATGGACTGCGATTAATAGATGGTTAGTCCACCAATCGTTTTCTATTATAGATTCATCCGACCCACAAGTGTCCTACTGTTTTGTTCTATAAGCCCCTCAACCACTCATTATTTATATTGAATATTTGTATAAACTTCATTTGTAAAGAATAGAAGGTAATAAATATGTTTAGTCTTTCTTTTAGCAGGTTTCTCAAGCACAATACTACAAAGGAGTACATACATACATACATATGATCTAAGGAAGGTAAATAGAATAAAGATCGTGAACTCACAACAACGAGACGGGCGAGTGATGTGATGGGAACAAAATGAATGCAGGTTCTAACCACCATCTTGTGAATACCACATCTTGAGGATGAAACCAAAAGTGCGTATCAACTGCTCGGATTCATTGAACACATAAAAGAAGGGTAACAAAGCTCGTAAGATCGTTGCTGCAACCGGTCGTCTAAAGGAAAGCAATGGAACGTGGGGAGCATCTAGGATTTT
This sequence comes from Glebionis coronaria, assembly GCA_025667525.1. Classification (NCBI taxonomy): domain Eukaryota; kingdom Viridiplantae; phylum Streptophyta; class Magnoliopsida; order Asterales; family Asteraceae; genus Glebionis; species Glebionis coronaria. The sequence continues at coordinate 311,557 of JANFOE010001181.1, read as the reverse complement.
ATGTGATGACAAGGTTTAGAAGTTGTGGTGTCATTTCCTTCTTGTTCTATGTTACTATTCTAATAATCAGGAGAAAAGAAGAATATGAGCACTAGTGTTGTTTAAGCTAGTATTTATAGGGAAGTTTGATAGTAAGGAGATCTTTAAATCTAGTTAGGCTTTCATGTTCTTTGGTTCATTTGGAACTAAATGTACCCTCCAAGAAGTACCATGGGGAAGTGTCAAAGTATTAGGGAAGAACAAAAGGGATTTTTTGGGTGTAGTTATAGCAGAAAAAGGAGGGAGTGAGTTCTCCCATGCTTGACTCTAATAAATGGTAAGGTATTGTACAATCACAAGTTTAAAAACCATGGGGCAGGGGTGGTATCCGTCGGATATGAGAGGGCAAAGGGGGACAAAGTAGAAGCTTTAAATGACAATTGAGGTACAAGTTTATGGAAGTCTAAGGTTATTTTAGATAAATAAATTACTCGCGTGACGTAACAATTAAATAAGTCGCGTTTCTTAGACGTGAGTCGGTTCACGTAATGTGATCACTTTGGTTTATCGTATGACGTAAGTAAGATCAAATTTTATTCAAGTAAATAATTTTATGAATTATGTTCTCAAAAATTAAATTTATAAACGATCTTTGCGTAAACAATCAGGAACTTCAATAGACGTACATGTCTAACCCGAACCATAGCGTTTTATGTAATTTAACTAAATTAAAAATTCACGTTTGTGACATACGGTATCCGTTAAATTGAGTTTTGTCCTCAAAACTCTTACTTCAATGTTGTTAACGAATCAAGAGGTAACTTAAACTTTTATCTACTTTTCTTGGTGTTCCCCACCTTCGTTTTCCTTAGTTTCTTGCTAAGATTAAATTGTCTAAAAATCATATTAGAATTAGAACGAATAGAAATCCTTCCGATTGTTAATGATCTTATAATGTTCCTCAATGTTTATAATAGTAGTTATTTTCTTGTCTTTCGAATTTTCTTTACGACGTTGGTTTGGTTAATTGAGTTTTCTCATTAATAATTTTTCGCGTCGTCTCGCGTATTACCTCCACTTTAAAGGGTCGCGTGTTTTCATTTTTTTTTTCACGTAGATGCCTATAATTCTGCTAATAATAATCTTGTGTGTTTGGTTCGATTTCTCCAAAGGATAATATCGCATAATACAAAGTTATTCCCTATTGTTTGATTAATTACGTTCACCTTGACCGTCTACTTGGTAGTGATAAGTAGTTTATACGGAAAGGCTACTCGAATTGGTTTCCCAAAGACCTAGGATGGATGGTCGTCCCATCACACAATGGTTAAGACATCTCTTCCTTCTAGTGACATTTTCTTTTTTTAGATGATCTCGTAAATCACTTAACCTAGTTCGCATTCCTCCTCGTTTATATCCTTTTCATGGAGGTGAAAATGGTAGAGTTGTGCACAGTTAAATTAATTTGTGATCCGGGAGAGTTCATATTTCGTAGGTACAATAGTTTAAATCTTTCTTAGTTTTATGAGCACGGTGTTTCGCTCAAATTTAAGAAAATAAATTTTTGTCCGAGTGATCTCGGTATCCGTTAAATTTGGTTTTTTTCTTATTTGGGCGTCTCGTCGCTTTTACAGCCAAATTGTTATATTGGTCGTCAATTATTATATGGTATCGTTGCGATATCCGTTAAATTTGAGTTTTACTCAAATGACGTCTCGCTTCTTCACATGTTATTTACAATTTGCTTTAGATTTTTCCGACTCTAACCTATTTGCGTTTAATTGTCGTAAAAATGGCGCTCTTAGTATTTTTCGCGTTATACGTGTTCTTGTACTTCATAGCGGCGAAGAAGATCGTCATAATAGATTTTTACTTGTATTGTGTACTTTCCGTTTTCACTTAAATGATGGTATAGAATTGTTCGAAGTTCATAGTACAAAATAAATTTTCTTTGACATGTAAATTGAATTTAGAAGTTCCTTAGTATCACTAATAAATCTCATTTCTACGATGACTACTATGAGCATGCTCACGTTTGACCACGATCGTACGTAGTTGATCAGGCTACGTACGTCTCGGGACTAACGGTTGCATCCTCCTTTTCATCACAATTTAACTTTTTGAGATTGTAATTTATATATATTGGTAGTTCCTTTCGTTCATTACTATTATTCACTTTCACAATCAACAAAATAATTTACATACTTATTTGTACTAGTTCTCGTCAAGTTTATCAATAGTTTAGGTCTTCCAAATCAAGTTGTTCGTAAAATAGATTTTTTTTCCAAAACTTTACATGGTAGTCATTACTAAAAATGCTTCAAAGTTAGTCGCGATGTTTTATACATTAAGTTGGTCGTCACGCCAGATATTCCAAAACTTTGCATGATAGTCTTATATCAAAACATTTTGTCATCAATTGTGTAGTTTTGTCAGTAATACCTTTACTAATTTTACCAAAACGTTTTATCAAAATTTCTAAGATTCTTACTAATAAAGTTTTCGGTGATGGTTCCTTCAAATTTTTTTTTATTTTTATAATATTATCCAAAAATATTTTATAAAACTCATTCTTAAAAAAAATTATTTGGTTAATTTTTCTCCGACATACATAAAAATATTGTAAGATAAAAACCATTTTTTAAGTAAAAGCTTCACAAGATATAAAAGATAACTTTTAAAAATAAGTGGAAACAATTAAAAAAATTTTAAAGTACGATTACATAACCCAATTTTTTTATTTTTTTTTTGTTGGTGGTGACATCGACGGATGTCGAGTCATTTGATCTTCGTAAAAATAAATTATTTAATATTTCACATTAGTCACTCAATTCTATCACATAATTTTCTAGAGCTTTGATCACACTTTACTTACATCTCAAACACTTCGGTTAATTTGTTTTTATCCCAAAATTGTTCAATTTGTTTTATCCAACCAATGTCAATTCCATCACAAGAATTTCATCACAAAAATCGTTCATTTTGTTTTATCTGTCGTTTGTTCATAATCATTCTGTAGACTCTTTATGTTCGACACGCGCAATTAGGATTTCCAAGAAGTGACCACAAATCACATCTAGGGTTCTCAAGCTTTGCGACATGCGATAATCCCTTTAATTTAAAACATGGCATAATCCTCATATAACTGAGTTCTTCCTTAGTTGTTATATCATACTTTGTAAATTTATATTAGCTTTATAGTTGCAAACCAATGTCTAGAACTCTTCTATTCGTTTTTGTACAATTTCTTTTACATAAATTTCTCCTTGATATGCATTCGACTTACGTGTCGGCGTATTTCCAGCTAGCTTTCATAGTTTTGTAATACTAGTTTATATTTGTTCCTTATGATATAGTATTTTCTGGGGCATTACAGGAGTAATACTTTTTGTATAGTGTTTTATCATTGTATGTTGTATAAAAATAGGGACGACGACTTTCATTATTTTAGTGTTCGCACACCATGCAAACTAATGGTACTAATGTACCGTACTAGTCAAATGTCAATGAGGTAATCACCTTGTCAGATCATGTAAGTCTTATCCATCCCCGAGGAAATTCACTAAAAATATTAAGCTGTGTTACAACTGGTACTTGACTAAGCCTCGCAACCCAATCAAACAAGAACAGCCTTGAGGTCTAGTCAAGTATTAGTCGTTAAGCTTCTTAATATCTTTGGTGAATTTATTCGTCTTTAGATATTACTCACACAATTTAACATCGATTAAACCTACACCAAACTCATCAAATATGTTATACCCTAACGATCAAACTAATCACGCAAAATGTAAATTCATGAGTCTTACCCATCCTCAAGAAAACTCATCAAAAACTCTAAGTTGTGTAACGACTGGCACTTAACTTAGTCCCGCAACCCAATCAAACAAGAACAGCTTTGAGACCTTGTTAAGTATCGTTATACCTCTTAACATTTTTGATGATTTGTCTTGGTTTTGGGTTTACTCACGACTTATCATCAACCATTACTAAATCTCAGCGCGTCCAAGTACTGTTTTGGCGTACATTTTTATTTCGGTGTATATCGATATAGGGTAACATAGAAACACACAAGTGTTTAAATAGTTCATAGTAGTCTAATGGACTGTTTTTAACAAAATACGTAATAGCATAAGTATGTGTACGATTTACTCCAAATAAGCATGGCACAAACCATCTTCGTTTGATTTAAACATGGCACAGACCATATTAGTTTGATTAAACATGGCACAAACCATTTTAGTAACACAACAATCCAAACAAGGATGTTAAGTCTTTTACTTCAAAATATAAGAAAAAATCGTCTTAGTACACATTCGTATAAGTACATCTTACATAAGGATCATTCAAACAAGGCAGAATATACTTAATGCTAATAACATGTAGCAATCAAGTTTTAAACTAACATGGCAAATCACATGAAATAATTCAAGTCACAACTTACTTTTATTGAAGACGCGGAGTGAAGTGGGTCTTGGAGATTTATGAGTTAGTTATAGTCTAGAATTATTTTTCCCAAAATTAAATTTTTGACTCACGTTTATAAAAATTATTTTGTAAAATAACCTAGTTCTCTATAACTACAGCTCTGATACCAATTTGTCACACCCCCAATTTATCAGATTAATACAACACAATGGGGTGTGACGGTCATGACTATCACAAGACATAGATACAAAGAACGACTATTTAAAAGCCGTTTTAATTTAATTAAAAGCATAAAACTTGTTTCGGAAGCGAATTACACAAGATCATAATAAAACATTGTTTCAAAAGACTTTAACATTGATCCAAATATCCATACACTAGTCACGACCATTTTCATTTAAGAATCTCCCATGCATAACCACGTCACTCCTCCGTCTTGATACCTGAGAAAAACATTGCTAAAGCGTCAACACAAAGGTTGGTGAGTTCATAGGTTTAAGTTTAAATAGTGTGATGAACCATAAGATTTTCCAAGGCAACCGGCATATAATCTTATAACAAATACAAGATTATAATCAAAAGTATACGTTTTAATCACCTACGCCTAAGCTCGTGACACCGAAGCGTTAACCTCAACCAACAAGAAATAATAAGAGCCCGAGCAAATGCCTATCCCGAAGCATTTGTAAATCCTCAAATGTAAGTGTATCTAACTTTGGCCACACAACCAAATTAGATAGGGAGGTTAGTCCTGATAGATCTATCCATAACATTCGCGCTTACACAAAGTAATTAACGGTTCACGATAGTGGGCTAAAGCATCTAGGGATATCGCTACTTAGACATCATGTAGGCAAACGTATCAGTTTAAGGCACTTATGTTCATCCGTTAAAAACAAGCAATGTTCTCACCCCAAAATAGTTAAAACAATTAAAAGTGGGGCTATGAAACTCACCTCGAAGCAATTGCAACGGTTAAAATAGCATAATGTAGACATGGAGGAATAATAGCTCGAAACAATCCGCTGTCTGTATTAAATAAGGTACGGATTACTATACAAGAATAACGACAATAACCGTAGCATTTAATCCCCTAGTATGTGCTTGAGTTTTTAAATAAATGGATAATTTTTAATACTTGCGAAAATTTATCGTTTAATAATAATGTAGTCACTTAATCGGGATATATTTAGCAATATTGAACATTTCGTTGTCGGAATAGTTTAATTATTTAGGTCATTTAATGGGTGAAATATCCTTTTATTAACAAAATATTTTAAATAATTAAACTAAATAAAATTAATAAATATATTAGGTATTAATTTTTATTTTAAAATGATATATGTCTCTTTTAAGGAAACAATTGTGTCTCTTGATGGGAAACAATGAACATGTCAAAAGTAGTTGTGAAATCAATTTGAAAACTGGCGTGTCTTTATTCTTGACGTAGCAGGGGAAATCTCGGCAATTTTTCGGTGGAGATAACGGGCTCAATAGTAGATCGCGGAGTAAACGGCAAGTACCGTTGGGTAGCTAGCTGAGTGGTCTCTAAGTCAGTGTTTCAAGCTTTAGAAACCGAGGTCGTTTAATGGGCTAATATTGTGTTCGAAGTAAGGGTCTTGAAACCATTTTTAAAGAAAAAAGTGTTTAACGAGTCATTTTCGATCTCGTCTACGGTTCTCAATAACGACTTTCAGGTTAGACCGAAAGTATGCTCGCGTAGACGGCATTGTCATCTACAACTTTCTTTATTTGCACGTCTCGGGGAAAGGTCATTTCGAGGGTCTAATATGGGTCGAAAAAGAGTCGCGTTTAATCGTGATATAGCATTAAAACGGGTCAAAATCACATATTTTTGTGATCGTTTCTCAACCATTTCAACTAGTTCTTTTTCCTATGTGGCTCCACCACGTCAAGATGAAGTAAGACACTTAAGATGATCAAGATCTTTAGTCAAATGGGTCGAAAATGTTCATGAAAATGCTCTATGGACTGCGATTAATAGATGGTTAGTCCACCAATCGTTTTCTATTATAGATTCATCCGACCCACAAGTGTCCTACTGTTTTGTTCTATAAGCCCCTCAACCACTCATTATTTATATTGAATATTTGTATAAACTTCATTTGTAAAGAATAGAAGGTAATAAATATGTTTAGTCTTTCTTTTAGCAGGTTTCTCAAGCACAATACTACAAAGGAGTACATACATACATACATATGATCTAAGGAAGGTAAATAGAATAAAGATCGTGAACTCACAACAACGAGACGGGCGAGTGATGTGATGGGAACAAAATGAATGCAGGTTCTAACCACCATCTTGTGAATACCACATCTTGAGGATGAAACCAAAAGTGCGTATCAACTGCTCAGATTCATTGAACACATAAAAGAAGGGTAACAAAGCTCGTAAGATCGTTGCTGCAACCGGTCGTCTAAAGGAAATCAATGGAACGTGGGGAGCATCTAGGATTTTATGTGATAACAAGGTTTAGAAGTTGTGGTGTCATTTCCTTCTTGTTCTATGTTACTATTCTAATAATCAGGAGAAAAGAAGAATATGAGCACTAGTGTTGTTTAAGCTAGTATTTATAGGGAAGTTTGATAGTAAGGAGATCTTTAAATCTAGTTAGGCTTTCATGTTCTTTGGTTCATTTGGAACTAAATGTACCCTCCAAGAAGTACCATGGGGAAGTGTCAAAGTATTAGGGAAGAACAAAAGGGGTTTTTTTGGGTGTAGTTATAGCAGAAAAAGGAGGGAGTGAGTTCTCCCATGCTTGACTCCAATAAATGGTAAGGTATTGTACAATCACAAGTTTAAAAACCATGGGGCAGGGGTGGTATCCGTCGGATATGAGAGGGCAAAGGGGGACAAAGTAGAAGCTTTAAATGACAATTGAGGTACATGTTTATGGAAGTCTAAGGTTATTTTAGATAAATAAATTACTCGCGTGACGTAACAATTAAATAAGTCGCGTTTCTTAGACGTGAGTCGGTTCACGTAATGTGATCACTTTGGTTTATCGTATGACGTAAGTAAGATCAAATTTTATTCAAGTAAATAATTTTATGAATTATGTTCTCAAAAATTAAATTTATATACGACCTTTGCGTAAACAATCAGGAACTTCAATAGACGTACATGTCTAACCCGAACCATAGCATTTTATGTAATTTAACTAAATTAAAAATTCACGTTTGTGACAAATTAGCCCACATGAATTCGTGTTAGTCTACCAACTTATAATAACAATGATCTTGTTTTTGCACTTGGCATGGAAAAGTGAAAAGTCGAGGACGATGAATCTATTCGAGCTTTAATGATCCTTTAAGTTATTTTATGTCTTTGCTAAATAAAATGTCAAAAATTGAATAATGGTGTGGTTCATAGTTTTATTTTATCATTGCGTGAGGACACGGCAATTGCTTAGCATGGGGGAATTTGATATGAGTGTATTTACTCATATCATTAGTAGCTTAAAACATTGAAATATTGCATTAAATGTATAAAATATGCCTTGGAAATGCTTGTTTCTTGTTTTCATGTGTGTAGGTACCAAGTTCACGAAAAACTGACAAAAATCGACACGAGTTTGAAGAAAAAGATCGAAGAAGCCAAAAATCGAGCTCGACATGAGTGGATTCATCAATTGTCAAGGATTTTAGCCAAGTGGGTCCCACAATGGGGTAAATGGGCTAAAAAGCCCATTTATAATTTAAGTTGTTAATTCCTTAAGTCAAAAGCCCATATTAGGCCCAAAAGTGGAAAGTTGAAACGGACGGATTAAATGCTTGGGCCCAAGCCCAAATCAAGATGAAAGAAACGAATGGAAGGAGTAATATTTATTGGGCTTCTAGGCTTTGCTTTGTTTAAAAACGTGTATCAAACACATCTGCCAAATTCACTTTCACAATAAAGTAAATAAACCACACGTCACCCATTATTTCACACACAATAAATAAACATAAACCGACCCTCCCACCACACGTTTTCTCTCACACATTAAATAATTCCATTCGATGTTTCCTATGTACTCATCTTCCCCAACTTTCTCACCCAAAAACCAGTTAAAAAACCTACTGTTCATTAACCCTAGATGGGTAAATAATAAGAGTTACATGGGGCTTTTCATGAAATTAATTAATTCAAACCAAAGGGATTAAAACCCCTATGGTTTAAGGAAGAGAAGGAGTGTAATGAGAGAGCTACGTGGATGATTCTCATTGGCTTCAACAGCTCACATCTCCAATCCAGCCAATCACGGGCCAAAGAAGAAACACAACTAGCACACGGATGCCACGTTGGCAATCCGTGTGCTATTATGACTCATATCCACCATCCGATTTAAGAGAGAGAAAAAGATTGAAGATCGAAGGCTCAGAATCGAGAGGAATATTCTTCATCAGATGCGAATATCCGCACAAGGATGCCCTTGGGGGGGGGCTATAAATACCCCCAATTTATTCTGTATTTATCATCATTCTTTTACTTCAATTTTATGTTGTTAAAATAGTTGTAGAAATTAATCTTGTTTTCTCTTTAAATTGAATCTTGTAATCTCTTTAATATTAATAAAAGCTCAGTTAATTTCATCATATTGGAGTCTCGTTTTTTTATATTTCTTGTTTTATTCAATTTATGAATTAATCTCTATATGCTATTCTACAAGTATAATTTTGTGATGTTAATTATAAACTAATTAATAGTTTATAATTAATGTCAAAAGTTTAAGATTGGATAATATTTTTCCCTATTGGAAAAGTATAAAAGATTATGCTTGATTCAATATCAATTGATTGTGATGTTTCGTTGGATTGTGATGATGGTACGGGTCAATGGTGGATGAGGTGGTACGTTGTTCGGTTCATAAGCCAGCTCAGCGTTGTGCTTCATCTCAAAGGATTCTCCAAAAGGTGTTTATTTCCTTTTAAATTCATTGTTTAATTTTTAGTTTAATTAAATCTATTTTTTTTCTTGATTTGACTTTGTTGATGATTATTAGATGCTTGATTATACGTGATTATTTAGTTATATGTTTAAATAATTGATGATTTTGGAAATTGAAATTGTGGTATGATTTGGTTTCGAATTTAATAAGTTTGGTTTTATTGGTTATATGTACTAAAGGTTAAACTTCTTGGAGTGTTATAAGTTGCTAGATTTTAAGTCAGGTAGGAACGAGCTTAATGTATACATGGATCTGATTATTTAATGTTCAGTCTCATTTAGTGATGTTAATTTCTGAACGATCGAATATTGCTTTGGGGTTTGATTTGGTTGCTTAGTTCATTTAACTGTTTTATTTTTAGTCTAGCCTTACTGTTTAATAGGTTCAGATAAGAATGAATTTTTGCTTAATAATGTTTATGGTTATTTCAGATTGCATTTGGTATCTGCTAGATTGAAATTTTAACTTTGTTTTGTTGAATCTGAATGTTTAAGGAGATAACTGATAAGCTTATCCTGCTAGGGGATACATTGACTGATTTTTGCATGGAATTTTTGATTAACTGATTTGCTTGCTGAATCTTCTGCATATTTGGATAAATTTTATAGTCTGCTGATCATAGGCTTTTCTTAATTTGTTTTTAGAATTTTCTGCTTAAGTTCTGTTGTTATTCTTGACTGCTATATTTGTTACTGCTTATTTGATTGTTTCTACTTTATTGCTACTTAATCTAGTAAACTGCTTATCAATCCAACTGACTGATAAGCCCATAAGCTGTGTCCTCACAGCTTTTCTAGCTAATAAGTTTTCACAAGTCTTTCCTGAGACTTATTTTACTGATATGTGAAAAAGAGAAATTTATTCAAAAAAATAATGTCATATATGGGGATCGAACTCGAGACCTCTCTTTTAGAAGTCCAGCGTGATAACCAACTGGGCTACACGCCTTTTTGATTTAACTCTCATACATTTCATTAATATACGTTTTTTTTACTTTGGTTGTGTTTGTTTGAAGTTAACTTTCTTAGACACATTTTAATTTAAGTATTACTTTTGATTTTAAAGCAAATTCTTAATAATCAGTAGTTTTAAAAAATAAAAATTAAAAAAATGTTTTTATTATTAGTTTAATTAGTTTTTTTTTATAATTAGATTTTGATAATTAAAATATAATAGTTTTTAAAGTAGACTTGTTTTAAAAAAGTTTCAATAGTTTTATTAGAATTTTAAAATAGCTTAAAAGTAATTTTAATTAAATAGTGTAAATTTTTTAAGATTTTTAATTAGTTTAATTTTTAAATAGTGTTTTAATTTTTAAATAATTATGTGTTTATAGAATTTTAAATAGGCGGGGTTTACGATTCATGCACTTTAGGTTAATTTTAAATAGCTTAAAATTCGTAGATTTTAATTGTAGTTTAAAAAACCGAAAACCAATTCAAATCGATTGTCCAAATCAAAGCTAAACGTCTCAAATTCATAAGATCTTCGTGTACAACGAACTCGACTCACTCACGTGTTTAGTTGAATTCGTCATTGGTATTATTAGTCTATTACTTTTTCCTAAAGGTAATTTTCTAATTTACCCTATAATGTATCTAATTATCACATATACTATCCACGATACATCATGTATTCTCTTTAGTGTTTTCGTACTCCTTTGTATTTGGTCATCATCTTTATGATCTAGCTACTTGCTTGTATTCGGAATTTTGCTACCATACTTGGAATGGAACTTATCTTATCTGTTTAAAAAAAATAATAATAATAAATAAAATAAAATAAAAAATCAAAATGATTGTAGTGTTTTTACTACCCTTTAGGAAAAGGATGGCAAAAGTGGCAAGTATTAAGTGTCGGTTTAGGAAAACCAAGCACTAATGACCAAATAAGTTCAAGTTCGTTCTCGAGGAGGCTAGTGTGTTGTGGGATGAATTGATTAATGGATTGTGATTATATTGAGAAAAAGAAAAAATAGAATGGGGTAAGAAGAGAATGACGGTTACGAAGACGGATCGAGCTAAGACGAAAAGGTCGTTCACGTAAAACCGTAAAAAGCTACAAATTAAAAATCTTAACCTAAAAATTAATTAAAAGTTAAAAGAAGTCTAAAATAATATAAATAAGAGTAAAAATCCAACAAAAATATTTTAAAACCTTTTATTAATTAAATATTCAATTTTAAATGCTAATTAAAGCCCTAAAATTAAATATAATTAATTAAAATGTCCAAAATATTATTTTATTGAACTTATAACTTACTTATATTTTCTAAAGACTAAAAAGTATTTTTCCTAAATTTTAAAAACTATTTTTTTATTTTTAAATCACTAAAAACTAATTTTAAACCAATATAATTATAAAAAATAATAAAATAATGCCAAAAATAATTTGACACTTTTAAAAATCCTAAATTACTCTAATGAACAGTAGAAAAATGAAAAAGTTTGAAAAATATTAAATTTTGCACTAAAGGACAAAAACAGTTTGAATAAAAGCCCTAATTAAAGTAAATAAATTTTAAAAAATAAATAAAAAATGAACAGTAAAAACTTTTTAAACCAAAAATCTTAAATTATTTTTCTAAATAAAAGAAAAATTTTAAAACTGAAAAATACTTATTTTTGTCACTAAAAGACAAAAATCAGAAACTAAAAGTTAATTAAAATAGCAATTTAATCTAAAAAATATTAAATGAACAGTAATAAAAATTCTAATTAAACAGAAAAATATAAAATAAAATAAGAAAAATAATGCAACAAATTTCAAGACCTAATTCCCAATTAAGGGCACTAAAGACAAAAAGTATAGGTTTCTGATAGTGACACCTTGCCACTTTTGTCTGCTAGTCAAGCAGGGTTAACTTGTGTGCTAGCAGGGGGAAATTTTTTCCCCACTGCTAGTGTAAATAAATGGTCAGTTGACCTTAGAGCTTAGGAAAGCTTGTTTGCTTGGATTTCTTTGGTCAACAAGGCACCCCCACACCAGTTGGGTTGTGGGGAGTCTAAGTAAACACAAAAAACACACAAGTACTACACAAATTCAAGCACAAATAGCCCTAGAAGTTACTGATTAAGCATGAGTGGTGTCTGATGAATAGTGACTGATCTACTTTGCACAATGATGAGTTTCAAAGCTTCAAAACTTGCACAATTCCTAACCAAATAACATAAAACTGATAACCAATCCTAGATTAGCCTATAATCTAACAATGAGCAAGATTTGATGAGCAAATTCAACAAAAACAGGTAGATAAAGGACCTACTGATTTTGACTGTTTTTGCAAGTTAAAATCCAAACAAAAGCACACAAACTTCTTAACAAGTATTACCAATCTAAAAACCAGACACCAACTTCTACTAACAATACCAATGGAGATAATTGAAGCTGTTTTCAAACCAAGAAGTTGTCAAATTCTTAGCCTATCAAGCAGACCCAAACACCCCTTTATATTCAGAATATGAAATTTAACCAAGCAAACCTATTCTAAACTACACAAATCTGAATTCAAACACTTCTAACATGCATCCAAGGCACAAATGAGCCTATCCAAACAAATAAATCAACACTTAAGCAACTTTCATGCATATTTCACATAAATCACACAAATCATTAACTAGAAAACTGAAACAAGGGAACAAGGGATTATACCTTGTGGGACCCACATCCAGGCCCCACTAAGGCTGCTATGCCTTCTCCTTACAAGTTGGGGCTTGTGCAGATCCTTTATAAGCTGTTTGTGTGAAGATGATGATGATATTTGTTCTTGTTTTGAACCTGCCAAAAATAGACAACCAAGAACAAAAATAACCTGGTACAAGAGCTTATAGGCTATAAGATTGACTTATGGACAAGTCAACTTATAGCTTATAGCTTAAAAAAATTGAAGCAAAAATATTAAAAAAACTGATTTTTTTCTCTTCACTAATCTCTTTGAGGTCCTACAAACCAACAAACCTTGGAACTAGAACACGTTTTAAACCAAGTAAAAACATCAGAAAAACAAGAATACCAATCCACTTTCACTTCTTAATATGCTTGGATTTCTGAAATTATCAAAACCTTTTCAAAACCTTTTTGAAAACTCAAAACAAAAAGTGTTTACAAGATTGAATTGGAACTCAGATTCATGCTAATTTTACTACCAACTTTTAACAAAATAAAAAGGAATTATATTTATCAAAACACCAACTTTTATATATTAAAAAGGGATTACAAATAAAACTTAGCAAAATCTGGAATAAAGGATATGGGACACATACGTCCCATATTTATACAACTGAATGGAATACTCTAGAATGCTAAAAATGCTAAAACCCTAATGTCTTGAAATTCCAGAAAAGCCCTTTGTTTGAATTTGGAATCTTGGTCAAAATGTGCTCCATGTGATGATTATGATGTGCAAGTTGTAACCTTTGATCTGTGGTCGTTAAAATGGTCTTGGGGTCCAAGTAGTTGCTAGGAGACGTTGATCATGTCTGGTATTGGGGTTTGGGGAAAGTGACGGGTGCAGGGGAGGGCCCTACCCAACACATGGGTGTGTTGGGTTCATGTTTCTTGTGTGGGTTTTGGTGACAAAGTAGTGAATTAATGATCTGGAAATGATGAAACAAAACCCCCTTGTTTTTAGTTGGATTGAAGCTGGGGATTTTTAGGGTTTAAAGGGTGATTAAGGAGTGTTTAATCCGTTTTGGTGTTAATGGGTTTTAAAAAAGTGTTTTGGTGGGAAGATTAAATAATCAGTTAATATTGATTATTTAAACATAGTGGAAGGTGACGTGGGTAGATGGTGTGATGTGGTGTGATGTGAGTGGTGGAGTGGGGGTGATGTGGCGGGTTGATTGGTGGGGGATACTTGTAGTGTCTGGACAGAATAAGTCCCTTGTCTTCCATTTCTTGTTTACTTTGTAAAAACCAGCCCAAGCAACTTTTCCTTTGTAATTAACTTTCATCAACTTGTCAATTTTGGCACAAGTTTTATCATAACTTTAAACAAGGACTTGAAATGTAATTTCTTCAATCTTCAAGGGCTGTTCATGTAACATCTTGATAATTTAGGGACCCAAATGCAAATAGAGAGTATTGCTAGGGTATAAATTGCCAAGTCTTCAAAAATGAGGGACCAAAGTTGCCAATCTTCAATTCTTCAAGGTCATTTTTGGAAATTCCATTCTTGCGCCCGGTTCATTGTGCGGCTTCGTTTCCCGTGTTCGTTTTTGATTGATTCTTGTGATCTTTTTGTCATTTCCTCAATATCCGTACCTAAAATACACAAGCAACAAACACGAGCATATATTTGGCAGTTTTAATGATATTTTATGCATTTTAAGCCCGATTTGGACGATGAGACTATGTATAAAAGCAGTCTCATCACTCCCCCATACTAAACCATTGCCGTGCCCTCACGCAATGCTAGAATAAAGTATCATAGCACCTCCAAAATTCATTTTTATTCACTTTATTGAATGATAAACTAGCTATACTACTACTTTTACTACTACTTGTGTTTTAGACATAATATATGATTTTCATCGCAAAATGGGACGTTTAGGTTCATAGAATAAGAACACGTGAATGCTTTGTTAGAAATAATTTCATCGTCCTCGATTTTCACCCAATTCCATGCTAAGCGTGCAACGAGATCATTGTCATTATATGTTAGTAATGCTAACACTACTCATATGCCCTAATCACGTACTTATCCTCCCATTATTCCTAGGTTGTATCTCTTATATTTTATTTTGTCTTGAATGTTTCACGAGGATACATTGTTTGACTTATGCGATAATAGAGATTTAGGTCTAAAAATAGAGTCCTAACGGTGTAACTAAAACCATCAAATCAATAACCCCTCCTAATAGAAAACGATGTCAAAAAATTAAGTTGACAAGAAGAATCGATAAACACGGTTTTATAACGGTTTTGAACATGAGACTTATTACCAAGACTTTTATATGCCCCCTAACGGAAGGGCCTTATTATCTTTGGTTTACCTCCATCTTTTATTCAACTTCGCCATGAAGCTTTTATTATGACTTCGGTCTTGCCTTGCCTTTTATTATCCGCCTCATCGATGGTTTTATTAGCCAAAGATGTATATCCTCACGCTAAGGCGAATTTTGGATCTTTAAAGCTTCGAAGATTAAGGCTTGATTCACTTTCAATTTTGCATAGATTTTTCGGCCTTGTGGGGCTTCAAATTGTTTGCTAGATTTAGGTGAGCACTTGAAATCTTATTATTGGGTGAAGCTTTTCATTATTTGGGTGCCAATACTTCAAAACCGTGACGCTGGCGATACCTTAATGTCTTCCCAATTTAATTACACGGAAGCTACTAGAAAAGACTAGAAACCCAACAATCCTAACTAAACCGCTAAGTCAATATTTATTAAGCAAAAAGTATTTACATGCGAAGGGAGAATAAGCAAACAACGAGAACACATGAGTTTTTGAAAGAATACTGGTACTCTACGTTTAGCATAGTAACTTATAATTAACTCTATCATTTCTCGTCCTCATTTAAGAGACTTAGCCTAATGTGTAGTTAAGGAATCAAAGCTAAGTGCTCAACACGCACGGTCGAGTCAAAAATTACTCTTATTCTCGCCATCGGAAAACCTACATTTTTGTCTTCAAACACTTATAAAAAATGAGAAAAATTTTAAAATTTGCCCATTTTTAGCCTTATTTTGCAACAAAAACGATAAACAAAAAGATAAACTTTGGAAAGCGTGAAGGTTTGGCAAGGCAAGTATCTATTCACCCCCCCATACTAAAGTTAAACATTGTCCTCAATGTTTCGAGTCTAGGTGTGCAAACACCCCCATACTAGAGACGTAGTCGAATGCCTAATCTAGCATGGAAAGGGTGTAACCAATAAATTAATAGCCGCTTATGAAGTGTGCTAAAAACCTAAGGTTAAAACATCAAAGGATATATCATTTGGATATTGAGAAAGTCTTCAAAGCAAACGATCGAGCGCTCCCATAAAACGAACACGAGAGGCTCCAATCGTGAAGATCATGATCATCTAAAGTCCACAATTCACAAACAACCACGAAACAAAGGTTGGAAGGGCACAAATCCCCTCTCATTAACTAATTAGAAAGCAATAATATGTACATGGATAAGCATGGGTCTCCCCCACGAGGCACCTTGTTTTTGATAACCGAGTCAAAAGCTCGACTCGAATCCCAATAAATGTGATCATTTAGGGGTAATCATGGTGTGGTCAATGGGGCTTACATGATACGCAAGGCCCAAAAACAACCGGTATAAAGGACTAAGTCCTTTGATGGTGCAAAATACCGGGATCGAAGATGGCGTTCTCGTTTTCATTGGAAAAACAAATCAACGCCACTTCATCGTGTGTCAACAAAAACCCAAAGGGTTTCAAGAAAATAGGTGAGAAGAAATAGAAGGGTGGGACAATGGGTAAGTCATAAAAACCA
Source organism: Glebionis coronaria (assembly GCA_025667525.1). Lineage (NCBI taxonomy): Eukaryota > Viridiplantae > Streptophyta > Magnoliopsida > Asterales > Asteraceae > Glebionis > Glebionis coronaria. The sequence goes on along the minus strand of JANFOE010001181.1, from coordinate 294,751 downwards.
TGAGCTACTCGAGGTAGACTCGCACCAATCAAATATAAAGATTTTCCATTTATTGCATCGGTGGAAGACCAAGATTTCCCTTTATAAGCAATTCCGGGGTCAAATATCTCGTCCTCGGTGGAGAAAGGGGGGGGGGACATGAGGGGATTCCCCCACACTAAGTCCACACAAAGCATCATCAAAAGGAGAAGACGAGCTTGTAGTACTCAATACACGTGGTGATGACGGAGTTAGAGTTGTAGATAAATCTTTTAAATCCAATTTAAAATCCTTCCCTTTTTCATCTTTTAAACTCTCCTTATGAAAACCCGACTTAATTATGTCAAAAATATTTTGTGTTTCTAAAGCAATGTTAGTCACACTAAAAATTCTCACATTTGAAAACCGTTTTGGCAAAGGTCGTGGTAAGTTTTCAAAACGTTTGTCAACAAAGAAAACTCCCCCATTTGGGTCAACATATTCATCATCCAAAGAATCATTCGTGATTGGAATCGTAGGCTTAACACTCTTAACCTCCACCGGCAGAGGGGACGAAACTTCATTTTTCTCAACAACTCCTAAAACTCTTTTTGAAATCTTTTTGCAAATGTTTTTGATGGGATTGACATTGTACAAAGATGTGATAGAATACACATGAGAAAGTGTGGAGTTTTGGGTTACATTTATGACGAGTTCTTCCTCATTGAAACGAAGAGTGATTTTCCTAGCATGCACATCGATAAGTGCTCTCGAGGTATCCAAAAATGATCGACCTAAAATTAGAGGAACTTTAGGATCGATGGGGATGTCAACAACAATAAAGTCTACAGGATAGTAGAACTTTCCAACTTTTATGAAGACGTCCTCGGCTACTCCACAAGCTAGAATCGTAGAATGATCGGCCATTTCGATTGAAATTCTTGAAGGAGTGACATTGGGAAGATTGAGCGACTTAAAGATTTCAAGAGGCATCAAATTAATACTAGCACCAAGATCGGCCAAGGCGTAGCATTCTTCCATGTCTTGTATAGCACATGGTATTAAAAACTTGCCGGGATCACCGACTTTTTGAGGTATGCGGCTAAGAAAAACCGATGAACAACTAGACGATTTTTGCAATTTCTCTTTGTTATTCAACATACTTTTGAAGTTCGCAGCAAATCGAGGCATCATGACCAAGGCGTCGGCAAAACTTATTGATGAGACTGCTTTTATACATAGTCTCATCGTCCAAATCGGGCTTAAAATGCAGTAAATATCATCAAAATACCCAAATATATGCTTGTGTTTGTTGCTTGTGTATTTTAGGTACGGATATTGAGAAAATGACAAAAGATCACAAGAATCAGTCAAAAACGAACACGGGAAACGAAGTCACACGATGAACCAAGCCCTAATCTGGAATTTCCAAAAATGCCCTTGAAGTTTTGAAGATTGGCAACTTTAGTCCCTCATTTTTGAAGACTTGGCAAGTTAAGACCTTGAAGAAATCAAGTTATGCAAGAATGATCCTTGAGGAATGAAGATTGTACAATTTTAGCCCTTGGGAATTGAAGAAATTACATTTGAAGTCCTTGTTCTAAAGTTTGAAAATAAGTTGTGCGAAAAATGACATATGGGCAAACTTAAATACAAAGGGAAAAGAGTTGTTGCTGATTATTTACAAAGTAAAAGAATCAATTAAGATTGGGGACCTATTCTGCCAAGACATTCAAACTCACCCCAGCCTATCATCCTTCCACCTTATCCCAACCAACCAATCACCAAACACCACCTCACCCACCTTGCCCTGTCACCCCTACACGTCATTTCCCACTAAACCTTATTTAACTTAATTACAAATTAAGTGGGAAACATGTTTTTAAACGTGTAAACTAATCAAAACCTGCTTTTATCCACCTTCATCCCAAAAACCCTAAACCCAACCCAGATTTAATTACCCTAATTTCTTACCTAAACCCTAATTAACCATAGGGGTTTTACCCACAACCCCACTCCCAACACAAAACAAAACCCAGAAAACGACCTCCCCCTTTCTTGTCCCCTCTCCAGCTCACATCATATCACAAGAACCACAAACTTCCAAACTGATTTGACCAAATCAAGGGCTAAGATGAATTTGCTTGCTCTCTACTCAAATCCAACGAAGAAAAGAGCCCAAGTACACTGATGCATCATATGGGAGCCAAGCAAGCAAGTTCAAACAGGGCATCTTTTCAGCATATCCAAAGATTCTTCAAAGGGGCTTTTTAGGGATTTACTGAGCTAGGGTTTAGTTATCTAGATAGTTCTTTGGACTTGTATAAAAGGAGACGCATGTGTCCCTTTTACATTGTTCTTTTTTTTCTTCTTGATCACAACTTTGTAAAGTCCCGTTTTTTTTATGAATGAAAAAATGGTGAAAGTTTGTTGATGAGAAGCAAAGAACCCATTTATTTATATTGTTTGTAGTTTGGTTAATTCATATTATTTATTTACTTGTTTCAAAAGGTTTTCATTTTTTCTGAAATTTCAAAATTTTCAGTGAAGGAAAAGATCAGTCTTTTACATTTGTTCTTTCTTTTTAAAAGCCTTAAGCTATAGGTTAACTTGTCAATAAGTTAATCCTATAGCCTAAGCTCTTGTACCAGTCACCCTTGATTCTTGGTTTTCAGTTTTTGGCAGGTTCAATATTAGTCCAATTAGCATCATCATTTTCATTTCAACCACAAAGAAGTTCTGCACAGACCCCAGTCTGTATGGAGGTGACTTTTCAGTCACTGTTGGGCCTGGATGTAGGCCCAACAAGGTAGCTTACTTGTTCTCTTTTTCAGTTTTTATAGAGTTTTCAGATTTATGTGACTTTGCATGAATTTTTGTGAAACTGCTTGATTGTGTGTTTTATCTGCTAGATTAGGTCTTTTACTGAGTAATATGCATGTTAGAAGTATTGTTATTCAGTTAGAATAGGATTTGCTTTGATTTGGTTTGAAAAAAGTGAAGTTCAGATTTTAAAGGAGTGTTTGGATCTGGTGTTTAATCAGGATTGGTGATAAGTTTTTGGGGTAAAATCTGTTTAGACTTACTCCTAGGGTTGTTATAGGTTGTATGTTCGTAGCTGTTTTCAGTTTGGGTGGTTTTTAAACCAAGTTGTGTGAAAAAGTTTGGAAAATAGCTTAAAATCAATAAACTGCCTTTTCTGCTTGTTTTGTTGAATTTGATCCACCAATTTGTGAAGTTTGCTAGATTTTAGGTCTTTTTAGGGATTGCTATCACTTGAATGCTATTTGGTGTCATTGTATGCAAGTTTTAAGGCCTTGAATCTCACTTGTGTGCACATTGCATCAGCAACATACTCTCAGACCTGCATATAGCCTTATCAGAAACATTTATATGCATCTTGCTTGATTCTTGTGATAAATCTTGCTTTATTTGTGTTTGTGATGAGACTGCTTTTATACATAGTCTCATCGTCCAAATCGGGCTTAAAACGGTAAAAATATCATAAAAAGTGCCATAAATATGCTTGTGTTTGTTCATTGTGCATTTCAGGTACGGATATCATGAAATCAACTCAAGGTCACAAGAATCAAGCAAAAACGAATACGGGAAACGAAGCCGCACAAAGAACCGGACTCAAATCGTGATTTTCCAAAGAAGTCCTTGAAGTTTGAATATTTGTCAAGAATGATCCCTCAACTTTTGAAGACTTGTCATATTATACCCTTGTAAAACTCAATATTACACAATGGGTCCCTAATATTTTAAGAAATATCATTAATAGCCCTTCAAGATTGCCAAAGTTGCAAAAATGGTCCTTGTTAAAAGTTTGGAAGTTTGATGTGCCAAATATGACAACTATGTCATAGATATTACAAAGGGAATTCAAGTTAAGGCTGCCAAGAGTTTAAATGAAGACTTGTTGGAAGTTTAGGGGGTCTTTCTGCCAAGATTATAACCCATACCCATTAATCCACCCAAACCCACACCCCACCCCTTATACACGTTTTATTTGTATAATTTGGGTCAAACCAGTCAAACCCAAAAGTATTAGCCAGTAAAAACTTTTTTTTCCCACCCACGATCTAAACATTATCCCACATAAACCCTAGATATAATCCCAGCCAAAATCAAAAGAAATTGGGGATTATACTCGAATTAAATTTAGGGGTTTTGTTTGTTAGCTTGTCAAGACACCCCCACATGCCAGAAAACGACTCCTCATTCCCATGTTCCCCCACAGCTCACATACATCATGGGTTTGCTTAAAGTTTGAAGATTCGAAGACCAAATGAATGGTTTAGATTGAAAACGTGTTGGCCACAACTTTTGGATGATTCAAATCATATCTACAACAGCTATCATCACATGGGCTCTCAAGAATCATCTAGAAAGATAATTCAAAATCAACATATTCTAAGGATCTTTGAAGGGTAGTTTAGGTAGTTTGCAGCACGGCTAGGGTTTGGAGAAATCACTCCTCACTTGTATATAAATAGAATAGATGTAGTTCATATGTTCTTGTTCTATTTTCTGAATGAAAAAAATTCATTGATGTGTTCCAATTTTAATTTTAATGAAATTTAAGTTTTATTGCAATTTAAATTCCTGTCACTTACTTTTCTGTCCATTTTAAATATCTTGTCATATTAATTTCAGCTTGTCTTAAAAATTTTCTCAAAATTCAAAGGTTTTTATAAGTCACCGTTCTATAAGCTTGTGTATAAGTTTTTTGACAAAAAGCTTTTCATATAGTTTATGAGCTTGTTTTTAATTATTTTTTTAGTTTTTACAAACCACTTCACTTTACTTTCCAAGTTTTATCTATTTCTTGTATCCAAAAATTCTGAAAAGGTACTGTAGCATAAGCTACGTTTGAGATTTCTGACAAAAATCCTTTTATTGTAAGCTTTTGGTTACGTGACAAGACCCTTGGAAGAGATTGGAGGATTGTTTGTTGCTGTAGAAGTTATATTTTGGTTCTTTATGTCCATTCCTTTGTTCAAAATCCTTGGATAAGCTCTTATAGTTTTGGAGTCTTGATAAGCTTGAAAAAGGAAGTGGTCGAGGTGCTTGCTTTTCAGTGTGTTAGGGCTTTGCAGGCTTGGACCCTAGGCAAGTGATTTCCCCCCTCTTTGAAGATTAATTTTCTACAATTTTGTGAGTAGCTTATTCTGTGGCTTTTTGTGCTTTATTGTTTGTCGTCCTTGCTTAGTTTCTACTTATTACATCGTCTTGTTATTTACTTTAGACTGCCTTGCTTTATTTTACTTTTTCATAGTTTAAGTTTAAATTTCTGTCATAAAATAGTGTTTGGGACTAGCCTTTGCATTGCCTCGGTCTTAGGTTCAGGTTTAAGTTCTAATGGCATCGTCGTCTCGAGGTTAGTGGTTTTAATGTCACCTTGTTTCTCACCTTTTAAAAAGAAAAAAAAAATGAGTTCTTAGTTTTCTGTATGGCTAAAACCAGTAAGTAACCATAGAAAAAATTAAGTAGGGTGCCTGCTAGTCCTATATTCTTAGGAGTGTCGATTAGTGGCTTGTTAGCTTTGTAGGTTGTAGCTTCTAGGAAGCTTAATATTAAGACCACAGTTCACAAAATTTTCCTAAGTACAAGCTACTGTTCATCAGAACATTGCATTTGATTTTCTTGGATTTTGTGTAAACTTAAGCCTTCCTGTGTGATTTTAACTCGTTGAGATGTTGGTTAAATGCTCATAAGTTCTCAGCTTATTTATATAGGTTGTGGCTTATTTTGTTTGGCAAATAAAAACAATACCAAAAAAAAAGAAAAAAGAAAATAGGCCTGTGTCTTGTGTTCATTGTATGCTCAAACACCGAAAAGTGGTGCGAATCAGCGAGGTCTGTGGCTTTAAGAGCACAATATGTGGCTTCAATCGTAGCATTTGGGTTGTGTTTGTGTTCTAGTCTATGTGTTAAAATAGGATTGTGTATCTTTGATTTGTGTTGTAGTTGTGAAAATTGCAAGTTTTTGTAGTTAAAATCCGTTTTGTGGTATAAAGACCAGCAATCCTTAGCTTACTGGTATTTTTATGTCTGTTGAAATACAACTACCTGTACCAAAAATATATAATATGCCAAAAACTGCCAATAGGGGGGTTTGAACCCCTGACCACACATCCAAACACAGACACAGCAGCCCTCCCCATCACCATCTGATCTACTGGCACTTTTTTTCTATCCTTCTTTTCATTTTCTTTTTATACTTCATTTTATTTCGTGTGAGCATACATAGAAAAAAAAATCAGAAAGTGACTGAAAGAGGTCTCAAACCCTTGACCACAAAGTGATACAAGACGCAACACATAGCCTTCAGACCAACTGATCTGCTGACTCCTTTTGTTGTTATTCCTTTCGTTTCTTTTATATATGAATCGTAACTCTTGTATCCAGCATACATAAATAAAAAAGGAAGAAAAGTAGCGACAGTGGGGCTCGAACCTGAGACCTGCTGCTCCAAAGCCCAACACCCTAACCATCTGATCTCCTAAACTCTTCTATTCTCTTTTCCTTTTGATTATTTTCTTATACTTGTTTTTTTTATTCGTTTTACTTTAAGCTAATCAGCCTTTTAAGCTTATTTCGAGCTTATTTAGGCTTTTCTTGTCAGCTTATTATTCCTACTAGACCTAGATTAGTATTTAATATTTTATATAAATTTTTGTTTTTTTTTAAAAAAATCATTTATTTTTTTAATTATTTAATTAGTTTTTTATTTTGTTTAATTCATTAAAAAAATATTTAAAAGTCAAAATATATATATATATATATATAATTCTTTTTTTTTAGTCATTTAGTACGTAGGAAAAATAAATTTGCTTTTGTATAGGTTAAATTTCATAATTTTCTTTTTATTATTTCATTTTCTAAGAACATTTTAGTTTTAAATTTGAGAAAAGTCATAAAAAATAGTTAAATTAAGTTTTTATTTTCAAAAAATATTTTTTTAGTTATTAAATAATAAACTTTAGGTTTACAAATAAAAAGATTTGAATTTTGTCTTTTTCTTAGTTAATTTATTTTTTAGGATTTTTAATTAACTTTAAATATTAATATAAAATAATTTAAGAGTTTTCAAATTTTTTGGTTTACGTTTTCTTTTTAATTAGATTTTTTAGGACTTTTTAGTAATTTTTAATTATTTTCTAGGTGAAGTTTTTCGTTGGGTCGTGTTTTTACGTTCGTACGTTCGCGCGTTTCCGACCGTTTTTAGCGTAACTCGTCTCCGTTTTTCTTTCTTTCTTTCTTTCCAAAAACGTAATCAATCGAATAAATAACATCTAATATTGTTGGCTAAACACCATACCTCCACCGAGAACGAACTCGACGACGAGTATTCGCGCTTTTCACAAAGCGTGATACTTAATACTTACCCGCTTTTGTCGCTTTGTTTTTCCTAAAACAAAGGTGTACTAATTTTACAACTATCAAAATGGCGCCGCTGCCGGGGAGGTGTTTTTAGTGTGCCATTATTAGTATCGTGTTTTTGTGAGTGGTGCATTTTTGATTTTCTAATTTTGAAAAGCGTGAATATCGTACATACTCATTTTTGTTATTTTTCCTTATTATATTATAGTATCCAAATAAATTGTGTTTAGTTTTCCTAAATTAAACACACAACATCATTTTACTATATTGTAGATATATTGGTTTTCGTTTTTATTGTTAATATGATTAATATATTGTATTTACGTAGAACAATAAAAATACAAGTACTCCAAATACGTGAGAAATCACAACCTTGATTCGGGATTTCATCACTCGATCATTGTATTCGAATCCAAAGCAAAAGTAAAAGGGCAAAATAGATAAATACTTTCGTGAGGCTTAATTTCAATTAACACAAACTATAAGGTGGGTATAAGGCGGTTGTATTTCACGACATAAGGGAAAAAGGCTCTTAAGTGCTTAGCGCCGCCTCGTTTCCCCCGCTTGCTTGTGCGTGTTTTGAGAAAAAGGGCTAATCGAGGGTTTGCCAACCAAAGTATTATCTACGTATATATATTTGCTTGTGTTTTCAAGATTAAACCCTCTTGAACGTTTTGGTGTTCCACCAACGTTCTAAAGTCATCGAAAGCGTTCACTCCACGTGATCGTTTTCATTCTTTGAGGCTCCTTTAATTGAGAAAGTCGATTCGAGGGGAGATTTGTAGATTTGTGTCTACGTAATACATTCAAAAATCCAAAAAAAAGTAAAAAAACAATCAAAAGCACAAAAATAATCTTCCACATTCCCTCTAATTTCATAATTCTCTTCTTTCACCCTCTATAACGTTTAATTCTCGTAACACCGTTCTCGTTGCATCATGTCGAATCATGGTGGTTATTACTCGTGTCCATATTGTGGAGGCCCGCCCGATGGTGCCAATTGTTTTAATTGTAAGGTTATTGGAGGTCGAGAGGGTTATATCTATAACTCCGCTCCACGTGGTCTTGGTGACAATTTTCAATCTTACGACCAAGATCACCCATCGTCTTCGTTCTACTCGTCACATGATTCGTCTTTTAATTGTGATCAAAATCAAAATGATGAGATGAATCAAAACGCTTTTTATGACTATGTGAGACGCAATAATGCAAACTTAATGATGATTCAAGAACAAGTTAGGAACCTTAAGGAACATCACGAAAAACAATTGGAAACTCAAAAGGAATTTTACTTAAAGGAAATGGCCTCCATGAGAACCGAGTTGGAAAACGAATATGATGCCGCTTTTAAAGAACAAGAACGTTTATCTGACCAAGTTGTCGAGAGATGGGATAAAATTGTTGACAAAGTTGTGGAGGCTTACACTATTAAGCAAAATGAACTTCTTTCAACGATTGAGACCTTAGAGAAAAAAGTAGCTTCTTACGAGTCGAGTTCTTCATCGAACGTCACCAATCCTAATCTCGAGGGAGAGGTTCAAGTTATTTCGACTCCTAAGACTCGTACGTCTCGTATTGATCCCAATCTCTCAAATTTTAGAGTCGTGCAACCTTCGTCGTCTTGCAAAAACGTTGAGGAAACAAAAACGTCATCCAACGAAGTTTTGAAAAATGTTTTTGAAAGTAAACCAAAGGAAAAACTCGTAGGATACTTGGGATATTTAAATCTTGTACCTTCTAAACCTAAATTTTCTAATGAGGATGGAATTATTGAGGATTTTCTAAATCAATATACACTTAATTTTGACAAAGAAATTCCATTAAATGATTTTGAAAAAGAAAAATGTAAAAAGGTTTTTAAGGAAAGAATTGAACCCTCGTTTTTACAAGATGAACGAAAATTAATTCCGAAGGGACGTGTTAGTAGTTTTGCTAAAATGTTTGAAAACCCACGTTCGATCCCTTCAAAGGACAAAGTTGAAACCGTCAAGGCAAAATCGTCACGAGACGAGCCTTTTACTCCTAATCCCACACCGAGTGAGATTTTGGATTTATCGTGTGAGAAGTCCGCCGATGGCCTTGCTCACATCGATACGTTTTTCGATGTTGAGGTCGTAACGACAAAGGCAAAATCTTCAATCGAAGAGCCTTCTATTCCTAGTTTCACGACGGTTGGAGCTAGCGACTCGACTATCGATAAATTGATTTCCAAACCTCTTCCACGAGGAAGAGAAGACGTTTTTTATCCCGATGGAGACTTTTCCGAGATCAAACGTATTCTTGATGACCCACCTTCGATTTTCGAGTTTGATGAGGACCGTTGCGTTAGCCCGGAGGGGGATGTTTTATTAGTCGATTCACATTTTAAAAATTCAAATCCTCCTCCCGCCTTCAAGATAAATGTGAAAATTTTAAGTGTGCCTAGAATTGTTTTGGAAACACCAAATATTTTCAATTTAATCAACTTGGGTTTTCGTAACAATGAGTTAAAAATGAAAAAATGAATGATTTTACAATTGATTTGAAATTTTTTCCAAAGTTAACTCCGTCATCACCTCGCTTAATTGAGCTTGCTACAAACGCGTCTACTTCTTTTGACGACGTTTTGTGTGGATCTAGTATGGGGGAAGCCCCATTTATTCCCTCACACTTCTCCACCGAGGACGAGATTTTTGACCCCGGTATCACGTTTAATATAAAATCTCGGTCTTTTACCGAAGTAGTCACTAGAAGATCCTTCTACACTTACGGTATGAGTTTACCTCGAGTGACTCGATTTTTATGCCCAACCAATGTCCCACCCTTCTCTTCTTATGCTATTTTCTTGTGTCCCTTTGGGACGTTGTTACCTGAAGTCGTGTTGTTTCGATTATCATCCGAAAACGAAGACACGATCTTTGATCCCGGTATAGAGGTTTTGCCTTTATACACGGTTTCTTTTGGGCCTTGATTACATGTAAGCCCCACCAAAAATGACCGAACCAAGATAATCCCTAAATGATCACATTTATCGGGATTCGAGTCGAGCCTTTGACTCGGTTATCAAAAACAAGGTGCCTCGTGGGGGAGTCCCATGCTTATCCATGTACATATTATTGCTTTCTAATTAGTTTAATGTGAGGGGACTTGTGCTCTTCCAACCTTTGTTCCGTGGTTGTTTGTGATTGTGATTGATTAGGTTCATCGTCATCATTGAAGCCTCTCGTGTTCGTTTTATGGATCACTTGAGCTTCGATCGTTGCCTTTGGAGATTCCGATATCCGATGATATCCTTTTATGTTCTAACGTTTATCTTAATAGCATAATTCATAAACGGCTTTTAGGTTATTCGTTTTACCCTTTCCATACTCGAGATTAAGCATTCAAACTACGTCTCTAGTATGGGGGTGTTTCACCCCTAGACTCGAAACATTGAGGACAATGTTTAGTTTTAGTATGGGGGGGTGAGTAGATACTTCACCTTGCCTACGTCAACAAGCAATCCAATATTCATCTTTTTGTTATCGTTTTTATGCAAAATAAGGCTAAAAATGGCCAAATTTTAAATTTTTTCTAGTTTTTCATAAGTGTTTAAGACACGAATGTAGGTTTTCCGATGGTGAGAATAAGAGTAATATTTGACTCGACCGTGCGTGTTGAGCACATAGCTTCGATTCCTTAACTTTTTAGGCTAAGTCTCTTAAATGAGGACGAGAAATGATAGAGTTATTTATAAGTCTCGTAATCGTCACGAAATGTGTAGTAATTATTAGCTTATTCTCCCCACGCTTTTGATAATAACTTGTTAATAAATATTGATTTAGCAGTTTAGTCACTATTGTTGGGTTTCTAATTTGTTTTGGTAGCTTCCATGTAATTAAATTGGGAAAACATAAGGTATCGCCAGCGTCACGGTTTTGAAGTATTGGCACCCGAATAATCGAAAGCTTCACCTAATAATAAGATTTCAAGTGCTCACCTGAATTAAGCAAAAATTTGAAGCTCACAAGGCCGAAAAATCTATGCCCAAAGTGAAAGTGAATCAAGCCTTAATCTTCGAAGTTTTAAAGATCCAAAATTCGCTTTAGCGTGAGGATATACGTCTTTGGCTAATAAAACCACCGATGAGGCGGATAATAAAAGGCAAGGCAAGACCAAAGGCATAATAAAAGCTTCATGGCGAAGTTGAATAAAAGATGGAGGTAAACCAAAGATAATAAGGCCCTTCCGTTAGGGGGCGTATAAAAGTCTTGGTAATAAGTCTCATGTTCAAAACCGCTATAAAACCGTGTTTATCGATCCTTCTTGTTGACTTAATTTTTTGACATCGTTGTCTATTGGGATGAATTATTAATTTAATGATTTTGGTTACACCGTTAAGTTTCTATTTTTAGACTTAATCTCTATTCACGCATAAGTCGATGATGTATCCTCGTGATCATTAAGACATAATAAAATATAAGAGATACCAATTAGGAATAAGGGAGTTTAGGTTCGTAATTAACAGTCATGAGATATGATCGTGTTGCTAACTTATAATAACAATGATCTCGTTACACGCTTAGCATGGAATTGGGTAAAAATCGAGGATGACGAAATTATTTCTAACGAAGCATTCACGTGTTCTTGCTCTATGATCCTAAAAGTCACGTTCTCGTGATGAAAACAATACATTATGTCTAAAACGCGTGTAGTAGTTTATTTAAATTTATGTCCTGAATAAATGTCATCATAAAATGAATTTTGGAAGTGCTACGATACTTAATTCTAGCATTGTGTGGGGACACGGCAATGGTTTAGTATGGGGGAGTGATGAGACTGCTTTTATACATAGTCTCATCGTTCAAATCGGGCTTAAAACGCTTAAAATATCATCAAAATACCCCTATATATGCTTGTATTGGTGTCTTGTGTATTTTAGGTGCGGATATCGTGAAATCAACAAATGATCACAAGAATGAAGCAATAACGAACATGGGAAACGAAGCCGCACAAAGAACCGGGCCCAAATCTTGGATTTTCCAAAATGACCCTGAAGTATTGAAGATTGGCAAGTTTGGTCCCTCAACTATTGAAGACTTGTCACAAATGACCCTCCACTATTCATTTGTACAAGTTACATCCTTGAAGTTTGAAGACTTTACATGATAAGCCCTTGGAAATCACAAGAATTGCCATTTTAGTCCTTATTCATGGTTTTACTAAAACACAAGGACTGAATTTGTAAAAGGCCAAAAGATATTAACAAAGGATTTTGAGTGTTTTGCTATTTTAATACAAAGTGAAGAAATCTTGGAACAGCAGGGGGGTCTTTTGCCATAAACCAAACCCAAACCCACCAAATACCCAACCAAACCCGTTTTTACCCACCCATTTCACCCATTTTACCCGACCAAGCCCTATACCCGGCCCAAGTCAACCCCCAGTCAAACCACCCATTAACCCCAGTTTTAAACTCGTTTTAATATAATAAAAACGAGTGGGAAACATCTACTGTTTACCCATCTCCCCTAATCACCCCCAATTTAACCCCATAAACCCTAATTCCCCATTTGCCTTAATTCAAAGGGGATTTCCCCAATATTTTCCAGATTATTAATTAATCCCAACCCAAACCAAACCCACCTTCCAGAAACCCCCCAACATACCCACATGGCCAAGACCCACCCCCTGCTCATGTCACTATCTCATCTTCCCCAAAAAGAGACAAAATGGACGGCTGGATGTTTTTTCTTGGTCCCAAAGGTACAATAACGTTCAAGATTGGTTTTGTACAACTGGTTTTCAGCATGATCACATGATACCATATTTTTGACCAAGAACAAAGATCAAGACCAAGGGTATTTTTGGCATTCATCAAGTAGGGTTTTAGCTTAATGTTTTTGTTTTCTAGAAGCTTGTATGCTGTTATATAAAGCACAATAGGGGTTTTATTTTTTTTTCTTGTTCCAATTCTTATTCAGAATTTGTAAGAGACGATTTCTTGAATAAAGTTGAGTTCCAATCTTTAAATTTCATTGCAATTTACTTACCTGCACTTTTAAATATCAGTCATCTTTATTTACTTTGCAAAAGTATCATTTCCAAGTTCATTTATCACAAATCAAGGTTTTGTTGAGAGGTTACTGTAGCATAAGCTACACTCAAGCTTATTTGACACATAAGCTTGAATGTGTGCTTGTTAGGATTGTTCACTTTCCACTGGTTCAAGTTTTCAAGAAGGAAGATTGGTTCTTGAAGAGGTTTTACTTTTGGTGTTTCAAGCTTTGTTAAGTAGCTTAAAGCTTTTAAGCATAAGCTGGATAATTGGATAAGCTGGTTTGAAGTGTTGATAATGAGTCCAAGAGTGGTGGTAGAGGCTTATAGTAAGATTAGTTAGAAGTTTTAGAGCTTTGGACTCAATGTAAGTCTCCCTATTTTCTTTTGACTTATTTAAAAATCCAAACTGCTTATGTAGAAAAGCAAAATATGATCCGGTGGTCTAATGTGGTGGTAAGTGGTGGTGGAAGCCATTGTTGGCCTAGAGAGAGAGAAAGAGAGGTTGAATGTGAAATGTGTGTGTTCCTCAAATTGAACAAAATACAATCAACACCCCTCCTTGGAAGCTAAGGAGGGGTATATATAGTCACGCACTTTACAAAGAACCTAGTCTAGTCTAAATGTGCGTGACTATGATAACTAACGGGAATTCTTAAATATCGTCACATAAAGTGAGTTTCCAACAATCTTCCCCCATGGGACGACGTGTAGAATTCCTTACAATATTCTACCTATCAAGTACAAAATAATTAAGAACAAGAGCTTCCATGAAGCATCCAATGCTGATGAAGTCTTATAAGGCCTTCGTCTTCATCTTTAACTTGTAGTAGAAATACTGTAACGGCACGAGCTAAGTAACCCATACACTTCTGGTTAAGGAGAAGCTTCTGAATTAGCTTCCCCCTAATTCATGCCACGTAAACTTGATGTAGAAGCATTTTAAATAGCTTCCCCCAAGTAGATCAACAACTTTTCATCTCACGCTTGAATAATTCTTCTGAATTTTTCTTCCCCCTGAGAGTTCAAGTTATGCATACCAGAAAGAATCAAGACACTTCTTCCCCCACATAGTTGAAGAAGGTAAATCAATCCCAATTATGAAGCTCAAATACTGAAGTGGACACTTTATCCCATTCATGAAGTTGACATCATAACACCAGAGTCAATCAAGTCCCGGAAATGCACACGTCTTCTTCACTGTATGTTTCTATTTGGTGTATTAAATTGCTTATTTGGTACCTTTTATGTTTCTATTTTATATTCATGTTGAGTTACTGCTTAATTTTGCAATAAAAGTCCACTATTCTTTGTTAAAACTTGATTGCTGAATATAAGGGGGTGTTTGGATCTGCTTATTGTTTTAATCTTGTGACAGATTTAGACTTGTAACCTGTTTGAACACACCCCTTTTGTTTATATTAGGCCATTGGTTAACTGTTTTTTAGGTTAGTAGACATAGAGGGTAAATTTGCATGTTCAAAACTTGGTAAAGTATAGCCATAAGCAGTAGGTCCCTTACTTGACTGCTTTTTGTTGAATTGAAACTCATCTCTCTTTCTGTTGACCTTCGAGGCATAGCTTCAAACCCACGAAATGAATCCTTTGACTTGAATAAATCAAATGAATCATTCTCATCAGATCATCTACAAACCACTGAAATAACCGAATCCAAATCCATTTGTATATCGGTTACCTTATCTTTCGATCCACACAAGAAGAATATAGCCATCAGATCTTTTAATTGGATCTCGGGTAGGTTTGATTGTTACTTTGGTTTAATTTCTGTTTTTGTTGAGCAAAATCGAAACAATGAATAAGATTTTAACATGCATGTTATTAATCTAAACTTGTTATCGAAAATTAAAATTGGTTAAACCAATTACATAGATCTGTGATGATTAAATTCGTTTTCGTGTAAGATCTTGAAGGATCTACACATGCAAATCGAAAGAGTCTGAGATCATAGTTTTCTGTTTTGAGTGATTAGATGGGATAGGTGTCGATGGGTGTAGGAATAGATTGTGGAGTTGAGGAGATAAAAGGTTGGATGGGATTGGATTAAGTGTAGAGTCGACTCAGTGAGTTTGACTGAGTCAACTCGGTAATGACCGAGTTGACTCGGTTGAGATGGGTCGGTTTGGTCACACATTCCATGTTAGTTTTGGTCATAATTTTTGGTTCACAGGTCTAACAAAAACAGGCCAATCGGAATGTAAAAACAATCCAATCGGAATGTTTTAGTGCGTGGTCATCGGAATATTTTGGTTTATGAGTCATTATCGGAATCAAATCAACACCCCAATCTGAATAATCAATCCGAAAGTTCAATCTGAATGTTCAATGGGAAAGACCAATCTGAAAGTTCAATCAGAAAGTCAATCTGAAACCCAATCTGAATGTGCAAAAGTAAACCCAATCTGAAAAGGCCAATCTGAATAACCAATCTGAAAAGGGTTTTGAATGACCCTAAAAAGATGGAACTGCAGACATGTCCTTTTCTAACTGCATAAGATGAACCCAGAAAGTTTGACCAAAAAGATAAGACATTTGACCATTAAGATTAATGAAACGAGACACAAATAGATATGATAAGACCCAAAAACTTGCTACTGTTTGGACAAATGGACTGAATAAAATGACGTGACCCAAAAAATTTTTGTGATAATGGACAGTAATAGTATAACGAGACTCAAAAAATGATATAGACCACCAAATCGCATACATAAACACGATCCAAGGATAGAACCGAGGCTCTGATGCCAAATGTAGAAAAGCAAAATATGATCCGGTGGTCTAATGTGGTGGTAAGTGGTGGTGGAAGCCATTGTTGGCCTAGAGAGAGAGAAAGAGAGGTTGAATGTGAAATGTGTGTGTTCCTCAAATTAAACAAAATACAATCAACACCCCTCCTTGGAAGCTAAGGAGGGGTATATATAGTCACGCACTTTACAAAGAACCTAGTCTAGTCTAAATGTGCGTGACTATGATAACTAACGGGAATTCTTAAATGTCGTCACATAAAGTGAGTTTCCAACAATCTTCCCCCATGGGACGACGTGTAGAATTCCTTACAATATTCTACCTATCAAGTACAAAATAATTAAGAACAAGAGCTTCCATGAAGCATCCAATGCTGATGAAGTCTTATAAGGCCTTCGTCTTCATCTTTAACTTGTAGTAGAAATACTGTAACGGCACGAGCTAAGTAACCCATACACTTCTGGTTAAGGAGAAGCTTCTGAATTAGCTTCCCCCTAATTCATGCCACGTAAACTTGATGTAGAAGCATTTTAAATAGCTTCCCCCAAGTAGATCAACAACTTTTCATCTCACGCTTGAATAATTCTTCTGAATTTTTCTTCCCCCTGAGAGTTCAAGTTATGCATACCAGAAAGAATCAAGACACTTCTTCCCCCACATAGTTGAAGAAGGTAAATCAATCCCAATTATGAAGCTCAAATACTGAAGTGGACACTTTATCCCATTCATGAAGTTGACATCGTAACACCAGAGTCAATCAAGTCCCGGAAATGCACACGTCTTCTTCACTGTATGTTTCTATTTGGTGTATTAAATTGCTTATTTGGTACCTTTTATGTTTCTATTTTATATTCATGTTGAGTTACTGCTTAATTTTGCAATAAAAGTCCACTATTCTTTGTTAAAACTTGATTGCTGAATATAAGGGGGTGTTTGGATCTGCTTATTGTTTTAATCTTGTGACAGATTTAGACTTGTAACCTGTTTGAACACACCCCTTTTGTTTATATTAGGCCATTGGTTAACTGTTTTTTAGGTTAGTAGACATAGAGGGTAAATTTGCATGTTCAAAACTTGGTAAAGTATAGCCATAAGCAGTAGGTCCCTTACTTGACTGCTTTTTGTTGAATTGGATCATCAAGTTCTGATAGTTGTTAGGAGATAGTATAATCTATGGTTTCATCTAGTTTATATGAGATTTGGTAGGGTTTTTTGCAAGATTTTGGCCTTTAAAACTCACCATATGACCAATTAGATCAGCTACTGCTCACAGCCCCATTGGAGTATATTCAGTGACTGATTTTGGCAAATTTGTGCTTGATTGGTATAGTGGTTGTGTGTTTGTTTTGTTTAATCTGACTCCCCACACTTCCATGAGTGTGGGGGTGCCCCTCTTGTCCATCAAAACCAACCCAAGCTCTAGTTATAGATCAAAAACCATGCAGACCCGTTTTTTATAACTAGCAGTGGGAACCAATTTCCCACTGCCAGTGTTAAAGTTCCCCCTGCTTGGCCACAAAACAAAAACAGTCAAGGTGTCACTTTCAGCTTTTGACTTTTTTGTCTTTTGTGGTGAAAAATAAGTTTTAGGGTTTGATTCTTTTTTCATTATTTTTCTTATTTTATTCTTGATTTTTCTGTTTAATTATTTTTTATTTTATTGTTCATTTTATAATTTTTAGATTAAATAGCTTATTTAATTACTTTTTAATTACTGTTTTTTGGAATTTAGTGTAAAAAATTATTATTTTTCACTTTTAAAATTTTTCCTAGACTTAGAATAATGTTTTAAGATTTTTGGTATAAAAAGTTTTCACTGTTCATCTTTTATTTATTTTGTAGAATTAATTTAGTTTAATTAGGGTTTTATTTAAAACTGTTTTTGTCTTTTATTGAAAAATTTATTATTTTTCAAACTTTATCATTTTTCTTCTGTTTATTAGAGTAAAATAGGATTTTTAAAATTGGTAAATTATTTTTAGCATTATTTAATTATTTTTTATAATTATTTTAGTTTTAAATAGTTTTTAGTGTTTTAAAAATAGTAAAATAGTAATTAAAATTTAGGAAAAATACTTTTTAGTTTATAAATAATATAAGTGAGTTATTTGTCCAATAAAATAATATTTTGAGCTTTTTCTTAATTATATTTAATTTTTGGGCTTTAATTAGCATTAAAAATTGAATATTTAATTAATAAAAGGTTTTAAAATATTTTTGTTGGATTTTTATCCTTATTTATATTATTTTGAACTACTTTTTAAGTTTTAATTTGTTTTTAGCTTAAAACTTTTAAATTTTCACGTTTTACGTACTTACGTTCGCGTTTTACGTCATTCGTCGTAGTTAATTGTAATCGTAGTCTGTCTCTAGTTTTCTTTCTTTTCTTATCCAAAAACGACACTACCCTAAACCTTTGATTATATATTTTGGCACATTAATCCACACACCTCCTCGAGAAAGAACCCGCATTTGTTCGGTTTCGCGTTTTTCCTAAAACGTGCAACTTAATACTTGCCCCCATTATACCTTGTTTTTCCTAAAACAAAGGTGTTCTAATTTTACAACTATCAGTTTGTATTGACTCGCTACACTCCAACTGAGTGTAGGGGTGCCCTCTTGTCCATCAAAAACATCAAAACACCAAAAACAAGTCCTCTTGTTAGTATCTTCACAAGTGAAGATACGTTTTCTTTCATTTTTTTGTTCATCAGAAACAAGTACAATCTGGGCTTTGTTTAATCTTATTTACTTGATTATATCTTACTTTCTTTGATTATAAGCTTGATTTAGAGTAAGTAGGTTACTGTTTTGTGTGTTTTCAAAGTAAAAAAAAAATAGTTTTGCAAAAAGCTCCTTGGCCTGGACTCGAACACGGGACCCCTCGTTGGAGGACTATACGTGTTAACCAGTGATCCAAGTGCTTTTCTATGCACAAGTTCCATTTCCATTTATACTTAAGGAGTGTCTGTTTTCTAGCTTATTTACATAGCAGCTTATTCATAAGCTTATTTCAGCTTATTTTCTTAGCATTTTTGCAAGTTTTCATTTTTCTTGTGTTCTTGTTAGGGTTTTTGACTTTTCAGTTCAAAAAGTTTATTTTTCCCTTATTTAATTAATTTTCTAGGATTATTTTTAGCTTAAATTTTGAAAAGTAATTTAAAAATAGAAAAAGGTGTTTTAAAAATCTGAAAAAATAGTTTTTAGGTTTTTAATCATATTTTTGAGGTTTACAGCTAAAAAAGTTTTCAAAAAGTCTAATTTTTGATTTTATTGGATTTTAGGGTTTTTAGCTAACTTTAAAATTTAATATAAAATTATTAAATAGGTTTCAGAAAATTTTGATTGCATTTCTGTCTTAGTTACAATATTTTAGATTTTTGGTAATTTTTTAGAATTTTTTTATGAACTTTGAATTTTTTTTGAATATTTTAATATTATTTTATTATTAAAAATTGAAAGTTTAATTTTTTAACTTTTTTCATTTTTCCTAGATTGTAGACACTTAATTAGGAGTTTTGTCACTTTCCAAATATTTTTAGGACTTTTCAATTAATTTCTAGAATTAATTTAAGTTTTAATTGATTTTAATAGTTTTTAAGTGTTTAAAAATAGTTTAATTTGGTTTTAAAATTTTTAAAAATACTTTTTAGCTTAATTAGGTTATTTTTGAGGTTTACAAACTTTAAAATCTTGTTTAGGGCTTTTTAATAATTAATTGTGATTTTTAGGGCTTTAATTAGCATTAAAAAGTCATTATCTAATTAATTAAAAGGTTTTAGCAAGTTTGGATTTTTTGTAAACTCTTAGAATATTATTGGGGATTTTTTAGTAATTTTTAGGAATTTTTAGGTTAAAATTTTAATTTTTGCACTAATTACGGTTTTGCGTGATCGCCTTTTTCGTCTTAGTTTAATCCGTCTTCGTAACCGTCTTTCTCTTCTAATCCCATTTCTTTCTTTCTTTTATAATCATAAATCAAAATCAATTCAATACACAACGCACTTGCCTCCTTGGGAAACGAACTTGGACTTATTTGGTCATTAGTGCTCGGTTTTCCTAAACCGACACTTAACGCTTACCACTATTTTGCCTTCCTTTTCCTAAAGGGGTAATTTTACTACAATCATTTTGGCGCCGCTGCCGGGGAGGCGTGTTGTGTTTTGGTTGAACAATTGTTGTTTTTATATATAGCCATAATAGTATTTGTATTAGTAGCACTCTACTAATACGTATTATTCGTTTTTCGTTTTTTGTGAATACTATTCCTATATTGTATACGTAGAACAATAAATTTACAAGTACTCCAAATACGTGAGAAATCACAACCTTGACTTGGGAGGTCATTACCCAATCATTGTATTCGAATCTCAAACCAAAGAAAAAAGACAAAAATAGATAAATACTTTCGTGAAGCTCGATTTTGAAAAATACAAACTATAAGGTGGGTATAAGGCGGTTGTATTTCACGACCTAAAGGAAAAAGGCTCTTAAGTGCTTCGTGCCGCCTCGTTTCCTCCGCTTGCTTGTGCGTATTTTGATTTTGAAAGCTAATCGAGGGTTTTGCCGCCAAAGTATTACTTAAGTATCATATATATTTTCTTGGTTTCTATTGATTAAACCCTCTTGAACGATTTGGTGTTCCACCATCGTTCTAAAGTCATCGAAGGCGTTCACTTCACGTGTTCGTTTTCATTCCTTGAGGCTTCTTTAATCAAGAGATTTGATTAAGGAGGAGATTTGTAGATTTGTGTCTACCTAATACATTCCAAAATACAAAAAAGTAAAAACAATCAAAAACCACAAAAAAATTGAAAAAGTAAAAATACTAAAAAGAATCTTCTTTGCTCGCCTTCTCGTTGTACGTGACGTTTATGCAAACTCGCTCCAAAGCAAGACGTGCTCGTAAACGAAGAAACAAATCAATCACTCCTTCTAGTGAGGAGTCTCCTATTGACGAACCCATTATAGTGAAAGAAGCACCCATGGCTAATCGAACTATGATGGAGTTGCTTCAAGCACCCACCGAGGGTTATGGAGAAGCGATTGTGATTCCCGCTATCCTTGCGGAGAATTTTGAGGTTAAGACGGGTTTGTTTTCCATGATTCAAAACAACAAGTTTCGAGGTGACGAAAAGGACAACCCTCATAACCACATTCGCCAATTTAATCGTCTCACCGCCACTTGCAAGTTTAAGGACGTCTCAAACGACTCGATTAAGATGATGCTTTTTCCGTATTCCTTAGCGAGGCCCGCAAAAATTTGGTTAGAGAAAGAGCCACCCAATTCTATATTGACGTGGAAGGATCTCGTTTCAAAATTCGTGAACCAATTTTTTCCGCCTTCTAAGACTACGCACTTGAAAAACGAGATTTCAAAGTTTTCACAAGAGTACAATGAGAGTTTTTCAACGGCTTGGAATAGGTTAAAGGAAATGTTGCACGAATGTCCTCATCATGGTTTTTCCGATTTGCATCAAATTGACACGTTTTACAATGGACTTAATGATCATGAAAGGGATTATTTGAATGCCGCCGCGGGTGGTAATTTTTTGTGTAACACGGTCGAGGAAGCATTGTTAATCATTGAGAATAGGTCTAAGGTCTATAGTCCTCGTAGCACGTCGAGTGTTCGTAAGACTTCGTCTTCGCCTTCGCCTTCATTGTCACACACTGTTGATGCTTGCCAAATCGAGGCTAATTTGGAGAACAAGATTTTTGATAAGCTTAAGGGATTGTTAATTGAGTTTAAAGTTGGTGAACAACCCACTCCCGCTACGGCTAAAGCGGTTGAGGTTTCTTGTATGTATTGTGGTGGAGCTCACGATTATTCCGAGTGCATTACCAACGGTGGTAACACTTCGAGTGCCTTCACGGCCGCGGGAACTTATAACCAAAACGGTCAAGTTCCTCGCACTAATCAATTGACTCCACCGGGTTTTCCACCAAATCAAAATGCTAACAATTATCGAAACAATCAAGTTGGTTACCAAATCAATCAAAGAAACAATTACAAGGGTAATAACAACTATGGGAATCAAGGAAGTAGTAGCCATTTGCAAAATCAAAACCAAAACCGTAATTTTCAAAACACAAGTCAAGGTCTTCAAAATGTTTACACTAAAGAACTTCCAATGGACTTTTTGAATTACGCCACGGCAAATGATAAGATTTTGGAAAACATTCAAGAGCAATTGGCTAGTCAAGCTAGGGACACGGCTAAAAACACCAAGGAGTTGGCTAATTTTGTGAAAGAAAATCTTAACATGAGAAATGAGTTGAAAAATGATTTTGCTAATCAAATTAGAGGTCAAAACAATAAAATTGAACAAAGTCATGCTAGGCTTGAACAAAGAATTGACCAAAAAGCCGCTAGTCAAGATCTTAAGTTTAATAGTCAAGATGCTAAACTTAATGCCATTTTAGAAGCCGTCATGGGGAACAAAGCCTCTACTTCGAGTGGTTTTCCTAGTAACACCGTTTCAAACCCGAAGGGAGAGATGAAAGTGATTACCACACGAAGTGGTAAGGCACTTAAGGAACCGACTCCTCAACCAATTACTCCAACGGTGGAGGAAATTGAGGAAGAACACGAGGTGGTGGTCGAAAAGGAGCATATCTCAAGCCCACAAAGTACCGCTCATGCCACACCTACGGTCGAACCTTTACCAACATTGGAACCCGAGATTCTAAAGGCTATGCCTAGGCCTCAACCCACACCACCCTTGCCTTACCCATCGAGACTTAGGAAGGAGAAACGACAAGAGCGCGACAACTACCAATTTGAGCTTTTTATGAAAATGTTTCGTGAGTTGCACCTTAATGTGAGTTTCGCCGATGCTTTGGTCATGATGCTTCGATTTGCCGCTAACTTTAAGAGTATGTTGAACAACAAGGATAAATTGCATCAATTGTCTAGTTGTTCGTCGGTTTATCTTAATCGCATACCTCAAAAAGTCGGTGATCCCGGTAAATTTTTGATCCCTTGTGCAATTCAAGATATGGAAGAATGCTATGCCTTGGCCGATCTTGGTGCTAGCATTAACTTGATGCCCCTTGCAATCTTCAAGTCGCTCAATCTTCCTAATCTTACTCCTTCACTAATGCCTATCGAGTTGGCCGACCATTCCACGATTCGTGCATGTGGTTTGGCGGAAGACGTTTTTGTGAAAGTGGGGAAGTTCTACTATCCCATAGACTTTATCGTTGTCGATATCCCCATGGATCCTCAAGTTCCTCTTATTTTAGGTCGTTCGTTTTTAGATACGTCTATGGCTTTGATTGATGTTCATGCTAGAAAGATCACCTTACGTTTCAACGACGAGGAACTTGTTATAAATGCAAATCAAAATTCTCAACTTTCTCATGTTTATTCCGTTGCTACCATTAACCTCGTTGATATGATCGACGTGGTTTGCGAGGAATTTTCACAAGAAGTTTCAGGGTTTGGTGATGAAGAAACTAGTGGCAATCCCACTATGTTAGATCCAATTCTTGATAATTCGACACCAACCTTCACTCCATTTGAAGGTGGTGGTTTTACGTTGGAAGAATGCAATGTTCCACGTACTTGTGACGAAGACCTCGACAACGATGAGGACTTCTTGATTATCAAGGATTTTCTTAACGATTTCCCATTCCCTCCACCCGAGGAGGTTATGAGTATCGAGCCTAAATCTTCACTTGAGGAACCACCTATCCTCGAGTTGAAAGATTTACCTCCTCACCTCGAGTATGTCTATTTGGAGGAGGGCGACAAGTTGCCGGTTATTATTGTGAAGGATCTTTCGAATGATGAAAAAACCGCACTTGTCGATGTTCTAAAGGATCACAAAGGGGCGATTGCGTGGAAGTTATCCGACATTAAGGGAATCGATCCCAAGTTTTGTACCCACAAAATCTTAATGGAGGAGGATTTCAAGCCCACAATCCAAAGTCAAAGGAGGGTGAACCCCAAAATTCACGACGTCATCAAAAAGTAGGTCCTTAAACTCCTTGACGCGGGAATGATTTACCCTATTTCCGATAGCCCTTGGGTGAGTCCTATTCATTGTGTCCCTAAAAAGGGAGGGATGACCGTTGTGCCAAACGATGCCAACGAGTTAATTCCCACTAGACTCGTGACCGGATGGAGAGTGTGCATTGACTATCGAAAGTTGAATGAAGCCACTCGAAAAGACCATTTTCCCTTGCCCTTCATGGACCAAATGTTGGAGCGTCTTGCGGGAAACGATTTCTATTGCTTTTTAGATGGTTTTTCCGGTTACTTCCAAATTCCCATCGATCCTCGTGATCAAGAAAAAACTACGTTTACGTGTCCATATGGAACGTTTGCCTATCGTAGAATGCCATTCGGACTTTGCAATGCACCGGGAACCTTTCAAAGGTGCATGATGGTTATTTTTCATGATATGATCGAGAAGACGATGGAAGTCTTCATGGATGACTTTTCCGTGTTTGGTAATTCGTTCACTTCGTGTTTGTCGAACCTTGAGAGAATGTTAAAACGTTGTGAGGAAACCAACCTTGTGCTCAATTGGGAAAAGTGTCATTTTATGGTTAAGAGTGGAATCGTCTTAGGGCACAAGGTCTCGAAAGCGGGGATTGAGGTAGATCAAGCTAAGGTAGACGTCATCGCCGAATTACCTCATCCCAAAACCGTCAAGGGAGTTAGGAGTTTCCTAGGCCACGCGGGCTTTTATCGTCGATTCATCAAGGATTTTTCAAAGATTTCTCGACCCATTACACATCTTCTTGAAAAAGAGGCACGTTTTGTCTTTGACGAAGATTGTGTACGAGCCTTTGAAATCCTTAAGAGGAAACTTACCGAAGCTCCCATTCTTGTTGCTCCAAATTGGAACCTCCCCTTCGAGCTTATGTGTGATGCTAGTGATTATGCTATAGGGGCCGTTTTGGGGCAACGTCATGATAAGCACTTCTTGTCTATTCACTATGCTAGCAGAACGATGACCGAGGCTCAACTTAAGTACACTACAACGGAAAAGGAGTTCCTTGCCGTGGTGTATGCATTTGAGAAATTTCGACCTTATCTCGTCTTGACGAAATGCATAGTGTATACGGACCATTCGGCTATTAAGTATCTTATGGCAAAGCAAGATGCTAAGCCTAGATTACTTCATTGGATTCTCCTCCTTCAAGAATTTGATCACAAAATCGTTGACAAGAAAGGAGCCGAGAATCTAGCGGCCGATCATCTCTCTCGTGTGGAAGATCCTCACCAAAGTGTTTACGAGCCCAAGGAAATCACCGAAACATTTCCGCTCGAGACACTTGGTGTAGTGAATTCTAAGCTTGATTCTTCTACCCCATGGTTTGTGGACTTTGCAAATTACCATGCGGGCAACTTCATCATTAAGGGTATGACGACTTAATAAAACAAAAATTCTTTCGTGACGTCAAGTTCTACTTTTGGAACGACCCTTACTTGTTTCGAACTTGTGCGGATCAAATCATCCGACGTTGTGTATTTGGCACCGAAGCTTCTAACATCCTTAGAGCTTGCCATGAGGGACCCACGGGTGGTCACCATGGTGCTAATCTCACGGCTAAGAAGGTGTTTGATGCCGGCTTCTTTTGGCCTACTATTTACCGAGATGCACAAGATCTTGTGAAGTCTTGTGATTCATGCCAACGACAAGGAAAAGCCTCACAAAAAGATGAGATGCCACAAAATATCATCCAAGTGTGTGAGATCATTGACGTTTGGGGTATAGACTTTATGGGGCCGTTCCCATCATCTCGTGGTAATAAGTACATCCTTGTTGCGGTTGACTACCTATCTAAGTGGGTGGAGGCAAAGGCCTTGCCCACCAATGATGCTCGTGTGGTAGTTAAGTTCTTGAAAAGCTTGTTTTCTCTGTTTGGAACTCCTCGTGCTATCATAAGCGATCGTGGAACCCATTTTTGTAACGACCAATTTGAAAGGGTTCTAAAGAAATATGGGGTTACACATCGGATTTCTACGGCTTATCACCCACAAACGAGTGGGCAAGTCGAGGTTTCAAACCGAGCTTTGAAGAGGATCTTGGAGAGATCCGTTGGGGAAAACCGACAAACTTGGTCGGATAAGTTGGACGATGCTTTATTGGCCTTTAGGACCGCTCATAAGACGCCCATTGGGTGCACTCACTATAAGCTTGTGTATAGAAAAAATTGTCATTTGCCTATCGAGTTAGAACACAAGGCTTATTGGGCCCTAAAGCATTGTAATGATGATATGGAGACCGTGGGAAAACACCAGAAAATGCAATTGAATGAATTAGATGAATTGAGGGATATTGCTTATGAAAAATCATTGATTTATAAAGAGAAAACTAAAAAGTTACATGATTCTAAAATTAAAAACCGGGTTTTTAACATTGGGGATCAAGTTTTGCTTTTTAATTCAAAATTAAAAATCTTTTCCGGTAAGTTGAAATCCCGTTGGTCCGGTCCATTCACCGTGACTCAAGTGTTTCCGTATGGGACCATCTAGCTAGCTCAAGATGACGGTCCTAACTTCAAAGTGAATGGACATAGGTTGAAGCACTACTTTGGCGGGGAAGTTCCATCCTTGAACTACCTCGACCAAGTCACCTTCCCCAATGATAATTAGTATTGAGGGGATCGAGTCGAGCTCATGACTCGGTAATCAAAAACGAGGTGCCTCGTCGGGGAGTCTCATGCTTATCCTATGTACATATTATCGCTTTCTAATGTAGCTTACGTGTGGGGATTTGTGCCCTTCCAACCTTTGTTCCGTGGTTGTTTGTGAATTGTGAACTTTAGATGATCATGATCTTCACGATTGGAGCCTCTCGTGTTCGTTTTATGGGAGCACTCGATCGTTTTCTTTGGAGACATTTCTCAATATCCATGATATATCCTTGATGTTCTAACCTTAGGTTTTTACCACACTTCATAAACGGCTATTAATTTATTGGTTACACCCTTTCCATGCTAGATTAGGCATTCGACTACGTCTCTAGTATGGGGGTGTTTGCACCCCTAGACTCGAAACATTGAGGACAATGTTTAACTTTAGTATGGGGGGTGAATAGATACTTGCCTTGCCAAACCTTCACGCTTTCCAAAGTTTATCTTTTTGTTTATCGTTTTTGTTGCAAAATAAGGCTAAAAATGGCAAAATTTTAAAAAATTTCTCATGTTTTATAAGTGTTTGAAGACACGAATGTAGGTTTTCCGATGGCGAGAATAAGAGTAATTTTTGACTCGACCGTGCGTGTTGAGCACTTAGCTTTGATTCCTTAACTTCACATTAGGCTAAGTCTCTTAAATGAGAACGAGAAATGATAGAGTTAATTATAAGTTACTATGCTAAACGTAGAGTACTCGTATTCTTTCAAAAACCCATGTGTTCTCGTTGTTTGCTTATTCTCCCTTCGCTTGTAAATATTTTTTGCTTAATAAATATTGACTTAGCGGTTTAGTTAGGATTGTTGGGTTTCTAGTCTTTTCTAGTAGCTTCCCTGTAATTAAATTCGGAAGACATTAAGGTATCGCCAGCGTCACGGTTTTGAAGTATTGGCACCCGAATAATCGAAAGCTTCACCCAATAATAAGATTTCAAGTGCTCACCTAAATCTAGGAAACAATTTGAAGCCCAACAAGGCCTAAAATCTATGCAAAATTGAAAGTGAATCAAGCCTTAATCTTCGAAGCTTTAAAGATCCAAAATTCACCCTAGCATGAGGATATACGTCTTTGGCTAAAAAAACCACCGATGAGGCGGATAATAAAAGGCAAGGCAAGACCGAAGTCATATTAAAAGCTTCATGGCGAAGTTGAATAAAAGATGGAGGTAAACCAAAGATAATAAGGCCCTTCCGTTAGGGGGCGTATAAAAGTCTTGGTAATAAGTCTCATGTTCAAAACCGTTATAAAACCGTGTTTATCGATTCTTCTTGTCAACTTAATTTTTTAACATCGTTGTCTATTAGGAGGGGTTATTGATTTAATGATCTTAGTTACACCGTTAGGACTCTATTTTTAGACCTAAATATCTATTATCGCATAAGTCAACGATGTATCCTCGTGAAACATTCAAGACAAAATAAAATATAAGAGATACAACTTAGGAATAATGGGAGGATAAGTACGTGATTAGGGCATATGAGTAGTGTTAGCATTACTAACTTATAATGACAATGATCTCGTTGCACGCTTGGCATGGAATTGGAGTGAAAATCGAGGACGCTGAAATTATTTCTAACGAAGCATTCACGTGTTCTTATTCTATGAACCTCAACGTCCCATTTTGCGATGAAAATCATACATTATGTCTAAAACGCAAGTAGTAGTAATAGTAGTAGTGTAGCTAGTTTATCTTTCAATAAGTGAATAAAATGAATTTTGGAGGTGCTACGATACTTTATTCTAGCATTGCGTGAGGGCACGGCAATGGTTTAGTATGGGGGAGTGATGAGACTGCTTTTATACATAGTCTCATCGTCCAAATCGGGCTTAAAGTGCATTAAATATCATCAAAATACCCAAATATATGCTTGTGTTTGTTGCTTGTGTATTTTAGGTACGGATATTGAAAAAATGACAAAAGATCACAAGAATCAGTCAAAAACGAACACGGGAAACGAAGCCGCACGATGAACCAAGCCCTAATCTGGAATTTCCAAAAATGCCCTTGAAGTTTTGAAGATTGGCAACTTAAGTCCCTCATTTTTGAAGACTTGGCAAGTTAAGACCTTGAAGAAATCAAGTTATGCAAGAATGGTCCTTGAGGAATGAAGATTGTACAAGTTTAGCCCTTGGGAATTGAAGAAATTACATTTGAAGTCCTTGTTCTAAAGTTTGAAAATAAGTTGTGCCAAAAATGACAAATGGGCAAACTTAAATACAAAGGGAAAAGAGTTGTTGCTGATTATTTACAAAGTAAAAGAATCAATGAAGATTGGGGACCTATTCTGCCAAGACATTCAAACTCACCCCAGCCTATCTTCCTTCCACCTCATCCCAACCAGCCAATCACCAAACACCACCTCACCCACCTTGCCCTGTCACCCCTACACGTCATTTCCCACTAAACCTTATTTAACTTAATTACAAATTAAGTGGGAAACATGTTTTTAAACGTGTAAACTAATCAAAACCTGCTTTTTATCCACCTTCATCCCAAAAACCCTAATCCTAACCCAGATTTAATTACCCTAATTTCTTACCTAACCCCTAATTAACCATAGGGGTTTTACCCACAACCCCACTCCCAACACAAAACAAAACCCAGAAAACGACCTCCCCCTTTCTTGTCCCCTCTCCAGCTCACATCATATCACAAGAACCACAAACTTCCAAACTGATTTGACCAAATCAAGGGCTAAGATGAATTTGCTTGCTCTCTACTCAAATCCAACGAAGAAAAGAGCCCAAGTACACTGATGCATCACATGGGAGCCAAGCAAGCAAGTTCAAACAGGGCATCTTTTCAGCATATCCAAAGATTCTTCAAAGGGGCTTTTTAGGGATTTAATGAGCTAGGGTTTAGTTATCTAGATAGTTCTTTGGACTTGTATAAAAGGAGATGCATGTGTCCCTTTTACATTGTTCTTGTTTTTTCTCCTTGATCACAACTTTGTAAAGTCCAGTTTTTTTTTATGAATGAAAAAATGGTGAAAGTTTGTTGATGAGAAGCAAAGAACCCATTTATTTATATTGTTTGTAGTTTGGTTGATTGATATTCTTTATTTACTTGTTTCAAAAGGTTTTCATTTTTTCTAAAATTTCAAAATTTTCAGTGAAGGAAAAGATCAGTCTTTTACATTTGTGCTTTCTTTTTAAAAGCCTTAAGCTATAGGTTAACTTGTCAATAAGTTAATCCTATAGCCTAAGCTCTTGTACCAGTCACCCTTGATTCTTGGTTTTCAGTTTTTGGCAGGTTCAATATTAGTCCAATTAGCATCATCATTTTCATTTGAACCACAAAGAAGTTCTGCACAGACCCCAGTCTGTATGGAGGTGACTTTTCAGTCACTGTTGGGCCTGGATGTAGGCCCAACAAGGTAGCTTACTTGTTCTCTTTTTCAGTTTTTATAGAGTTTTCAGATTTATGTGACTTTGCATGAATTTTTGTGAAACTGCTTGATTGTGTGTTTTATCTGCTAGATTAGGTCTTTTACTGAGTAATATGCATGTTAGAAGTATTGTTATTCAGTTAGAATAGGATTTGCTTTGATTTGGTTTGAAAAAAGTGAAGTTCAGATTTTAAAGGAGTGTTTGGATCTGGTGTTTAATCAGGATTGGTGATAAGTTTTTGGGGTAAAATCTGTTTAGACTTACTCCTAGGGTTGTTATAGGTTGTATGTTAGTAGCTGCTTTCAGTTTGGTTGGTTTTTAAAACAAGTTGTGTGAAAAAGTTTGGAAAATAGCATAAAATCAGTAAACTGCCTTTTCTACTTGTTTTGTTGAATTTGATCCACCAATTTGTGAAGTTTGCTAGATTTTAGGTCTGTTTAGGGATTTCTATCACTTGAATGCTATTTGGTGTCATTGTATGCAAGTTTTAAGGCCTTGAATCTCACTTGTGTGCACATTGCATCAGCAACATACTCTCAGACCTGCATATAGCCTTATCAGAAACATTTATATGCATCTTGCTTGATTCTTGTGATAAATCTTGCTTGATTTGTGTTTGTATTGACTCCCTACACTCCAACTGAGTGTAGGGGTGCCCTCTTGTCCATCAAAAACATCAAAACACCAAAAACAAGTCCTCTTGTTAGTATCTTCACAAGTGAAGATACGTTTTCTTTCATTTTTTTTTGTTCATCAGAAACAAGTACAATCTGGGCTTTGTTTGATCTTATTTACTTGATTATATCTTACTTTCTTTGATTATAAGCTTGATTTAGAGTAAGTAGGTTACTGTTTTGTGTGTTTTCAAAGTAAAAAAAAAAAGTTTTGCAAAAAGCTCCTTGGCCTGGACTCGAACACGGGACCCCTCGTTGGAGGACTATACGTGTTAACCAGTGATCCTGTTAGGACCATTGTAATAGTTATATGTAATAGGTAGACTAGGAGGTATGTAGTTCCTCCTGGTCCTAGTCGTAGTAGGAGCAAGTCCTGCTCCTGGTCCTAGTCGAAGTCAAACTTTATTATTTACTTAATATTCTGTTAGGATATGCATGAGATATGTTAGGAAAGGATATGCATATCAGTTTTACACGTTTTCTTTAATGATGTATTAGGGTTTCCTTGTAGTATAAAAGGAACCTTAGGCAGAAGGGTTAGACACACCTTCACAAAACGTAGTTCTAGTCTTTATCAATATTAGAAATCCTTAGAAAGGATCAAGTCTTTATAGTTATTCTGTTTTTCTTGTTTATATTTATATTCTACATTCATATTTTGTATAGAGTCTCTTTGTGATTTGACTTGTGATTACAGAAGTCATTCACCGGTCCTGACAGGCTGCAAGATCTACATCTAGTAGACCCAACAAGTGGTATCAGAGCCTGGGAGGGTCTCTATACAAGCAGAATCAAGTTCTCTTATTACTAACAATCTGTTTATCATGTCTGCCTCAACTTCTACTCAAACAGGAGAAGAAGGCACTCCTAAAATTGTGCAACCTCAGCAGATCCTGGCTACGGTCTCCAACACGAATGGAAAATTCCCTCTTCTGAAGAAGGGTGAATATGATAACTGGGCAATGAAGATGGAATGGTGGATCACCAACACTGATCAAGATCTTTGGAAGATCATTCTGAATGGAAACATCAGGAAGCTTACTGGACGAGACAAGAACGGTAATATTACTCTTCTTGACCCTAAATCTCATGAGGAAATCATCGCTATTCAGAAGGAGGTAAAAGCAAAAACAATTTTGCTTCAATCTCTTCCTGAAGATCACATGGGTGACTTCTACCATTTGGATGATGCCAGAGAGATCTGGAATGGCATAAAAGCAAGATTCGGCGGGAATGAGGAGTCAAAGAAAATGCGAAGGTCCATGCTGAGAGATGAATTTACCGAATTCAAAATCTCAGAAACTGAAGGTCTAAATCAAGGGTATGATAGGTTCCAGAAGATCTTGAGCCAATTGAATCAACTATGGTCAAAACCTGATGATGGTGACATTAATGCAAGGTTTCTTAAATCCTTACCCTACTCATGGAACCAGGTGGTGATCTCTCTCAAAGCCAAAGGTGGGCTTGACTATCTCACCTTTGATGATTTGTTTCAAAGGCTCAGAACATTCGAACCTCATGTGAGAGGATATCCGAGTGACTCTTTTCCCACCCCTGCTAATTCAGCCTTTGTGAGCTCTATGGCATCTAGTCCCATGTCATATGCAAGTTGCCCGAGCAATACTGTCTCTCCCCAGCATACTATTCAGCATACTGGTCCCATGTCATATGCATCTAGTCCCATGTCTTCTGCTCCTGATCCTGCTGCCAAGTCTGGTAGTATGGTAGAAGCTGTTCTTCATTCTTTTGTGGCTGATGTTACTGCTGAACAACAACTTGCTTTTGATGACTTCAAACAGATCGATAAACTTGATCTGGATGAGATAGATCTCAAATGGCAGATGGCCATGCTTACTCTTAGGGTTCACAAGTTTGAGAAGAAAGCAGGAAGGAAATTTAATTACAACCCTCGGGAGCCAGCAAGATTCGATAGAAGCAAGGTACGGTGCTATAACTGCCAGCAACAGGGTCACTTTGCAAGAGAGTGCCCTAGCAAGAATGATCAGGAGAAGAGCAGGTACTCCGCTTTCAAGGTTCAGGAGGTTAAAGAGGACAGGAAGGCATTGGTATCTGTTGACTCTATGGTCAACTGGAATGATCATCAGGCTTCTACTCTGGAATTAGCTGAATCCTCAACTGATGTGTTGGCAATGATTGCTGGGAATCTCTCTGATGCAGAAGAAGCAAAAGAGTTTGCTCTAATGGGCATCTCACCTCAGGTACAACATTGTCCTCTTGGTTGTCATGATAAATACACAGAATTGTTGTCCCAATTTAATGAAGTAAATGATCAAAATGATAAGTATTTTTTAGAGGTACAAGCCTATAAAGCTTCATTAAACACATTGGAACAACAAAAGAAGTGGTTACAAGATACACAACGTGCGTATGAGGATAAAATCATGATACTAAGCATTGATTTAGAAAACACTACAAATATGCTTAAATATACAGAAACTGAAAGAGATGCTAGTATCAAAGAAAAAGAGGAGATGCAAGCTAAATTAGATGCTACAATGTTAAGATTTGACAAATGGCAAAAGGCACCTAAAAATCTTTCAAAATTAATTGGTAGTAGCATGTCTGGCAGAACTAAAAGAGGCTTAGGATTTGAAAAATATATTGATTCTGAAGATGTATTTGATTTATCTTTCTCAAGTGTCTTTGATGCCGACAAAGAGGATGAGGGCAAACCTAGTTACAATAGGTTTAAACCAGCAGCAGAAATGCATGCTGTCCCTCCTCCTCTTACTGGAACTTTTATGCCCACCTCATGGCGTAATGACTCAGATGGATCACAGATGCTTGAGTCCCCAACTAGTTCTACTAACACTAATGACTTTGTCTCATGTACTTTCAGTGACAAAGCCGGTGACTCTGCATCTAATGGTTCAAGTGAAGAGTCAAGACCTACGAGTTCCAAGTCGAATGAACATGCTGCTACTGGTTCTAGGAAGTGTGAAGAAAAAGTTGCTGTCAAGTCAAATGTGTCTGGTCCTTGTTTATTGAGTCCTAGGAAGAATGTTTTTCCTAGAAATGTGTGTAATAAAGTAGGCAGTATGAAACAATCTCATTCTAATAAAAGGTCTTTCAAAACATGTTTTGTTTGTGGCAGTTCCTTTCATTTAATTAAAGATTGTGATTTTTATGACACACATGCATCTGTTAATCATGTTGTTCCTGCTCCTGGTCCACCAGGAGCTGCCTCATATGCTCCTAGAAGACTTAATCCTAGTGCTCCAATGTTTAATACTTCTAGAGTATCCTCTTCCTTCGCGTCTGATTATTGGAGAGATAATGGATTCCAACCAACCAGTAATTATTTTCCAAATTTTAATCCAATCTATCCGTATAATTTGGACCACACGTATTTTGGTTTGGGCACTTTGGGAACTGCTGTTAAGCCCTCAGCAGGTTGTTCTTGGTCAAATAATAATACCCATATGATGCATAGGCAACCAAGGAACAATAGTGGATCTCATCAATCTTCTTGGCATTCTTCTAATGATCCACAAGGCAGGCTCAAACCTGAAAAGGTTTGGGTCCCCTTAAGACACTAACTTTTGCATTGTAATGATCTCGTTGTTGTAGGTTACTCCATACCAGGATCCTAGTCTAGGCATTGTTGATAGTGGTTGCTCCAGGAGCATGACTGGCAATAAAAGCCTTCTCTCTAACTTTGTACCATTTTATGGAGGCAAGGTCTATTTTGGTGGAGGTGAAGGCAGAATCACTGGCAAAGGAACGATAAAGACTCCAAATCTAAATTTTGAGCAGGTCTACTATGTGGAAGCACTTCAACACTTCAACTTGATATCGGTCTCTCAGATTTGTGACAAGAAGCAGTTTGTTCTCTTCACCGATACTGATGCACTTGTGCTTTCCAAAGATTTTCAGCTTTCGGATGACTCACAAGTTCTACTCAGAATTCCTAGAAGACACAATCTATATAGTATCAAGTTGAATGAAGTCAACCCTACTGGTCAACTAGCATGTCTGGTTGCAAAAGCCTCAGAAGATGAAGCCACTAAATGGCACCGAATGATGGGACATGTGAACTTCAAGACCATTCACAAACTTGCCAATATAAATCTGGTCTCTGGTTTACCTCCCAAGACGTTTCGAAATGATATAAATTGTATTGCCTGCAGCAAAGGCAAACAACACAAAGCATCCTTCAAGGCCATTACTGCTTTAGGTCTTATTACTGAACCATTGCAGCTTCTACACATGGACTTATTTGGTCCTACTTCCATCAGAAGCATTGACCACAAGCAATTTTGTTTGGTGGTGACTGATGGTTATAGCAGGTTTGCGTGGGTGTTCTTCATGGCTGCCAAAAGTGAGACCTACTCAATTCTTCGAGATTTTCTTACCTTGATAGAGAATCAGTTGTCCAAGAAAGTTAAAGGTATTCGATGCGACAATGGAATCGAGTTTAAAAATAGAGACCTCATCGCACTTTGCAATGCTAAGGGCATCAAAAGAGATTATAGTGCTGCTAGGACTCCTCAACAAAATGGTGTGGCAGAAAGAAAGAACCGGACATTAATAGAAGCAGCAAGAACTATGCTTGCCGATTCCAAGCTTCCGACCATGTTCTGGACAGAAGCTGTTAATACTGCAAGTTATGTTTTGAATAGGGTGTCTATTACCGATCCACACAAGAAAATACCTTATGAGCTGCTCACAGGAAAAGTTCCAAATATTGCTCATTTGAAGCCTTTTGGGTGTCCAGTCACCATTCTGAATACTAGTGACTATTTGGGGAAGTTTGATGGCAAGGCTGATGAAGGATATATTGTGGGATATTCAGCTCATTCTCGGGCGTATCGTGTCTACAATCTTCAAGCCAAACGGATAATTGAAACTATTAATCTCAGGTATTTTGAGGAAAAGACAAACATACAAGGAACAGGTCCAGAATGGTATTTTGATCTTGATTATCTTAGTGATTCGTTAGGATATTTTCGTTTCAAAACTAACCATGATGCAGGACCACAAGTGTTTGCAACTTCAAGTACTGGTGTTCCTTCTAGTCTTTCTGATTCAGATGATGAGGATGACATTTTTGTGGTTCCATCCTATTCCACCACGGTTTCTCCTACTCCTCCTAGTGATGCAACTCCATTGGATGTACAGGATTCCCAAGCAGCTCTTGATACTCTTCTCAAGCAACAACAAGAAGCTACTAAAGCAGCGGCTCAAGGTAGTTTTGAGTTTCCCTTGGTTGAGCCTACTAACAAAGTTGCTCCTGGTACTCCAGCTTCTGCTCCTAGTGCTAGTCACTCAACTAATTAGTCTGCTTCCAATACACGTTTCTCCAGTCCTTCTGATTTGGGGAACCATGAAAAGAAGTCTTCTACCAAGCTGGATGATATACATAAACAACCGGTAGACGGGATTTTCCAAAATGCTTCATATGATGCTGATTTTGTTGGTGATCTCAATAACTTGGCACCAGAAGTGGAGGTTTCTTCCAATCCAGTCTTGCAATCCCATAAAGACCATCCTACCACTCAAATTATTGGAGATCCTGGTTCTACCGTCAAGACACGCAGAATGCAGCAGAAGGCCTCGTCTGATCATCATGCTCTTGTGGGCTATATTGAGGATCAAAAGCGTAATAATCATACGGACTTTCAACACTGTTTGTTTGCTTGTTTTCTTTCACAGGTGGAACCTAGGTCTGTTTCTCATGCTCTTGAGGATCAAAGTTGGGTGGAGGCTATGCAGGAGGAAATGCAGCAATTCTTGTTTCAGAATGTTTGGGTTCTGGTTGACTTACCAGATGGGAAGACAGCTATCAATACCAAATGGATTCTCCAAAACAAGAAGGATGCACGGGGAATTGTTGTCAGGAATAAAGCTAGACTTGTCGCACAAGGACACACTCAAATTGAGGGCATTGATTATACTGAAGTCTTTGCGCCTGTTGCCAGGATCGAGGCCATTCGTCTGTTTTTGGCCTTTGCTTCGTATGTTGGCTTTACGGTGTTCCAGATGGATTTCAAGAGTGCATTTCTCTATGGAAAAATTGACGAGGAAGTGTATGTTACTCAACCTAAGGGGTTTGTTGATCCACTTCATCCCAAGAAAGTCTACAAGGTGGTCAAGGCTCTTTATGGGTTACATCAGGCTCCTAGAGCTTGGTATGAGCGACTCTCCACTTTCTTGTTAAAGAATGGCTATAGAAGAGGTACTATTGACAAAACACTATTTCTTCGGCGGAATTCCAAGGATATTATCCTTGTTCAGGTCTATGTGGACGACATTATCTTTGGTTCTACAAGGAAGGAGTGGTGTGATGAGTTTGAACATTTGATGAAAGGCGAATTTCAGATGAGTGCCATGGGAGAACTGTCATTTTTCCTTGGTCTTCAGGTCAAGCAACAATCGGATGGGATTTTCATCAGTCAAGACAAATATGTTCATGAGATTCTTCAGAAGTTTGACATGGATCCTCTTAGACCAGCAGCAACTCCTTATGAAGTTGCTAAAATCAAACTTAAGAATGAGCCAGATCCACCGGTAAATGTTCATATGTACAGATCTATGATTGGCTCTCTCATGTATTTGACTGCATCACGTCCGGACATTATGTTTGCAGTAAGTGCTTGTTCTAGACACCAGGTGACTCCAACGGTTTCGAACTTAAATGCAGTGAAGAAGATTTTTAAGTATATCAAGGCTCAACCTAAATTGGGTCTATGGTATCCTAGAGAATCTCCCTTTGTTATTGAAGCATACAGTGATAGTGATTATGCTGGTGCTAATAATGATAGGAAGTCTACTACTGGTGGTTGTCAATTTTTGGGTCGTCGGCTTATTTCATGGCAATGTAAGAAACAGACAATCGTAGCTACTTCTTCAACAGAAGCTGAATATGTAGCTGCTGCTAGTTGCTGTGGTCAAGTTTTATGGATCCAAAATCAGATGTTGGACTATGGGTTCAATTTTATGAATACCAAAATTTTTATTGACAATCAAAGCACTATTTGCATTGTGAAGAATCCTGTATTTCATCAGCGGACGAAGCATATTGAGATTCGGCATCATTTTATACGCGATGCAAATGAGAAGAAGCTGATACAGGTTCTTAAAGTTCATACGGATGACAATGTTGCTGATTTGCTGACTAAAGCTTTTGATGGTCCTCGGTTTAACCACTTGGTGGTTCATATTGGGATGGTCAATCCGTGAGGTCTAGGATTGAGGGGAGGCAAGGCCTAAGGGGAGGCTTTGTGTACATATTAGGTCAGTCTAACGTATTCATAGTATTTAACAACATAGTTTCTTGGTTATGGTGGTGTGTGGTGCTTCTGATGGAGGATTTTTGCTCTCTTCTGGTGGATATGGCCTTATATGACTGGCTTCTGGTCCACCTTGGTCAGCTTCTAGTTATGCTTGGTTGTCTTCTGGTGGTTTGAAATCTTTCCATGTCTAGTGGTGTTTGGCTATTGGTACTGGTACTGGTCTGGCTACTATTCATTCCTTTTGTCCTTTGTTAATCACGTTTTGCTCCTGGTCTGACTATTGTGTTCTTTGACTTTTGGTCAACGCTCCCAATACTGGTATTTACAAGTTTAATTCAGCAAATCAATTGGGGGTAAGTTATTATGTTAAAAAGGGCAAGTGGTTAGTATGCCATTATGGCTTAATTTGAAAGGGCAACCCCCCATTAATAGGGGTCAATGAACAGTTACTACTTTCTTCCTATATGGTCAACATACACCCTTGACTCACTCATTACAATTAAAACACACACAAAAACCGCTTCTACTCTCTACATCCCAATCCAAATCCTTCTTCCATCCATTCATCAAGATCCATGGCTGCTCTTGCTTACCAACCTGCTCATAATCGTGTTGCTTATCTGGGTGATGGTCCAAATCGTGAACATTTTGCTGATATCTTGGAGTTTATTGAAGCTTCAAACTTAAGGTTTGCATTTACTGTTTGTCCTACCATATATGATAGTGTGGTACGTCAATTTTGGGCGTCTGCTGAGCTTGTGAATGTGGCTGGACGTCTACGAGCACTCCATGCTACCATAGATGGACGTGCTTATGTGGTAACTGAAGCGTCTATTCGCTCTTCTCTTCATCTTCAGGATGAGGGGGGGTGTTGTATCACTTCCCAATTCGGAAGTATTAGAGGGTATGGCTGCCATAGGTTATGAACATGGGGGGAAGTTTAACTTCCAAAAGAATAGGTTTTCCCCTCAGTGGAAGTTTTACACGTTTTCTTTAATGATGTATTAGGGTTTCCTTGTAGTATAAAAGGAACCTTAGGCAGAAGGGTTAGACACACCTTCACAAAACGTAGTTCTAGTCTTTATCAATATTAGATATCCTTAGAAAGGATCAAGTCTTTATAGTTATTCTGTTTTTCTTGTTTATATTTATATTCTACATTCATATTGTGTATAGAGTCTCTTTGTGATTTGACTTGTGATTACAGAAGTCATTCACCGGTCCTGACAGGCTGCAAGATCTACATCTAGTAGACCCAACAGATCCAAATGCTTTTCTATGCACAAGTTCCATTTCCATTTATACTTAAGGAGTGTCTGTTTTCTAGCTTATTTACATAGCAGCTTATTCATAAGCTTATTTCAGCTTATTTTCTTAGCATTTTTGCAAGTTTTCATTTTTCTTGTGTTCTTGTTAGGGTTTTGGACTTTTCAGTTCAAAAAGTTTATTTTTCCCTTATTTAATTAATTTTCTAGGATTATTTTTAGTTTAAATTTTGAAAAGTAATTTAAAAATAGAAAAAGGTATTTTAAAAATCTGAAAAAATAGTTTTTAGGTTTTTAATCATATTTTTGAGGTTTACAGCTAAAAAAGTTTTCAAAAAGTCTAATTTTTGATTTTATTGGATTTTAGGGTTTTTAGCTAACTTTAAAATTTAATATAAAATTATTAAATAGGTTTCAGAAAATTTTGATTGCATTTCTGTCTTAGTTACAATATTTTAGATTTTTGGTAATTTTTTAGAATTTTTTATGAACTTTGAATTTTTTTGAATATTTTAATATTATTTTATTATTAAAAATTGAAAGTTTTATTTTTTTAACTTTTTTCATTTTTCCTAGATTGTAGACACTTAATTAGGAGTTTTGTCACTTTCCAACTATTTTTAGGACTTTTCAATTAATTTCTAGAATTAATTTAAGTTTTAATTGATTTTAATAGTTTTTAAGTGTTTAAAAATAGTTTAATTTGGTTTTAAAATTTTTAAAAATACTTTTTAGCTTAATTAGGTTATTTTTGAGGTTTACAAACTTTAAAATCTTGTTTAGGGCTTTTTAATAATTAATTGTGATTTTTAGGGCTTTAATTAGCATTAAAAAGTCATTATCTAATAAATAAAAGGTTTTAGCAAGTTTGGATTTTTTGTAAACTCTTAGTATATTATTGGGGATTTTTAGTAATTTTTAGGAATTTTTAGGTTAAAATTTTAATTTTTGCACTAATTACGGTTTTGCGTGATCGCCTTTTTCGTCTTAGTTTAATCCGTCTTCGTAACCGTCTTTCTCTTCTAATCCCATTTCTTTCTTTCTTTTATAATCATAAATCAAAATCAATTCAATACACAACGCACTTGCCTCCTTGGGAAACGAACTTGGACTTATTTGGTCATTAGTTCTCGGTTTTCCTAAACCGACACTTAACGCTTACCACTATTTTGCCTTCCTTTTCCTAAAGGGGTAATTTTACTACAATCACTTATATTAAAATGCAAGTCACGAAACATTTTCATAAAAAGTTCAAATTGATAATTATTTCGTTCTTGTGCCTTTTCCTTGTCTCGTCTTGAAGGGTAAGGTAAGGGTGGTGTAGGTTGGGGCATAGGCAAAGGCCTTGGAATCTCGGGTTCCACTATTGGTATTGGTTCAACCGTAGGTGTGGTTTGAGCGGTACTTCGTGGGATTGTAATGTGCTCCTTTTCTACCACCACCTCGGGTTCTTTCTCTTTTTCCTTCTCCATAGAAGTACTTGGACGAGAAATGGGTTCTTTGAAAGTTTTACCACTACGAGTAGTAATAACCTTCAATTCTCCTTTCAGGATCACGATGGTATCACTAGGAAGACCACCCGAAGAAGATGGTTTACACATGATAGCTTCAAACATTTTTCCCATTCGGTCTTCAAACATAGATTTCCTAGCATCCGCTTTTAACAACTCTTGCTTAATCTCATGTTGACCTTGCTCCATTTTTTGTTGATTTTGTTGGAGACGTTGAACATTTCCTTCCATTTTATTAGCATGAGTCTTAAGTTCATTAGCAACTTCGTTTTTAAGCTCGTTTTTCAACTCGGATCTTAAGCTAACCATTTCACGTTGCATATTATCAAACTTAGCATCGTTTGCCTTAGCATAATTCAAAAATTCTCCTTGAAGATTTTTGGTGTGATCATTTTGAAAACCTTGTGTGGTAGTTTGAAAATCACGGTTTTGGTTTTGGTTTGAAATTTGCCCATTTACACTTTGATAATTACCCTTGTTGTAATTACGTTAATTGCCCTGATAATTACCACCTTGGTTGTTGTTTCGATAGTTATTAGCATTTTGATTTGGTGGAGCTTGATTTTAGCGGGAACCTTGACCGTTTTGGTTATAAGTTCCCGTGGCTACATAAGCACTCGAAGTGTTACCATCCGCGGTAATGCACTCGGAAAGATTATGAGCTCCACCACACGACAAACAACTCTTAGAAACCGCTTTAACCGAAGCGGAATTCGAAGCTTCTTGAGCTTTCCAATGGGACATAAGGTTAGCAAATCAATCAAAAAATCGATTTTATTCATTTGCTTCATCATGTAAGGCATTAATACTACGAGACGATGACGACCCCATTTTGGCAACACTCGGTGTGTTACGAGGGCTATAAACCTTAGACCTATTCTCAATTATCACCAAAGCTTCCTCAACCGTTTGCACAAAAAATTACCACCCGCGGCGGCATTTAAATAATCTCTTTCATGATCATTAAGTCCATTGTAAAACGTGTCAATTTGATGCAAGTCGGAAAAACCGTGATGAGGACATTCATGTAACATTTCCTTAAACCTATTCCAAGCCGTTGAAAAACTTTCATTACATTCTTGTGAAAATTTTGAAATCTCGTTTTTCAAGTGCGTAGTCTTAGAGGGCGGAAAAAATTGGTTCACGAATTTTGAAACGAGATCCTTCCACGTCAATATAGAATTGGGTGGCTCTTTCTCTAACAAAATTTTAGCGGGCCCAACTAAGGAATATGGAAAAAGCATCATCTTAATCGAGTCATTCGAGACATCCTAGAATTTGCAAGTAGCGGTAAGACGATTGAATCGGCGGATATGGTTGTGTGGATTGTCCTTATCATCACCACGGAATTTGTTGTTTTGGATCATCGACAACAAACCTGTTTTCACCTCAAAATTCTCCTAAAGGATAGCGGGAATCACAATAGCTTCTCCATAACCCTCGGTGGGTGCTTGAAGTAACTCCATCATAGTTCGATTCGCCATGGTTGGTGCTTCTCTTACAATAGGTTCGTCAATAGGAGACTCCTCACTAGAATGATTTGGAGTGGGAGTTTTGTCCTTTCGTTTACGTGCACGTTTTGCTTGATTACGAGTTAGCATAAACGTCACGTACAACGAGGGGACGAGCAAAGAAGATTCTTTTTGGTATTTTTACTTTTTCAATTTTTTTGGATTTTTGATTGTTTTTACTTTTTTGGATTTTGGAATGTATTAGGTAGACAAAAATCTACAAATCTCCTCCTTAATCAAATCTCTTGATTAAAGAAGCCTCAAGGAATGAAAACGATCACGTGAAGTGAACGCCTTCGATGACTTTAGAACGATGGTGGAACACCAAATCGTTCAAGAGGGTTTAATCAAATGAAACCAAGAAAATATATATGATACTTAATAATACTTTGGGCGGCAAAACCCTCGATTAGCTCTCAAAATCAAATACTCACAAGCAAGCGGGGAAACGAGGCGGCGCGAAGCACTTAAGAGCCTTTTTCCTTAGGATATATTTTATAATATCCGCCTTATACCCACCTTATAGTTTGTATTTTCAAAATCGAGCTTCTCGAAAGTATTTATTAATTTTTACCTTTTTTTCTTTGGTTTGAGATTCGAATACAATGATTGGGTAATGACCTCCCAAGTCAAGGTTGTGATTTCTCACGTACTTGGAGTACTTGTGTATTTATTGTTCTACGTATACAATATAGTAATAGTATTCACAAAAAACGAAAAAACGATAATACGTATTAGTAGAGTGCTACTAATACAAAAACTAATTTTGGCTATATAAAAACAACAATTTCCAAATCAAAACACAACACGCCTCCCCGGCAGCGGCGCCAAAATGATTGTAGTGTTTTTACTACCCTTTAGGAAAAAGATGGCAAAAGTGGCAAGTATTAAGTGTCGGTTTAGGAAAACCAAGCACTAATGACCAAATAAGTTCAAGTTCGTTCTCGAGGAGGCTAGTGTGTTGTGTGATGAATTGATTAATGGATTGTGATTATATTGAGAAAAAGAAAAAATAGAAATGGGGTAAGAAGAGAATGACGGTTACGAAGACGGATCGAGCTAAGACGAAAAGGTCGTTCACGTAAAACCGTAAAAAGCTACAAATTAAAAATCTTAACCTAAAAATTAATTAAAAGTTAAAAGAAGTCTAAAATAATATAAATAAGAGTAAAAATCCAACAAAAATATTTTAAAACCTTTTATTAATTAAATATTCAATTTTAATTGCTAATTAAAGCCCTAAAATTAAATATAATAAATCAAAATGTCCAAAATATTATTTTATTGAACTTATAACTTACTTATATTTTCTAAAGACTAAAAAGTATTTTTCCTAAATTTTAAAAACCATTTTTCTATTTTTAAATCACTAAAAACTATTTTTAAACCAAAATAATTATAAAAAATAATAAAATAATGCCAAAAATAATTTGACACTTTTAAAAATCCTAAATTACTCTAATGAACAGTAGAAAAATGAAAAAGTTTGAAAAATATTAAATTTTGCACTAAAGGACAAAAACAGTTTGAATAAAAGCCCTAATTAAACTAAATTAATTCTAAAAAATAAATAAAAAATGAATAGTAAAAACTTTTTAAACCAAAAATCTTAAATTATTTTTCTAAATAAAAGAAAAATTTTAAAACTGAAAAATACTTATCTTTGTCACTAAAAGACAAAAATCAGAAACTAAAAGTTAATTAAAATAGCAATTTAATCTAAAAAATATTAAATGAACAGTAATAAAAATTCTAATTAAACAGAAAAATCCAAAATAAAATAAGAAAAATAATGCAACAAATTTCAAGACCTAATTCCCAATTAAGGGCACTAAAGACAAAAAGTATAGGTTTCTGATAGTGACACCTTGCCACTTTTGTCTGCTAGTCAAGCAGGGTTAACTTGTGTGCTAGCAGGGGGAACTTTTTTCCCACTGCTAGTGTAAATAAATGGTCAGTTGACCTTAGAGCTTAGGAAAGCTTGTTTGCTTGGATTTCTTTGGTCAACAAGGCACCCCAACACCAGTTGGGTTGTGGGGAGTCTAAGTAAACATAAAAAACACACAAGTACTACACAAATTCAAGCACAAATAGCCCTATAAGTTACTGATTAAGCATGAGTGGTGTCTTATGAATAGTGACTGATCTACTTTGCACAATGATGAGTTTCAAAGCTTCAAAACTTGCACAATTCCTAACCAAATAACATAAAACTGATAACCAATCCTAGATTAGCCTATAATCTAACAATGAGCAAGATTTGATGAGCAAATTCAACACAAACAGGTAGATAAAGGACCTACTGATTTTGACTGTTTTTGCAAGTTAAAATCCAAACAAAAGCACACAAACTTCTTAACAAGTATTACCAATCTAAAAACCAGACACCAACTTCTACTAACAATACCAATGGAGATAATTGAAGCTATTTTCAAACCAAGAAGTTGTCAAATTCTCAGCCTATCAAGCAGACCCAAACACCCCTTTATATTCAGAATATGAAATTTAACCAAGCAAACCTATTCTAAACTACCCAAATCTGAATTCAAACACTTCTAACATGCATCCAAGGCACAAATGAGCATA
The DNA here is from genome assembly GCA_025667525.1 of Glebionis coronaria. Classification (NCBI taxonomy): domain Eukaryota; kingdom Viridiplantae; phylum Streptophyta; class Magnoliopsida; order Asterales; family Asteraceae; genus Glebionis; species Glebionis coronaria. The sequence continues at coordinate 249,778 of JANFOE010001181.1, read as the reverse complement.
TCCAAACAAATAAATCAACACTTAAGCAACTTTCATGCATATTTCACATAAATCACACAAATCATTAACTAGAAAACTGAAACAAGGGAACAAGGGATTATACCTTGTGGGACCCACATCCAGGCCCCACTAAGGCTGCTATGCCTTCTCTTTACAAGCTGGGGCTTGTGCAGATCCTTTATAAGTTGTTTGTGTGAAGATGATGATGATATTTGTTCTTGTTTTGAACCTGCCAAAAACAGACAACCAAGAACAAAAATAACCTGGTACAAGAGCTTATAGGCTATAAGATTGACTTATGGACAAGTCAACTTATAGCTTATAGCTTAAAAAAAATTGAAGCAGAAATATTAAAAAAACTAATTTTTTTCTCTTCACTAATCTCTTTGAGGTCCTACAAACCAACAAACCTTGGAACTAGAACACGTTTTAAACCAAGTAACAACCTCAGAAAAACAAGAATACCAATCCACTTTCACTTCTTAATATGCTTGGATTTCTGAAATTATCAAAACCTTTTCAAAACCTTTTTGAAAACTCAAAACAAAAAGTGTTTACAAGATTGAATTGGAACTCAGATTCATGCTAATTTTACTACCAACTTTTAACAAAATAAAAAGGAATTATTTTTATCAAAACACCAACTTTTATATATTAAAAAGGGATTACAAATAAAACTTAGCAAAATCTGGAATAAAGGATATGGGACACATACGTCCCATATTTATACAACTGAATGGAATACTCTAGAATGCTAAAAATGCTAAAACCCTAATGTCTTGAAATTCCAGAAAAGCCCTTTGTTTGAATTTGGAATCTTGGTCAAAATGTGCTCCATGTGATGATTGTGATGTGCAAGCTGTATCCTTTGATCTGTGGTCGTTAAAATGGTCTTGGGGTCCAAGTAGTTGCTAGGAGACGTTGATCATGTCTGGTATTGGGGTTTGGGGAAAGTGACGGGTGCAGGGGAGGGCCCTACCCAACACATGGGTGTGTTGGGTTCACGTTTCTTGTGTGGGTTTTGGTGACAAAGTAGTGAATTAGTGATCTGGAAATGATGAAACAAAACCCCCTTGTTTTTAGTTGGATTGAAGCTGGGGATTTTTAGGGTTTAAAGGGTGATTAAGGAGTGTTTAATCCGTTTTGGGGTTAATGGGTTTTAAAAAAGTGTTTTGGTGGGAAGATTAAATAATCAGTTAATACTGATTATTTAAACATAGTGGAAGGTGACGTGGGTAGATGGTGTGAGGTGGTGTGATGTGAGTGGTGGAGTGGGGGTGATGTGGCGGGTTGATTGGTGGGGGATACTTGTAGTGTCTGGACAGAATAAGTCCCTTGTCTTCCATTTCTTGTTCACTTTGTAAAAACCAGCCCAAGCAACTTTTCCTTTGTAATTAACTTTCATCAACTTGTCAATTTTGGCACAAGTTTTATCACAACTTTAAACAAGGACTTGAAATGTAATTTCTTCAATCTTTAAGGGCTGTTCATGTAACATCTTGATAATTTAGGGACCCAAATGCAAATAGAGAGTATCGCTAGGGTATAAATTGCCAAGTCTTCAAAAATGAGGGACCAAAGTTGCCAATCTTCAATTCTTCAAGGTCATTTTTGGAAATTCCATTCTTGCGCCCGGTTCATTGTGCGGCTTCGTTTCCTGTGTTCGTTTTTGATTGATTCTTGTGATCTTTTTGTCATTTCCTCAATATCCGTACCTAAAATACACAAGCAACAAACACGAGCATATATTTGGCAGTTTTAATGATATTTTATGCATTTTAAGCCCGATTTGGACGATGAGACTATGTATAAAAGCAGTCTCGTCACTCCCCCATACTAAACCATTGCCGTGCCCTCACGCAATGCTAGAATAAAGTATCATAGCACCTCCAAAATTCATTTTTATTCACTTTATTGAATGATAAACTAGCTATACTACTACTTTTACTACTACTTGTGTTTTAGACATAATATATGATTTTCATCGCAAAATGGGACGTTTAGGTTCATAGAATAAGAACACGTGAATGCTTCGTTAGAAATAATTTCATCGTCCTCGATTTTCACCCAATTCCATGCTAAGCGTGCAACGAGATCATTGTCATTATAAGTTAGTAATGCTAACACTACTCATATGCCCTAATCACGTACTTATCCTCCCATTATTCCTAGGTTGTATCTCTTATATTTTATTTTGTCTTGAATGTTTCACGAGGATACATTGTTTGACTTATGCGATAATAGAGATTTAGGTCTAAAAATAGAGTCCTAACGGTGTAACTAAGACCATCAAATCAATAACCCCTCCTAATAGACAACGATGTCAAAAAATTAAGTTGACAAGAAGAATCGATAAACACGGTTTTATAACGGTTTTGAACATGAGACTTATTACCAAGACTTTTATATGCCCCCTAACAGAAGGGCCTTATTATCTTTGGTTTACCTCCATCTTTTATTCAACTTCGCCATGAAGCTTTTATTATGACTTCGGTCTTGCCTTGCCTTTTATTATCCTCCTCATCGGTGGTTTTATTAGCCAAAGATGTATATCCTCACGCTAAGGCGAATTTTGGATCTTTAAAGCATCGAAGATTAAGGCTTGATTCACTTTCAATTTTGCATAGATTTTTCGGCCTTGTGGGGCTTCAAATTGTTTGCTAGATTTAGGTGAGCACTTGAAATCTTATTATTGGGTGAAGCTTTTGATTATTTGGGTGCCAATACTTCAAAACCGTGACGCTGGCGATACCTTAATGTCTTCCCAATTTAATTACACGGAAGCTACTAGAAAAGACTAGAAACCCAACAATCCTAACTAAACCGCTAAGTCAATATTTATTAAGCAAAAAATATTTACATGCGAAGGGAGAATAAGCAAACAACGAGAACACATGAGTTTTTGAAAGAATACGAGTACTCTACGTTTAGCATAGTAACTTATAATTAACTCTATCATTTCTCGTCCTCATTTAAGAGACTTAGCCTAATGTGTAGTTAAGGAATCAAAGCTAAGTGCTCAACCCGCACGGTCGAGTCAAAAATTACTCTTATTCTCGCCATCGGAAAACCTACATTTTTGTCTTCAAACACTTATAAAAAATGAGAAAAATTTTAAAATTTAGCCATTTTTAGCCTTATTTTGCAACAAAAATGATAAACAAAAAGATAAACTTTGGAAAGCGTGAAGGTTTGGCAAGGCAAGTATCTATTCACCCCCCCATACTAAAGTTAAACATTGTCCTCAATGTTTCGAGTCTAGGGGTGCAAACACCCCCATACTAGAGACGTAGTCGAATGCCTAATCTAGCATGGAAAGGGTGTAACCAATAAATTAATAGCCGTTTATGAAGTGTGCTAAAAACCTAAGGTTAGAACATCAAAGGATATATCATTTGGATATTGAGAAAGTCTTCAAAGCAAATGATCGAGTGCTCCCATAAAACGAACACGAGAGGCTCCAATCGTGAAGATCATGATCATCTAAAGTCCACAATTCACAAACAACCACGAAACAAAGTTTGGAAGGGCACAAATCCCCTCTCATTCACTAATTAGAAAGCAATAATATGTACATGGATAAGCATGGGTCTCCCCCATGAGGCACCTTGTTTTTGATAACCGAGTCAAAAGCTCGACTCGAATCCCAATAAATGTGATCATTTAGGGGTAATCATGGTGTGGTCAATTTTTGGTGGGGCTTACATGATAAACAAGGCCCAAAAACAACCGGTATAAAGGACTAAGTCCTTTGATGGTGCAAAATACCAGGATCGAAGATGGCGTTCTCGTTTTCATTGGAAAAACAAATCAACGCCAGTTCATCGTGTGTCAACAAAAACCCAAAGGGTTTCAAGAAAATAGGTGAGAAGAAATAGAAGGGTGGGACAATGGGTAAGTCATAAAAACCATGAGCTACTCGAGGTAGACTCGCACCAATCAAATAGAAAGATTTTCCATTTATTGCATCGGTGGAAGACCGATATTTACCTTTATAAGCAATTCCGGGGTCAAATATCTCGTCCTCGGTGGAGAAAGGGGGGGGGAACATGAGGGGATTCCCCCACACTAAGTCCACACAAAGCATCGTCAAAAGGAGAAGACGAGCTTGTAGTACTCAATACACGTGGTGATGACGGAGTTAGAGTTGTAGAAAAATCTTTTAAATCCAATTTAAAATCTTTCCCTTTTTCATCTTTTAAACTCTCCTTATGAAAACCCGACTTAATTATGTCAAAAATATTTGGTGTTTCTAAAGCAATGTTAGTCACACTAAAAATTCTCACATTTGAAAACCGTTTTGGCAAAGGTGGTGGTAAGTTTTCAAAACGTTTGTCAACAAAGAAAACTCCCCCATTTGGGTCAACATATTCATCATCCAAAGAATCATTCGTGATTGGAATCGTAGGGTTAACACTCTTAACCTCCACCGGCAGAGGGGACGGAACTTCATTTTTCTCAACAACTCCTAAAACTCTTTTTGAAATCTTTTTGCAAATGTTTTTGATGGGATTGACATTGTACAAAGATGTGATAGAATACAAATGAGAAAGTGTGGAGTTTTGGGTTGCATTTATGACGAGTTCTTCCTCATTGAAACGAAGAGTGATTTTCCTAGCATGCACATCGATAAGTGCTCTCGAGGTATCCAAAAATGATCGACCTAATATTAGAGGAACTTAAGGATCGATGGGGATGTCAACAACAATAAAGTCTACGGGATAGTAGAACTTTCCAACATTCACGAAGACGTCCTCGGCTACTCCACAAGCTAGAATCGAAGAATGATCGGCCATTTCGATTGACATTCTTGAAGGAGTGAGATTGGGAAGATTGAGAAACTTAAAGATTTCAAGAGGCATCAAATTAATACTAGCACCAAGATCGGCCAAGGCGTAGCATTCTTCCATGTCTTGTATAGCACATGGGATTAAAAACTTGCTGGGATCACCGACTTTTTGAGGTATGCGGCTAAGAAAAACCGATGAACAACTAGACGATTTTTGCAATTTCTCTTTGTTATTCAACATACTTTTGAAGTTCGTGGCAAATCGAGGCATCATGACCAAGGCGTCGGCAAAACTTATTGATGAGACTGCTTTTATACATAGTCTCATCGTCCAAATCGGGCTTAAAATGCAGTAAATATCATCAAAATACCCAAATATATGCTTGTGTTTGTTGCTTGTGTATTTTAGGTACGGATATTGAGAAAATGACAAAAGATCACAAGAATCAGTCAAAAACGAACACGGGAAAAGAAGTCGCACGATGAACCAAGCCTTAATTTGGAATTTCCAAAAATGCCCTTGAAGTTTTGAAGATTGGCAACTTTAGTCCCTCATTTTTGAAGACTTGGCAAGTTAAGACCTTGAAGAAATCAAGTTATGCAAGAATGGTCCTTGAGGAATGAAGATTGTACAATTTTAGCCCTTGGGAATTGAATAAATTACATTTGAAGTCCTTGTTCTAAAGTTTGAAAATAAGTTGTGCCAAAAATGACAAATGGGCAAACTTAAATACAAAGGGAAAAGAGTTGTTGCTGATTATTTACAAAGTAAAAGAATCAATGAAGATTGGGGATCTATTCTGCCAAGACATTCAAACTCACCCCAGCCTATCATCCTTCCACCTCATCCCAACCAACCAATCACCAAACACCACCTCACCCACCTTGCCCTGTCACCCCTACACGTCATTTCCCACTAAACCTTATTTAACTTAATTACAAATTAAGTGGGAAATATGTTTTTAAACGTGTAAACTAATCAAAACCTGCTTTTTATCCACCTTCATCCCAAAAACCCTAAACCCAACCCAGATTTAATTACCTAAACCCTAATTAACCATAGGGGTTTTACCCACAACCCCACTCCCAACACAAAACAAAACCCAGAAAACGACCTCCCCCTTTCTTGTCCCCTCTCCAGCTCACATCATATCACAAGAACCACAAACTTCCAAACTGATTTAACCAAATCAAGGGCTAAGATGAATTTGCTTGCTCTCTACTCAAATCCAACGAAGAAAAGAGCCCAAGTACACTGATGCATCACATGGGAGCCAAGCAAGCAAGTTCAAACAGGGCATCTTTTCAGCATATCCAAAGATTCTTCAAAGGGGCTTTTTAGGGATTTACTGAGCTAGGGTTTAGTTATCTAGATAGTTCTTTAGACTTGTATAAAAGGAGACGCATGTGTCCCTTTTACATTGTTCTTGTTTTTTCTCCTTGATCACAACTTTGTAAAGTCCAGTTTTTTTTATGAATGAAAAAATGGTGAAAGTTTGTTGATGAGAAGCAAAGAACCCATTTATTTATATTGTTTGTAGTTTGGTTGATTGATATTGTTTATTTACTTGTTTCAAAATGTTTTCATTTTTTCTGAAATTTCAAAATTTTTAGTGAAGGAAAAGATCAGTCTTTTACATTTGTGCTTTCTTTTAAAAAGCCTTAAGCTATAGGTTAACTTGTCAATAAGTTAATCCTATAGCCTAAGCTCTTGTACCAGTCACCCTTGATTCTTGGTTTTCAGTTTTTGGCAGGTTCAATATTAGTCCAATTAGCATCATCATTTTCATTTCAACCACAAAGAAGTTCTGCACAGACCCCAGTCTGTATGGAGGTGACTTTTCAGTCACTGTTGGGCCTGGATGTAGGCCCAACAAGGTAGCTTACTTGTTCTCTTTTTCAGTTTTTATAGAGTTTTTAGATTTATGTGACTTTGCATGAATTTTTGTGAAACTGCTTGATTGTGTGTTTTATCTGCTAGATTAGGTCTTTTACTGAGTAATATGCATGTTAGAAGTATTGTTATTCAGTTAGAATAGGATTTGTTTTGATTTGGTTTGAAAAAAGTGAAGTTCAGATTTTAAAGGAGTGTTTGGATCTGGTGTTTAATCAGGATTGGTGATAAGTTTTTGGGGTAAAATCTGTTTAGACTTACTCCTAGGGTTGTTATAGGTTGTATGTTCGTAGCTGTTTTCAGTTTGGGTGGTTATTAAAACAAGTTGTGTGAAAAAGTTTGGAAAATAGCTTAAAATCAGTAAACTGCCTTTTCTGCTTGTTTTATTGAATTTGATCCACCAATTTGTGAAGTTTGCTAGATTTTAGGTCTGTTTAGGGATTGATATCACTTGAATGCTATTTGGTGTCATTGTATGCAAGTTTTAAGGCCTTGAATCTCACTTTTGTGCACATTGCATCAGCAACATACTCTCAGACCTGCATATAGCCTTATCAGAAACATTTATATGCATCTTGCTTGATTCTTGTGATAAATCTTGCTTGATTTGTGTTTGTATTGACTCCCTACACTCCAATTGAGTGTAGGGGTGCCCTCTTGTCCATCAAAAACATCAAAACACCAAAAACAAGTCCTCTTGTTAGTATCTTCACAAGTGAAGATACGTTTTCTTTCATTTTTTTGTTCATCAGAAACAAGTACAATCTGGGCTTTGTTTGATCTTATTTACTTGATTATATCTTACTTTCTTTGATTATAAGCTTGATTTAGAGTAAGTAGGTTACTGTTTTGTGTGTTTTCAAAGTAAAAAAAAAAAAGTTTTGCCAAAAGCTCCTTGGCCTGGACTCGAACACGGGACCCCTCGTTGAAGGACTATACGTGTTAACCAGTGATCCAAGTGCTTTTCTATGCACAAGTTCCATTTCCATTTATACTTAAGAAGTGTCTGTTTTCTAGCTTATTTACATAGCAGCTTATTCATAAGCTTATTTCAGCTTATTTTCTTAGCATTTTTGCAAGTTTTCATTTTTCTTGTGTTCTTGTTAGGGTTTTTGACTTTTCAGTTCAAAAAGTTTATTTTTCCCTTATTTAATTAATTTTCTAGGATTATTTTTAGTTTAAATTTTGAAAAGTAATTTAAAAATAGAAAAAGGTATTTTAAAAATCTGAAAAAATAGTTTTTAGGTTTTTAGTCATACTTTTAAGGTTTACAGCTAAAAAAGTTTTCAAAAAGTCTAATTTTTGATTTTATTGGATTTTAGGGTTTTTAGCTAACTTTAAAATTTATTTTATTATTAAAAATTGAAAGTTTAATTTTTTAACTTTTTTCATTTTTCCTAGATTGTAGACACTTAATTAGGAGTTTTGTCACTTTCCAAATATTTTTAGGACTTTTCAATTAATTTCTAGAATTAATTTAAGTTTTAATTGATTTTAATAGTTTTTAAGTGTTTAAAAATAGTTTAATTTGGTTTTAAAATTTTTAAAAATACTTTTTAGCTTAATTAGGTTATTTTTGAGGTTTACAAACTTTAAAATCATGTTTAGGTCTTTTTAATAATTAATTGTGATTTTTAGGGCTTTAATTAGCATTAAAAAGTCATTATCTAATTAATTAAAAGGTTTTAGCAAGTTTTGATTTTTTGTAAACTCTTAGAATATTATTGGGGATTTTTATTAATTTTTAGGAATTTTTAGGTTAAAATTTTAATTTTTGCACTAATTACGGTTTTGCGTGATCGCCTTTTTCGTCTTAGTTTAATCCGTCTTCGTAACCGTCTTTCTCTTCTAATCCCATTTCTTTCTTTCTTTTATAATCATAAATCAAAATCAACTCAATACACAACGCACTTGCCTCCTTGGGAAACGAACTTGGACTTATTTGGTCATTAATGCTCGGTTTTCCTAAATCGACACTTAACGCTTACCACTATTTTGCCTTCCTTTTCCTAAAGGGGTAATTTTACTACAATCATTTTGGCGCCGCTGCCGGGGAGGCGTGTTGTGTTTTGGTTGAACAATTGTTGTTTTTATATATAGCCATAATAGTATTTGTATTATTAGCACTCTACTAATACGTATTATTCGTTTTTCGTTTTTTGTGAATACTATTACTATATTGTATACGTAGAACAATAAATTTACAAGTACTCCAAATACGTGAGAAATCACAACCTTGACTTGGGAGGTCATTACCCAATCATTGTATTCGAATCTCAAACCAAAGAAAAAAAGGCAAAAATAGATAAATACTTTCGTGAAGCTCGATTTTGAAAAATATAAACTATAAGGTGGGTATAAGGCGGTTGTATTTCACGACCTAAAGGAAAAAGGCTCTTAAGTGCTTCGCGCCGCCTCGTTTCCTCCGCTTGCTTGTGCGTATTTTGATTTTGAAAGCTAATCGAGGGTTTTGCCGCCAAAGTATTACTTAAGTATCATATATATTTTCTTGGTTTCTATTGATTAAACCCTCTTGAACGATTTGGTGTTCCACCATCGTTCTAAAGTCATCGAAGGCGTTCACTTCACGTGTTCGTTTTCATTCCTTGAGGCTTCTTTAATCAAGAGATTTGATTAAGGAGGAGATTTGTAGATTTGTGTCTACCTAATACATTCCAAAATACAAAAAAAGTAAAAACAATCAAAAACCACAAAAAAATTGAAAAAGTAAAAATACCAAAAAGAATCTTCTTTGCTCGCCTTCTCGTTGTACGTGACGTTTATGCAAACTCGCTCCAAAGCAAGACGTGCTCGTAAACGAAGAAACAAATCAATCACTCCTTCTAGTGAGGAGTCTCCTATTGATGAACCCATTATAGTGAAAGAAGCACCCATGGCTAATCGAACTATGATGGAGTTGCTTCAAGCACCCACCGAGGGTTATGGAGAAGCGATTGTGATTCCCGCTATCCTTGCGGAGAATTTTGAGGTTAAGACGGGTTTGTTTTCCATGATTCAAAACAACAAGTTTCGAGGTGACGAAAAGGACAACCCTCATAACCACATTCGCCAATTTAATCGTCTCACCGCCACTTGCAAGTTTAAGGACGTCTCAAACGACTCGATTAAGATGATGCTTTTTCCGTATTCCTTAGCGAGGCCTGCAAAAATTTGGTTAGAGAAAGAGCCACCCAATTCTATATTGACGTGGAAGGATCTCGTTTCAAAATTCGTGAACTAATTTTTTCCGCCCTCTAAGACTACGCACTTGAAAAACGAGATTTCAAAGTTTTCACAAGAGTATAATGAGAGTTTTTCAACGGCTTGGAATAGGTTTAAGGAAATGTTGCACGAATGTCCTCATCATGGTTTTTCCGATTTGCATCAAATTGACACGTTTTACAATGGACTTAATGATCATGAAAGGGATTATTTGAATGCCGCCGCGGGTGGTATTTTTTGTGTAAGACGGTCGAGGAAGCATTGTTAATCATTGAGAATAGGTCTAAGGTCTATAGTCCTCGTAGCACGTCGAGTGTTCGTAAGACTTCGTCTTCGCCTTCTCCTTCATTGTCACACACCGTTGATGCTTGCCAAATCGAGGCTAATTTGGAGAACAAGATTTTTGATAAGCTTAAGGGATTGTTAATTGAGTTTAAAGTTGGTGAACAACCCACTCCCGCTACGGCTAAAGCGGTTGAGGTTTCTTGTATGTATTGTGGTGAAGCTCACGATTATTCCGAGTGCATTACCAACGGTGGTAACACTTCGAGTGCCTTCGCGGCCGCGGGAACTTATAACCAAAACGGTCAAGTTCCTCGCACTAATCAATTGACTCCACCGGGTTTTCCACCAAATCAAAATGCTAACAATTATCGAAACAATCAAGTTGGTTACCAAAGCAATCAAAGAAACAATTACAAGGGTAATAACAACTATGGGAATCAAGGAAGTAGTAGCCAATTTCAAAATCAAAACCAAAACCGTAATTTTCAAAACGCAAGTCAAGGTCTTCAAAATGTTTACACTAAAGAACTTCCAATGGACTTTTTGAATTACGCCACGGCAAATGATAAGATTTTGGAAAACATTCAAGAGCAATTGGCTAGTCAAGCTAGGGACACGGCTAAAAACACCAAGGAGTTGGCTAATTTTGTGAAAGAAAATCTTAACATGAGAAATGAGTTGAAAAATGATTTTGCTAATCAAATTAGAGGTCAAAACAATAAAATTGAACAAAGTCATGCTAGGCTTGAACAAAGAGTTGACCAAAAAGCCGCTAGTCAAGATCTTAAGTTTAATAGTCAAGATGCTAAACTTAATGCCATTTTAGAAGCCGTCATGGGGAACAAAGCCTCTACTTCGAGTGGTTTTCCTAGTAACACCGTTTCAAACCCGAAGGGAGAGATGAAAGTGATTACCACACGAAGTGGTAAGGCACTTAAGGAACCGACTCCTCAACCAATTACTCCAACGGTGGAGGAAATTGAGGAAGAACCCGAGGTGGTGGTCGAAAAGGAGCATATCTCAAGCCCACAAAGTACCGCTCATGCCACACCTACGGTCGACCCTTTACCAACATTGGAACCCGAGATTCCAAAGGCTATGCCTAGGCCCCAACCCACACCACCCTTGCCTTACCCATCGGGACTTAGGAAGGAGAAACGACAAGAGCGCGACAACTACCAATTTGATCTTTTTATGAAAATGTTTTATGAGTTGCACCTTAATGTGAGTTTCGCCGATGCTTTGGTCATGATGCCTCGATTTGCCGCTAACTTTAAGATTATGTTGAACAACAAGGAGAAATTGCATCAATTGTCTAGTTGTTCGTCGGTTTATCTTAATCGCATACCTCAAAAAGTCGGTGATCCCGGTAAATTTTTGATCCCTTGTGCAATTCAAGATATGGAAGAATGCTTTGCCTTGGCCGATCTTGGTGCTAGCATTAACTTGATGCCACTTGCAATCTTCAAGTCGCTCAATCTTCCTAATCTTACTCCTTCACTAATGTCTATCGAGTTGGCCGACCATTCCACGATTCGTGCATGTGGTTTGGCGGAAGACGTTTTTGTGAAAGTGGGGAAGTTCTACTATCCCGTAGACTTTATCGTTGTCGATATCCCCACGGATCCTCAAGTTCCTCTTATTTTAGGTCGTTCGTTTTTAGATACGTCTATGGCTTTGATTGATGTTCATGCTAGAAAGATCACCTTACGTTTCAACGACGAGGAACTTGTTGTAAACGCAACTCAAAATTCTCAACTTTCTCATGTTTATTCCGTTTCTACCATTAACCTCGTTGATATGATCGACGTGGTTTGCGAGGAATTTTCACAAGAAGTTTTAGGGTTTGGTGATGAAGAAACTAGTGGCAATCCCACTTTGTTAGATCCAATTCTTGATAATTCGACACCAACCTTCACTCCATATGAAGGTGGTGGTTTTACGTTAGAAGAATGCAATGTTCCACGTACTTGTGACGAAGACCTCGACAACGATGAGGACTTATCGATTATCAAGGATTTTCTTAACGATTTCCCATTCCCTCCACCCGAGGAGGTTATGAGTATCGAGCCTAAATCTTCACTTGAGGAACCACCTATCCTCGAGTTGAAATATTAACCTCCTCACCTCGAGTATGTCTATTTGGAGGAGGGCGACAAGTTGCCGGTTATTATTGTGAAGGATCTTTCGAATGATGAAAAAACCGCACTTGTCGATGTTCTAAAGGATCACAAAGGGGCGATTGCGTGGAAGTTATCCGACATTAAGGGAATCGATCCCAAGTTTTGTACCCAAAAAATATTAATGGAGGAGGATTTCAAGCCCACAATCCAAAGTCAAAGGAGGGTAAACCCCAAAATTCACGACGTCATCAAAAAGGAGGTCCTTAAACTCCTTGACGCGGGAATGATTTACCCTATTTCCGATAGCCCTTGGGTGAGTCCTATTCATTGTGTCCCTAAAAAGGGAGGGATGACCGTTGTGCCAAACGATGCCAACGAGTTAATTCCCACTAGACTCGTGACCGGATGGAGAGTGTGCATTGACTATCGAAAGTTGAATGAAGCCACTCGAAAAGACCATTTTCCCTTGCCCTTCATGGACCAAATGTTGGAGCGTCTTGCGGGAAACGATTTCTATTGCTTTTTAGATGGTTTTTCCGGTTACTTCCAAATTCCCATCGATCCTCGTGATCAAGAAAAAACTACGTTTACGTGTCCATATGGAACGTTTGCCTATCGTAGAATGCCATTCGGACTTTGCAATGCACCGGGAACCTTTCAAAGGTGCATGATGGCTATTTTTCATGATATGATCGAGAAGACGATGGAAGTCTTCATGGATGACTTTTCCGTGTTTGGTAATTCGTTCACTTCGTGTTTGTCGAACCTTGAGAGAATGTTAAAACGTTGTGAGGAAACCAAACTTGTGCTCAATTGGGAAAAGTGTCATTTTATGGTTAAGAGTGGAATCGTCTTAGGGCACGAGGTCTCGAAAGCGGGGATTGAGGTAGATCAAGCTAAGGTAGACGTCATCGCCAAATTACCTCATCCCAAAACCGTCAAGGGAGTTAGGAGTTTCCTAGGCCACGCGGGCTTTTATCGTCGATTCATCAAGGATTTTTCAAAGATTTCTCGACCCATTACACATCTTCTTGAAAAAGAGGCACGTTTTGTCTTTGACGAAGATTGTGTACGAGCCTTTGAAATCCTTAAGAGGAAACTTACCGAAGCTCCCATTCTTGTTGCTCCAAATTGGAACCTCCCCTTCGAGCTTATGTGTGATGCTAGTGATTACGCTATAGGGGCCGTTTTGGGGCAACGTCATGATAAGCACTTCTTGCCTATTCACTATGCTAGCAAGACGATGACCGAGGCTCAACTTAAGTACACTACAACGGAAAAGGAGTTCATTGCCGTGGTGTATGCATTTGAGAAATTTCGACCTTATCTCGTCTTGACGATATGCATAGTGTATACGGACCATTCGGCTATTAAGTATCTTATGGCAAAGCATGATGCTAAGCCTAGATTACTTCGTTGGTTTCTCCTCCTTCAAGAATTTGATCACAAAATTGTTGACAAGAAAGGAGCCGAGAATCTAGCGGCCGATCATCTCTCTCGTTTGGAAGATCCTCACCAAAGTGTTTACGAGCCCAAGGAAATCACCGAAACATTTCCGCTCGAGACACTTGGTATAGTGAATTCTAAGCTTGATTCTTCTACCCCATGGTTTGCGGACTTTGCAAATTACCATGCGGGCAACTTCATCATTAAGGGTATGACGACTCAACAAAAACGAAAATTCTTTCGTGACGTCAAGTTCTACTTTTGGAACGACCCTTACATGTTTCGAACTTGTGCGGATCAAATCATCCGACATTGTGTATTTGGCGCCGAAGCTTCTAACATCCTTAGAGCTTGCCATGAGGGACCCACGGGTGGTCACAACGGTGCTAATCTCACGGCTAAGAAGGTGTTTGATGCCGGCTTCTTTTGGCCTACTATTTACCGAGATGCACAAGATCTTGTGAAGTCTTGTGATTCTTTGTTGGAAATACGTTTTTCCCAATAAAGTCTCGGTCACATCTTAGTTAGCATAGATCACGAGTTATAGACTATTTAGAACTTTGTTTCTTGGAGCGACCTCCCTTAGGGGGAGATTGTTAGAAATACGTTTTTACGTATTTATGAAGGATCGGTCGCTCCAACGATAATTATGTAATGGGCTCGTGATCTATTTACTTTATGTATAGGCCATATAGCCCACATGTAGGGTGGGCTATATATATCCCCTCCTAGCATGTTAGGAGGGGTTGTTGATTGTCATTTACACTTAATCATATTTCCATCTTAACTTTCTCTCTCTAATTCTCTCCCTTCTCTCCTTTCTCTCTCTAATCCCTCATCTCCTTCCTTCATCTTCTTCTTTATTTATCAATCAATCAACCATCTTAATCCATCAAATCCATCACATAGAATAGGCCAATGATTGCGTAGACCTTCAATTGGTATCAGAGCCATGGTTAGTTTGGTTTATTCTTGTTTTATTTCTTTTTGATTTTGGTGGGTTTTGATTTAATCATGCTTAAATATTAAAAAGTTTGTGTTTTTATGTGTTAAATCATATCAAATCTTCAAATTTACTTACTTTTTAGATAAAAAATCACAAATTTTTATATAAAAATCAAAAATTTCTTTATCAAATCTTAAAAAGTTTGTGTTTTTATAAAAAGTTGGTGTTTTTTATATATTTTTGGGGGAGACGAGATTTAGTTGTGAGAGAGAGAGAGTTAGAAAACAGTAGATATTGACTGGGCGGATATAACAAGGAAAAAGCAAGTAGGCGGTGGAGGCATTGTGATTGGGCCACGTGTGTGGACACGTTTTTGGGACGGAGAAACCAAACTTTGTCTACCAACCATACACGACTCCTCCTCTATTTAAAACACGTCTCCTCAGATTTTTTTTATATAGTATTATTTCCTTATTTTATTTTAGTTAAGTATATTTTCTTAGTAAAACATTTTATTTTATTTTTTTTTTTTTTTGAGCCGAGTAAAACATTTTTTGGTACACGTTTTTTTAAAGTAAAACATTACGTTTTATTTTAGTTAAGTATAAGTTTTTTAAAAGTAAAAAGACGTTTTTATTATCTTTTATTTTTGTATTTTATTTTCTTAGTTAAGTTAAAAGTTAAGCTAATTTTTTTTATATTTATATTTTTTAAAAAATTAATTTTTTTAGTTAGTTAAGTTTATTTTCTGGCCGGATTTGAAGTCAAAACTGACGAGTGAAAGTGACGGGATTTATACTTAGCAAATACGGATTTTTGATCGGGTTTAATTCATAATCGTTTGAGCCGTCAACATCTTTTGAGCCGAATCAAATTGTAAAATCCTGCAAACTACAACATCCACATCATTTTTCCTCGATTACCAATGGAATCGTTAAAATCGACACTTAAAGAGGGAGACTTGCATCGAATGCACGACACGGCTAGAGAAAGTGGTATAAATTCATTTCAATTGCTTCAATATCATCTTGTTACTCTTTCACGGCTTCAAGGAGGGAGTGAATTTATGACTATCTTTGGACAAGATCGTCATATATTTATCAACTCAATTTTTACCACTTTGACCAAACTCGCCGAGCAACTCAACCATGGAAACTTTAATCACTCTGCATCGGCACTTGCCTATAAGGATCTTGTGACACAACTCACGCCTTTCCTCCAATTCAATATCATTAAGCCTGAAAGTTCTGTGATTTGCCAATCGTTTCTTCGAGATACACATACCGAGCTTCGAGTTTTCCGTGATACAATATTGAAACTCATGACATCGGTTTCGTCTTTGATTTATCAAAGATCACAACTTCAGCAAGCGTATGATAAAGGAGTGCAAGAATCAATGACGCAGATGCAAGAGGAGAATGGTCATACGGTTGACAACTTGGAGCCTCACGATGACAAGAGCACGGAATCAGGAGGACAACATGATACCAGTGGCACGTCAGGGAATGTTCACGCGATCTCTCTTGATGACACCTTACCCATTTATGACGAAGAGCCTGCAAACTTGGTACAATGTAATGTTGTTTATGATGTCTATGCTGATGATATGCCGCATATTGAGCATTCTGAACCTAATCATGACAAACATGGGATGGAAAAGAGTGATAGCAATACCACTTCTGATTCATCCGATGTAAGTCATAATGGGGGAGAAAGTGTTCAAAATGCTAAACATCATGATAAATGCTTTATAACTGCCTCGTTAACTGATTCTGATTCAAAGATTAAAGAGCTCGAAACGATCGTAGCTCGGCAGTCAAAAGATCTTGAGGATGCCAAACTTGAATTTTCTAAGAAAACGGACAAATTTGAAACATACTTTGAAAAACTTGAAAAGTCAAACGTTGTTCTTGAAAGAAAATTGGATCAAACTGTTCTAGATTCTAAAGCTGAAAAGGATAATCTTTTGAAACAAATTCAACTGCTTGAATCTAAGTTGGCATCCCAAGATAACTTGCTCAAAGAAAATGAAACGTTAAAAGCCCAAGTTCAGGAAAAGGTATTTGCTATAGCTGCGTTGCAAAACGAGTTAAGAAAAAATAGAGGACCTAGTGTGGACACTAAGCTTGAAAAACCATCAATCTTGGGGAAACCGCCTACAAATCAGTTCGGCAGACAACCGATTGTCAGACAACCTACTGCATTTAGATCCGAGCGACCACAATCCTCGAGACCGCGGTTTGCCTCCCAAGTTGATTTGGTTCATCTTTTTAGACCACTCACTCCAGCAACTAGGCCCAATGTGATCACTCCAGCTTTAGCAAGACCAAATCATATGATTGCCTCTAGTTTCCCTAAAAATACCAAGACCACGTCTAGAACTAGTTCAAATGACGTTTGCCATGAATCTGATCTTAGGGAAGCTAAGCAAAAGACATATGTAAGAGATAGGAATTTCAAACCTAGTCAGATGCCTTCTAGTTTACCCAACACTGCTAACCGTAGCATGTCCAATCCTAGGAGCATCAATCAATCATCTAGGAATTCTAGATCTTACTCGGACATTAAATATGCCACTTGTAAAACATGTAGAAAATGTGTCTTTACGGCAAATCATGATGCTTGTATCAAGAAATTACTTAATGAGGTGAACTCCCGTGCTAGAATTAAGTCCCAGTGGATAGCTAAAATCAAACCCGTTGGTAAAGATTGGCGCCCCACTGGTAGAACGTTCACTCTTGTAGGAAACGAGTGCCCTTTAACTAGGATAATCTCCGACTCTACTAAGACTGCTAGGGAGGAAATTGAAAAAAATGATACATCACTTAAGCCTGAACTTAAAGTTTTCTATAAAAGAAAACGTTTGCCAGCCAAGACTAGTGAATCATCTACTCAGGTCACTTCTGGCACATGTAAAGCCAACTGTGAACCCCCACGTGCTTCTAAAATTGATATCGCTAACCCATGTCAAAGCAAGCAAATTCCTAATGAGAATGCAGGTACCAAAGTTGATGTTCCAAAATAACGAAGCGGTCCAATCATTGTATACCGTTCAACTAAGGACACTCTTAGAGTTTGGTTGCTGAAGAAGCAGATATCAGAGAAACAAATGTCTCAGGGGATTCATGGTTAAGCTGCAACACAAGGACTTACAGTCACATTACAGACTGTAACTCGATCTCCAAAGACAGGAAAGTTCATCCCGATGATGACTTATCCTAAAAACGAGAAATTCAATTTTCTCGGGCATGAGCTTATATCAAAAACATTCCAAGTTTTTAAGCTCATGCACTATGGCTCCTCGTTAAATGACAGACGACGACCCGGACTTCAGAGACAGGGAAGTTTATCTACGCAACGATAACTTACCCTCTTAACAAGAAATTAATTTTTCTTGGACACGAGCTTACCCTAAAACCATTCAAAGGTTTTAAGCTCGTGTATATGGTTTATCATTAAATATCAGATGGTAACCCGTGCATCAAAGAAAGGAAAGTTTATCGCCGATGATAAACTTATCCTAACAACGAGAAATTAAGCTTTCTCGGGCATGAGCTAAAATTAAAAACATTCAAGGTTTTTTAAGCTCATGCACAATGACTTACAGTTAAATGTCAGACTGTAACTCGAACTTAAAATAAAGGAAAGCTTATCGTTTATGATAACTTATCCTCTTAAAGAGAAATTCACCTTTCTCGGTCATGAGCTTGTATTAAAACATTCGAAGTTTTAAGCTCAGAAAGGAAAGTGTATCTTTTAAATAAGAGAACTTTTCCTCGTAACGAGAAATTAACCTTTCTCGGTCATGAGCTTTCCGTTAAAACAGTCAAAGTTTTCAAGCTCATGAACACGACTTCTAAGTAAATGTCAGCTTAGGACTCGTTCTTCAGATAAAAGGAAAGTTTATCGCCGATGATAAACTTATCCTTAACAACGAGAAGTTTACAACTTCTCGGACTTGAGCTTTCCTAAGATATTCCAAATCTTAAGCTCAAGTAATTGGTTCTCAAAACTTTGAACACAATTTTTCAAGAATTTCTCAAAAGGTTTTTCTAAATCTTTCAAAATTGTGTGTTCAAAAATGTTTTGATAAAACGAGCATGTCTTCTGGAATCGATAATATTTACGAACCTAGAAATGTCATTCAATAATGACACGGGGTTGTAAATAAAGTTCGAGCAGAAGTTCAAACTTTTAAAACATGCTCAAAATGGTTTGCTATTATTTCAGATAGCAACCCGCTTTTCATAATCAAGTCAAGCATTTCACCGGAAAGCTTTGACTCAACAACGGGAATTAATTTTCTCGGGGACGTGACGAGGTGACCAACATTCGTGAACAAGAACCATGTGAATCTTTCATATGATGTTCTCCATCATTCAGGTCCTACCTTGTAAATTGTTAATCTTGTGAATTCATTATTATATATGATCTTTGCACGTAATAAATACCTTACACTTGTGTTTAAAAGGTATTTAATTTACGTTTCAGCACACCCTCATTAATTTGAGGGGGAGCTTGTGTAATTCATGAAGATAATTGGACTTTCATTTTTCTTCCCAAATTTTCTTAAAATGCTATTAAATCAATTGATATTAAAAACATCGATTGGGTTAATATTTTTAATATGGGGGATAAAATGTGATTTAATATGGGATATGATCAATCATAAATGGTTTGACTTAACGTGATAGCTCATCCCGACATGTGCAAAATGTTTTCGGATATCGTGGCATATGTTAAGGGGGAGCAAAATGGATTTGCACTTCAAAATGGATTTCATGGTGACATACACTTACCCAAAACATCTATATTCACGACGGTGAAGATTGTGGTGACATAAGGATGGTAGGATAGGTTAAAGTCCAATGATTTCTCTAGAACCGGAGGAATCTTCCCAAGGACATTCCATAGCTAGAAATAGTAGTCCTTAGGAAAGATGGAGAAAGATTGTGAACGTAGCTGAATGCCGACCAAGTACTTAAGTTAGCACTGGAACAATCACAACAAGGTGCTAGTTATGACGTATTGGTAAGCATTGAAGGGGTTGAAGAATGAAAAAGAATTGTAAAGATAAAGGGTGTAAAGAAAGAAGCCCTCCTTACAACTTTAGGCAGAAACCGGGTCAATACATATGCTATTGAGATCATTTTTGTTAATGATTCTCGATATTGAAGAAAGACGTCATGGACCCAGTGATGCAATGCACAACCTTTCCCAGCTAACTCAAATATCTCTCAAAAGGTATTTGTTTTAATCACACGGAGATCAACACATTATCTATTGATTTATTCACTCCGAATAAATTGGTATTGAAAAGGTGGCACTCCTCTCCAGCCTCCGATCACTAAAAATCCAAAATGCACGATCGAGTCTAGAGCCATTTGAGATCATCAAATATCTCATTAGGACACGCTTTCATATTTCCTTGCTTCTTCACACACTGTGAAAAGTAAGAAAGATCTTAAGAGTCCTACACAAAATCTTCATGATCTTGCCTGAACATCCGAGTAATACGAAAGTATTTACAATGAAGATGGAAATCCTTCTTGAGCGAACACCAAAAAGCTCATGGTAGGTGACTTGTGCGATTCTTTATGAATCAAACTTGTGATAACTGGAAAGCAGCAGTGGTTTAATTCTT
This sequence comes from Glebionis coronaria, assembly GCA_025667525.1. Taxonomy (NCBI): domain Eukaryota; kingdom Viridiplantae; phylum Streptophyta; class Magnoliopsida; order Asterales; family Asteraceae; genus Glebionis; species Glebionis coronaria. The sequence goes on along the minus strand of JANFOE010001181.1, from coordinate 229,429 downwards.
AAATGAATTTAAATACGTTCCAGGCCTCTACGCAATATCTTAATGATCTTGCCAGAACATTCAGAGTAATACTATTAAGTATTTACAGTGACGAATGGAAATCCTTCTAGTGTTAACATCAAACAGCACTTGGTAGGTAACTTGCAAGATTCTTTATGAATCAAGCTAGTGACAACTGGAAAGCAACGATGGTGCGGTTCTTAATTGAACTTCACTTGTTCCAGGAACATGAATTGACGGCTTCAAATCATGCGGATAATATTATCCAAATGATTCACTCTTTACGTTCGCAGTCAGCTTTGGACGGTCGAGTAAAGAGAACGGGTTTACCCGCGAAATCTTGTCAAGGAGGTTCTTTATTGAAACTACCTGCCACAAGTACGATATTTAATATCGTCCAACGCTCTTCACCGACCGGAGGTAAATTGCTACCGAATTAGAATGAAATGTTCAAGGCCATTTCATCCGTGTATATTGTTTTGTTGCTAACTGTCTTATGCAGCGTAACAAGAAGGTGGCATTGCGGTGTACAATCCAGAAGAAGTCGTCACCACATGCTTATACTACATACAATTAGTACTTCAACAAATTCAAGAAAGCCTGAAGGTCAAGTCTTCCGCTGTATCAAACTCTGAAGCTTTCAAGAATTTAAAAGTATAAGTATGTGGAACATGAAGTCACAAAGAGGCAAATATCACAAGTGAAGAATGCACAAGGTCAAGGCAAGGAAACATGCTCAAGACTAAAGTCAAAGATCACATCAAGCATATTCACAAGAACAAGATCGAAGACTCAAGCATAGATGCTAGGTTTAAGATTTTGTAAAAAGATGTGACCTCCCTTAGGGGGAGATTGTTGGAAATACGTTTTTCCCAATAAAGTCTCGGTCACATCTTAGTTAGCATAGATCACGAGTTATAGACTATTTAGAACTTTGTTTCTTGGAGCGACCTCCCTTAGGGGGAGATTGTTAGAAATACGTTTTTACGTATTTATGAAGGATCGGTCGCTCCAACGATAATTATGTAATGGGCTCGTGATCTATTTACTTTATGTATAGTCCATATAGCCCACATGTAGGGTGGGCTATATATATCCCCTCCTAGCATGTTAGGAGGGGTTGTTGATTGTCATTTACACTTAATCATATTTCCATCTTAACTTTCTCTCTCTAATTCTCTCCCTTATCTCCTTTCTCTCTCTAATCCCTCATCTCCTTCCTTCATCTTCTTCTTTATTTATCAATCAATCAACCATCTTAATCCATCAAATCCATCACATAGAATAGGCCAATGATTGCGTAGACCTTCAATTGGTATCAGAGCAAAATCAAAAAGAAATAAAACAAGAATAAACCAAACTAACCATGGCTCTTGATACCAATTGAAGGTCTACGCAATCATTGGCCTATTCTATGTGATGGATTTGATGGATTAAGATGGTTGATTGATTGATAAATAAAGAAGAAGATGAAGGAATGAGATGAGGGATTAGAGAGAGAAAGGAGAGAAGGGAGAGAATTAGAGAGAGAAAGTTAAGATGGAAATATGATTAAGTGTAAATGACAATCAACAACCCCACCTAACATGCTAGGAGGGGATATATATAGCCCACCCTACATGTGGGCTATATGGACTATACATAAAGTAAATAGATCACGAGCCCATTACATAATTATCGTTGGAGCGACCGATCCTTCATAAATACGTAAAAACATATTTCTAACATTCTTACCAACGACAAGGAAAAGCCTCACAAAAAGATGAGATGCCACAAAATATCATCCAAGTGTGTGAGATCTTTGACGTTTGGGGTATAGACTTTATGGGGACGTTCCCATCATCTCGTGGTAATAAGTACATCCTTGTTGCGGTTGACTACCTATCTAAGTGGGTGGAGGCAAAGGCCTTGCCCACCAATGATGCTCGTGTGGTAGTTAAGTTCTTGAAAAGCTTGTTTTCTCGGTTTGGAACTCCTCGTGCTATCATAAGCGATCGTGGAACCCATTTTTGTAACGACCAATTTGAAAGGGTTCTAAGGAAATATGGGGTTACACATCGGCTTTCTACGGCTTATCACCCATAAACGAGTGGGCAAGTCGAGGTTTCAAACCGAGCTTTGAAGAGGATCTTGGAGAGATCCGTTGGGGAAAATCGACAAACTTGGTCGGATAAGTTGGACGATGCTTTATGGGCCTTTAGGACCGCTCATAAGACGCCCATTGGGTGCACTCCCTATTAGCTTGTGTATGGAAAAAATTGTCATTTGCCTATCGAGTTAGAACACAAGGCTTATTGGGCCCTAAAGCATTGTAATGATGATATGGAGACCGCGGGAAAACACCGGAAAATTCAATTGAATGAATTAGATGAACTGAGGGATATTGCTTATGAAAAATCATTGATTTATAAAGAGAAAACTAAAAAGTTGCATGATTCTAAAATTAAAAACCGGGTTTTTAACATAGGGGATCAAGTTTTGCTTTTTAATTCAAATTTAAAAATCTTTTCTGGTAAGTTGAAATCCCGTTGGTCCGGTCCATTCACCGTGACTCAAGTGTTTTCGTATGGGACCATCGAGCTAGCTCAAGATGACGGTCCTAACTTCAAAGTGAATGGACATAGGTTGAAGCACTGCTTTAGTGGGGAAGTTCCATCCTTGAACTACCTCGACCAAGTCACCTTCCCCAATGATAATTAGTATTGAGGGGATCAAGTCGAGCTCATGACTCGGTAATCAAAAACGAGGTGCCTCGTGGGGGAGTCCCATGCTTATCCTATGTACATATTATCGCTTTCTAATGTAGCTTACGTGTGGGGATTTTTGCCCTTCCAACCTTTGTTCCGTGGTTGTTTGTGAATTGTGAACTTTAGATGATCATGATCTTCACGATTGGAGCCTCTCGTGTTCGTTTTATGGGAGCACTCGATCGTTTTCTTTGGAGACATTTCTCAATATCCATGATATATCCTTAATGTTCTAACCTTAGGTTTTTAGCACACTTTATAAACGGCTATTAATTTATTGGTTACACCCTTTCCATGCTAGATTAGGCATTCGACTACGTCTCTAGTATGGGGGTGTTTGCACCCCTAGACTCGAAACATTGAGGACAATGTTTAACTTTAGTATGGGGGGTGAATAGATACTTGCCTTGCCAAACCTTCACGCTTTCCAAAGTTTATCTTTTTGTTTATCGTTTTTGTTGCAAAATAAGGCTAAAAATAGCCAAATTTTAAAATTTTTCTCATGTTTTATAAGTGTTTGAAGACACGAATGTAGGTTTTCCGATGGCGAGAATAAGAGTAATTTTTGACTCGACCGTGCGTGTTGAGCACTTAGCTTTGATTCCTTAACTTCACATTAAGCTAAGTCTCTTAAATGAGGACGAGAAATGATAGAGTTAATTATAAGTTACTATGCTAAACGTAGAGTACTCGTATTCTTTCAAAAACTCATGTGTTCTCGTTGTTTGCTTATTCTCCCTTTGCTTGTAAATATTTTTTGCTTAATAAATATTGACTTAGCGGTTTAGTTAGGATTGTTGGGTTTCTAGTCTTTTCTAGTAGCTTCCGTGTAATTAAATTGGGAAGACATCAAGGTATCGCCAGCGTCACGGTTTTGAAGTATTGGCACCCGAATAATCGAAAGCTTCACCCAATAATAAGATTTCAAGTGCTCACCTAAATCTAGCAAACAATTTGAAGCCCAACAAGGCCTAAAATCTATGCAAAATTGAAAGTGAATCAAGCCTTAATCTTCGAAGCTTTAAAGATCCAAAATTCTCCCTAGCGTGAGGATATACGTCTTTGGCTAATAAAACCACCGATGAGGCGGATAATAAAAGGCATGGCAAAACCGAAGTCATAATAAAAGCTTCATGGCGAAGTTGAATAAAAGATGGAGGTAAACCAAAGATAATAAGGCCTTTCCGTTAGGGGGCGTATAAAAGTCTTGGTAATAAGTCTCATGTTCAAAACCGTTATAAAACCGTGTTTATCGATTCTTCTTGTCAACTTAATTTTTTAACATCGTTGTCTATTAGGAGGGGTTATTGATTTAATGATCTTAGTTACACCGTTAGGACTCTATTTTTAGACCTAAATCTCTATTATCGCATAAGTCAACGATGTATCCTCGTGAAACATTCAAGACAAAATAAAATATAAGAGATACAACTTAGGAATAATGGGAGGATAAGTACGTGATTAGGGCATATGAGTAGTGTTAGCATTACTAACTTATAATGACAATGATCTCGTTGCACGCTTGGCATGGAATTGGAGTGAAAATCGAGGACGATGAAATTATTTCTAACGAAGCATTCACGTGTTCTTATTCTATGAACCTAAACGTCCCATTTTGCGATGAAAATCATACATTATGTCTAAAACGCAAGTAGTAGTAATAGTAGTAGTGTAGCTAGTTTATCTTTCAATAAGTGAATAAAATGAATTTTGGAGGTGCTACGATACTTTATTCTAGCATTGCGTGAGGGCACGACAATGGTTTAGTATGGGGGAGTGATGAGACTTCTTTTATACATAGTCTCATCGTCCAAATCGGGCTTAAAGTGCATTAAATATCATCAAAATACCCAAATATATGCTTGTGTTTGTTGCTTGTGTATTTTAGGTACGGATATTGAGAAAATGACAAAAGATCACTGATAGGTGTGTAAACATCCATCTTTTCTACCACTTAATTACAATAATTACCGGACCAAAACGTGTATTTTATGTCTTTTATGTCGGAATTATGCGTGGTTTGTGTTTTTGTTGTGATTTAGGACGAAAACGTGAAAAGTGGAGAAAACACGGGAATTCACGGGCATTTACGGACTTTTATTGAAGAAAAAGATGAAAGACGAAGTCAAGGAGTCAAGAGTGCAAAAAGAACGGAAGTCCAAGACCAATTCTGAAGATTTATCGAAGAAAAAGTCAAAAGACGGAAGTTTATCAAAAGCCGAAGAATTCAAGTCTATTTTATTGAAGAATTTAAAGACGAGTTCAAAGAAATCCCGAAGCCAAAAGTCCCTTTAGTCCAAGTTTAAAGAAGATTAGAAGAAAAGGACTAATGACGCAATTAATGAAGATTAATAGAAGGAGGGACTTAAGCTTGTAATTAAGAAGAAATGAAAGAGGGGAGGAAGCTTCCTAATCCTCCCCTATAAATAGCCATTAGTTGTTAACTTTTCATTTTGTTGGCTAAGTGTGACAATTAGCTCTTCCACCATTTAAATACCTTGTCATTTAATTTCTTGTCAAATTTAAATACCTTGTCTTGCACCTTAAATTCATTTAATTTCAAGTAAGTTTTCATTTAATTATTGTCAATCTTTACTTTATCTTGTCAATCTCTTATCTACCTTTCTTAATCTTTGATTTATGTGTTTATATTTATGTTCATGCTTTTATTTTGATCCAAGTGATTGTTGATTACTGCGGTAAAAGTTGTTAAATTTCTTGATTTTAATTGTTTGTTTATGATTACTGTTGATGCGTTGATATTTTTATTAGATCGTTTGTGTTTATTTTGATTAATCTTTGTTTAGATCTGTTGTTTTTGTGATTCCCTTGTTCTTCGGGACGGTTTGTTGTGTTTCTGATCTTTCCAGGTAAACTTCCGAACCAAGAAGGAGGGAAGGCTTCATTCGGAACTCCAAAGTTCCGAGTCAAGGTTTCATCCGGAAGATTTGGGATCAGCAAAAGTTCCGAGCCAAACTTGTTCATCCGGAACATTCAAAGTTCCGGACGAAGGGAAACTTCCGACTCAAGCTCTGTTCATTCGGAACTAAAAAGTTCCGGATCTATTTACTTCATTCGGAACTAATAAGTTCCGGATCAAGGAGACTCATTCGGAACTTCAAAAGTTCCGAATCAAGGGGGCAAGTTCCGAACCAAGGACTGTTCATTCGGAACATAAAAGTTCCGAATAAACTTCCGAATCAAGGGGCAAGTTCCGGATTAGTGATTGTTTATTCGGAAGTTTTAAACTTCCGAATCAAGGAGGGTTCATTCGGAATCTTCCGAATCAAGGGTTAATCAAAACTTCCGGATCAAGGCAAGATTTAGAAGTTCCGAATCAGCAAAGTTCCGAACGAAGGATTGTTTTGGATAAGTGACATATTCAGATCAATTAGTTCCGGATCAAGGATTTTGGTAATATTCCGAGCGAAGAAGAATCATTCCAACCGAAGGTGACATTCCGGACGAGTGATTGTTCCAAACGAAGGATAATTCCGAATGAGTTGTATTCAGGTTCTTATTAGCTTTTGTCTTTGATTTTTGTTTTCAAGCTTTATTTTTCCTGCCTTTTATTTAATTGCACTTTAAGATTATTCGCCTTAGCTTTATTTTAGTTTGCCTTAGTTAGGTTTAAGTTTGCGTCTTTACTTTAGTGCCATTTAATTTCAGTCTCGCTTTAAATACATGCACCATTACTTTAATTAGACTTAGGTTTACTTTAAGAGCACCTTTACTTTTAAGTCTTTGCATATTTAATTAAAAACAACCAAAAATATTTGTTTCACCAAAGATCAATTGAGTCACACATAGAGAGCTTAGATCAATTCGTTAAGATACCGAGAACACGAACTTGAACTTTAATTTTTATACGGGCAAAAGCCCTGTATCAAATGGCGCCGCTGCCGGCTCTTTTCGTAAAGATTAACGGTTTTCTGTGAGAGACACGTTGCTTTTTGGGATCCGCTCACTTGTGAACGTTATTTTTCTTGCCTAAAAATTCAAAAAAAAAAATCATAAAAATTATAAAATTGATAAAAATCCATAAAAATTAAAAATTTCAAAAATACAAAAAGATTTTATCTTTATTGTGTATATATATTGTCTTTGCGTTTGGTTTCTTTTTCTTTTGCATTTTCAGGTGTATGCGTACTAGATCTTCTAATTATCAAGAGCCCGAGCCTCAAGAAGATTTAGATATGGCAGGTGTTAACAACAACAACATTCCACCGAACCTTAATAATAATAATAACAACAATGCTCTTCCACAGCCCGATCTTCGGACCATGGAGGAACTTTGTCAACCAACCATGTTTGGACGAGGAGGACCGATTGCGCCGATGCAATTCAACGCTCGTGAGTTTTCGTTGAAGCACCACATGATTCAGCAAGTGCAAACAAACCCATTTCGTGGATTGCATGATGATGATGCCAACAAACACCTCGACAAGTTCATTACAATCACCCAAAGCATGAAGTTGCCTGGGGCCACAATGGATGTTCTTCGCCTACAACTCTTTCCACATACTCTATCGCATCATGCCGAGAAATGGTTTGATCGTCTCCCGAAGAATTCTATTCACACTTGGGATGACATGACTCAACGCTTTCTTTCGCGCTACTTTCCACCATCCATGGTCACAAGCCTTCGCAATCAGATCAGCGGTTTCATGCAAGATCCCGATGAATCTCTTTTTGACGCTTGGGAGAGATATAATGTCTTGATCGATAGATGTCCAAACCACAACATGCTCCCTGTGACCTTAATCGATACTTTCTACAACGGATTGACTTTTCGAGATCGTGATACGATCAATGCAGCCGCCGGTGGCACATTCATGAAAAGGAGACTCGAGGAGTGTAGAGAGTTAATAGAGAACATGACTACTCATCATAAGAACTGGGATTCCTCTGCTTCTTCAAGGAACAACCCGAGAGTCAATGTTTCCTCCACCTCAGCAAACCCTGAGATGACCGAACTCACCCGCATGATGGCCGAAATGAGCAAAAGTATTACGCCTCTCGCTTCAAACCAACAACAACAAGTTAAAGCGGTTGCTAATCCTTGTGAAACATGTGGCGGTCCTCACTCATACACCGATTGTCCTTCTACACAAGGAAATCCGGAAAATGTGTATGCAGCTTATGGTAATTATTCACCGGAAAATTACCAAGCTAGACAACAAGGGGATAGAAATCTGCTGAGTTACCGATCCAACAATTACCTTTCACCCGGTTTTTCTCCTCAAGACCAAAACTCCGCAACCAACTACAATAGAAGCAACCAAATCCCACCAAGAGCTTCTAACCCTTATCAACCACCCACCCAACAAACCCCACCCATTAATCCCGATGTTGAAGCCATCATGAGAACTCAAGGGGAGCAAATCAAGAATCTACAGAGCCAAATAATCAATTTGAAAGGAGATATCCTGAAGCAAGGTAATGACATCAGAACCGAGGTTCGTGATAATATTCAATCCTCCTTCATCACTCAAACGACTGAATTAAAGACTCTATTGGCTAGTTTCTTGCCCGAAGCTCAACCTTCTTCTTCTTCGGGTTCTCTACCTTCAAACACCGTCACTAATCCGCGAGCCAATGTGAGTGCTATTACTACTCGTAGTGGAGTCACCATCGTAGGACCACCAATCCCACCCCCATCATTTACACCTCCTCCACCACCATGTATCCCTACTCCTCCTACACCTAGTATTAGTGCACCATTACCGTGTCCGCCTCGTCATGACGATGTATCTCGGAAGGACCCTTCAACATCTGAACCTTTACCAACTACACCTTTACCTTCCGCCTATAAACCCAAAATCCCATACCCTTCTCGCATAGGCAAAACCAATGATCTAACAAAGGAGGACTCTCAAATAACAAAATATATCAATATGATTTCTCAAATGGGCTTCAGCATTAGTTTTCTTGAAGCACTTGTCCACATGCCCAAATTTGTTAAAGCATTTAAGGAATTGCTTAACAAGAAGGAGAAGCTGATTGAACTCGCCAACACATGCTTAAATGAAAACTGCTCTGCAGTTATTCTTAAAGAACTTCCGGAAAAGCTAGGGGATCCCGGTCGTTTTGTGTTGCCTTGCGTGTTCAACAAAACTGAAGAATTTACTGCCCTTGCTGATCTCGGGGCTAGTATTAATCTGATGCCTTTGAGTGTTTGGAAAACACTATCATTACCCGATCTCATTCCAACAAAGATGACTCTCGAACTTGCTAATCGCACACTCGCTTACCCCGTTGGTATAGCCGAAGACGTATTTATTCAAGTTGGCGCATTTACTTTCCCGGTCGATTTTGTCGTAGTTGATTATGAAATGGACCCTCGTATTCCTTTAATACTTGGTCGGCCATTTTTGAGATCCGGACGTGCTTTAGTAGATGTGGCCGAAGGTGAGTTAATCTTAAGAGTCGGGAATGCCTCACAAAATTTCAAAATGGGGACGCCTACAGACAAATCCTTTGGAGGCCGAGAATCAGTGAATATGATTAATGTGCTCGATGACTTTACCGTCTATGACAATCCTCTATTCGATTCTTCTATCGATAATCCACTCTTTGAAGATAATGTGGATGATTCTCACTCCACTTTGGATGCTTCTCCCATTTATGATTCGCCATCGATCTTCGATGCTTATGATGATAATGATTCTAGCTCAGATTCGGATGATTTTGATTGTACTTCTGAGTATCCCGAGCTGCCCACTTTCGATGATTTTGATGAGGCTGATACTCTTTCGAGCGATTCTTCACATGATGAAGATCCTCCGCCATCACTCGATCCTACTTTGGACGATTACTCATTTGAGGAAGATTTCTCTGAATTTCTCAACACTTACTTCCCTCATGAGAGTGATGCTCCTCCTTATGACTTTGAAGATTATCGTCTTGATCCTACTTTGGATTTAAAGAACATTCTGTCAAAGGAGAAGAAACCGATCGACACCAATATCTGTTGCACATATGATTTGACACCTCTTTGTCCCCCTGTTGAGGACGAGGTTGTGCTTCTTTGCGGATCTTCTTCACACTCGGCTGAGCCGGAGTGCTATTTTCCCCTAAAGGAAAAGGTGTTCGATCCCGGTATTAAAGTCTTTACGCCATCTCAGTATCCACCTGATGAAATAAAAGGAAAAATCTTTGGAAATTTTAAAGACATGCTTGCACCACTTCACCCTTGCTTCTACCGTGCTCCATCGCTGCTTAAGGGAACCTTGCCTACTCTTCTATGGCTTGCCTTGTTCGCCTTAAGCTCGTGCTTATTGATGGATGAAAACTATGTCTTTGATCCTGGTGGATATGTTTTATGCTTCTTCCGTTGATGATCAAGGTCGAGTCAGGCTAACGACTCGGTAAACAAAAATCAAGCGCTTCTTGGGAGGCAACCCATGCATCTATCTTTTCGCTTTCTTTACCATAAGTGTAGGGGAGACCCTTTGGATTGCTATTTCCTCTCCTCACTTCTTAATCAGGGATTCAAGCTTCAATGATCCACTCTTGATGATTCTTGACGACCCGTGATTCCATGTTCCACTTCTTCCCGGTTCTATCCTAAACTCTTTTCGATTCACTATTTTATATTTCCTCAATATTAAAATAGGAATCTCTTTAGTTGTCTTTTCCTTAGCGAGATTTAAACAACGTGCACAATGTCCTAAGTGTAGGGGAGTTTACTCCCACATGCTTAGACATTGAGGACAATGTTTATCTTAAGTGTAGGGGGGACTTCTATCAAAGTTAAGTGGTCTTTTCCTTGTATTTGTCCTCATTTTAACCGGAAAATCAATTTTTTCGACATTTTTCAAAATTTTTGATCTATTTTGGCCTATTAGTTTTTACCTTTGTATAGTTATTTCCTTTCCTTATTAGAATAAATGTTTAATAAGTGGTTTTAATTTTCAAACGTTGTGAATCTTTTGACTCAATCCGAGTTTACTCTAGCTAGTATCCTTAACATGTTTAAGTCAAGTTTTGCTAGGCTTTTATATAGGGGGCTATAAAACGCGAAAGTCTTAACTCTCATGGGTTAAGAACAAGAACTTTTCGCAAGTTCCTATAATTGATCCTAGAGAGTCGTTTATCAAGGGAACTTTAAAATGCGATTTCTAAACTTGAAAAAGTCTAAGAATTTGCAAGATCCTATAGGCGACTCGAAAACCCAAAACTTTGATTTAATAGGCTAAGTATCCACGAGTCTCATTCTTGAGATTTTAAACTGTGGAGAACGAGAGATGATAGAGCCAATTATAAGTTTGGTATTCTTTCGTGAATTTATGTGAGTTAATTATGAGCCTATTCTCCCATCGCTTGCTAATAAATTTATCTGCTAATAAATAAGGTTGTACGATTTGAAAAGTTACTTAGCTTCTAGCCCCAGATCGTTTAAAAGTTGCTCGGTATGGATTAGAGTTCATAGCCAAGGCATAACTTATTAAAGCGGGACGCGAAGATTGGCGAGTCCGAAAAGGCCCTAACAAGGCATGAGGGCTATGTTTTGTTGCTAACGATCCAAAGTGATGTGAAGAATCATTTATCGAAAATCAATATGAAGGATCGAGACACACGACGAAAAGCAAATACTCCCCAAAAGTCATGGAGAAGTGTATCCGAAAAGACACTAACAAGGTATGAGGATAAATATATCCAAGTCATAAAAGGAGGCGGATCGTTGTATATCAAAATCCAAAATAAAGATTGGAGAAAAATGAAGAAGTCGTGGTCCAAGTATGAATCTCTCAAAATTTCAAAGTGAAGAAATTCCAATTATGAAGAGAAGACCATTATTTCATGAACGTCTCTCAAGATTTGAAGTATGAAGTCGCTGCCAAATATCGGTCCGAGAAAGGTCTCAAATCGCGAAGCGAGTTATGCCAAGATATGAACTTTATGAGGTCCCGAGAAGCAGTTTTAAAAGATTTGGTCCTTTAGCTAACTATTGATTAAATCGTTCACTTTATTTTCAGACTAAATAACTATAGAAATAAGTCAAACAATGCATCCTCGTGATCATTCAAGACAACAATAAAATATAAGAGATACACCTAGGAATAAGGGAGTCTAAGTGAATAATTGGCCCACATGAGTTCGTGATAGTTTACTAACTTATAATAACAATGATCTCGTTTTTTAGCTTGGTTTGGAGAAAGTGAAAACTTGAGGATGATGATTATTCATAACATTTCCAAAACCCAATGTATGCTTTTGATTTCTTTATTTGGTATGTCTTTAATTTTCTATCTCTTTAATAAAGGCCAACGTGGATTGATTATGATGATAAGTGTAATCGTGCTTTGTAACTAATGCATTGCATGAGGACATTGCAATGGTCAGGTGTAGGGGATTTGATAGGTGTGTAAACACCTATCTTTTCTACCACTTAATTACAATAATTACCGGACCAAAACGTGTATTTTATGTCTTTTATGTCGGAATTATGCGTGGTTTGTGTTTTTGTTGTGATTTAGGACGAAAAGGTGAAAAGTGGAGAAAACACAGGAATTCACGGGCATTTACGGACTTTTATTGAAGAAAAAGATGAAAGACGAAGTCAATGAGTCAAGAGTGCAAAAAGAACGGAAGTCCAAGACCAATTCTAAAGATTTATCGAAGAAAAAGTCAAAAGACGGAAGTTTATCAAAAGCCGAAGAATTCAAGTCTATTTTATTGAAGAATTTAAAGACGAGTTCAAAGAAATCCCGAAGCCAAAAGTCCCTTTAGTCCAAGTTTAAAGAAGATTAGAAGAAAAGGACTAATGACGCAATTAATGAAGATTAATAGAAAGGAGGGACTTAAGCTTGTAATTAAGAAGAAATGAAAGAGGGGAGGAAGCTTCCTAATCCTCCCCTATAAATAGCCATTAGTTAACTTTTTATTTTGTTGGCTAAGTGTGACAATTAGCTCTTCCACCATTTAAATACCTTGTCATTTAATTTCTTGTCAAATTTAAATACCTTGTCTTGCACCTTAAATTCATTTAATTTCAAGTAAGTTTTCATTTAATTATTGTCAATCTTTACTTTATCTTGTCAATCTCTTATCTACCTTTCTTAATCTTTGATTTATGTGTTTATGTTTATGTTCATGCTTTTATTTTGATCCAAGTGATTGTTGATTACTGCGGTAAAAGTTGTTAAATTTCTTTATTTTAATTGTTTGTTTATGATTACTGTTGATGCGTTGATATTTTTATTAGATCGTTTGTGTTTATTTTGATTAATCTTTGTTTAGATCTGTTGTTTTTGTGATTCCCTTGTTCTTCGGGAAGGTTTGTTGTGTTTCTGATCTTTCCAGGTAAACTTCCGAACCAAGAAGGAGGGAAGGCTTCATTCGGAACTCCAAAGTTCCGAGTCAAGGTTTCATCCGGAAGATTTGGGATCAGCAAAAGTTCCGAGCCAAACTTGTTCATTCGGAACATTCAAAGTTCCGGACGAAGGGAAACTTCCGACTCAAGCTCTGTTCATTCGGAACTAAAAAGTTCCGGATCTATTTACTTCATTCGGAACTAATAAGTTCCGGATCAAGGAGACTCATTCGGAACTTCAAAAGTTCCGAATCAAGGGGGCAAGTTCCGAACCAAGGACTGTTCATTCGGAACTTAAAAGTTCTGAATAAACTTCCGAATCAAGGGGCAAGTTCCGGATCAGTATTTGTTTATTCGGAAGTTTTAAACTTCCGAATCAAGGAGGGTTCATTCGGAATCTTCCGAATCAAGGGTTAATCAAAACTTCCGGATCAAGGCAAGATTTAGAAGTTCCGAATCAGCAAAGTTCCGAACGAAGGATTGTTTTGGATAAGTGACATATTCAGATCAATTAGTTCCGGATCAAGGATTTTGGTAATATTCCGAGCGAAGAAGAATCATTCCAACCGAAGGTGACATTCCGGACGAGTGATTGTTCCAAACGAAGGATAATTCCGAATGAGTTGTATTCAGGTTCTTATTAGCTTTTGTCTTTGATTTTTGTTTTCAAGCTTTATTTTTCCTGGCTTTTATTTAATTACACTTTAAGATTATTCGCCTTAGCTTTATTTTAGTTTGCCTTAGTTAGGTTTAAGTTTGCGTCTTTACTTTAGTGCCCTTTAATTTCAGTCTCGCTTTAAATACTTGCACCATTACTTTAATTAGACTTAGGTTTACTTTAAGAGCACCTTTACTTTTAAGTCTTTGCATATTTAATTAAAAACAACCAAAATATTTGTTTCACCAAAGATCAATTGAGTCACACATAGAGAGCTTAGATCAATTCGTTAAGATACCGAGAACACGAACTTGAACTTTAATTTTTATACGGGCAAAAGCCCTGTATCAATCACAAGAATCAGTCAAAAACGAACACGGGAAACGAAGCCGCACGATGAACCAAGCCCTAATCTGGAATTTCCAAAAATGCCCTTGAAGTTTTGAAGATTGGCAACTTTAGTCCCTCATTTTTGAAGACTTGGCAAGTTAAGACCTTGAAGAAATCAAGTTATGCAAGAATGGTCCTTGAGGAATGAAGATTGTACAAGTTTATCCCTTGGGAATTGAAGAAATTACATTTGAAGTCCTTGTTCTAAAGTTTGAAAATAAGTTGTGCAAAAAATGACAAATGGGCAAACTTAAATACAAAGGGAAAAGAGTTGTTGCTGATTATTTACAAAGTAAAAGAATCAATGAAGATTGGGGACCTATTCTGCCAAGACATTCATACTCACCCCAGCCTATCATCCTTCCACCTCATCCCAACCAACCAATCACCAAACACCACCTCACCCACCTTGCCCTGTCACCCCTACACGCCATTTCCCACTAAACCTTATTTAACTTAATTACAAATTAAGTGGGAAACGTGTTTTTAAACGTGTAAACTAATCAAAACCTGCTTTTTATCCACCTTCATCCCAAAAACCCTAAACATAACCCATATTTAATTACCCTAATTTCTTACCTAAACCCTAATTAACTATAGGGGTTTTACCCACAACCCCACTCCAAACACAAAACAAAACCCAGAAAACGACCTCCCCCTTTCTTGTCCCCTCTCCAGCTCACATCATATCACAAGAACCACAAACTTCCAAACTGATTTGACCAAATAAAGGGCTAAGATGAATTTTCTTGCTCTCTACTCAAATCCAACAAAAAAAGAGCCCAAGTAAACTGATGCATCACATGGGAGCCAAGCAAGCAAGTTCAAACAGCGCATCTTTTCAGCATATCCAAAGATTCTTCAAAGGGGCTTTTTAGGGATTTACTGAGCTAGGGTTTAGTTATCTAGATAGTTCTTTGGACTTGTATAAAAGGAGACGCATGTGTCCCTATTACATTGTTCTTGTTTTTTCTCCTTGATCACAACTTTGTAAAGTCCAGTTTTGTTTTATGAATGAAAAAATGGTGAAAGTTTGTTGATGAGAAGCAAAGAACCCATTTATTTATATTGTTTGTAGTTTGGTTGATTGATATTGTTTATTTACTTGTTTCAAAAGGTTTTCATTTTTTCTGAAATTTCAAAATTTTCAGTGAAGGAAAAGATCAGTCTTTTACATTTGTGCTTTCTTTTTAAAAGCCTTAAGCTATAGGTTAACTTGTCAATAAGTTAATCCTATATCCTAAGCTCTTGTACCAGTCACCCTTGATTCTTGGTTTTCAGTTTTTGGCAGGTTCAATATTAGTCCAATTAGCATCATCATTTTCATTTCAACCACAAAGAAGTTCTGCACAGACCCCAGTCTGTATGGAGGTGACTTTTCAGTCACTATTGGGCCTGGATGTAGGCACAACAAGGTAGCTTACTTGTTCTCTTTTTCAGTTTTTATAGATTTTTCAGATTTATGTGACTTTGCATGAATTTTTGTGAAACTGCTTGATTGTGTGTTTTATCTGCTATATTAGGTCTTTTACTGAGTAATATGCATGTTAGAAGTATTGTTATTCAGTTAGAATAGGATTTGCTTTGATTTGGTTTGAAAAAAGTGAAGTTCAGATTTTAAAGGAGTGTTTGGATCTGGTGTTTAATCAGGATTGGTGATAAGTTTTTGGGGTAAAATATGTTTAGAATTACTCCTAGGGTTGTTATAGGTTGTATGTTAGTAGCTGTTTTCAGTTTGGTTGGTTTTTAAAACAAGTTGTGTGAAAAAGTTTGGAAAATAGCATAAAATCAGTAAACTGCCTTTTCTGCTTGTTTTGTTGAATTTGATCCACCAATTTGTGAAGTTTGCTAGATTTTAGGTCTGTTTAGGGATTGCTATCACTTGAATGCTATTTGGTGTCATTGTATGCAAGTTTTAAGGCCTTGAATCTCACTTGTGTGCACATTGCATCAGCAACATACTCTCAGACCTGCATATAGCCTTATCAGAAACATTTATATGCATCTTGCTTGATTCTTGTGATAAATCTTGCTTGATTTGTGTTTGTATTGACTCCCTACACTCCAACTGAGTGTAGGGGTGCCCTCTTGTCCATCAAAAACATCAAAACACCAAAAACAAGTCCTCTTGTTAGTATCTTCACAAGTGAAGATACGTTTTCTTTCATTTTTTTTGTTCATCAGAAACAAGTACAATCTGGGCTTTGTTTGATCTTATTTACTTGATAATATCTTACTTTCTTTGATTATAAGCTTGATTTAGAGTAAGTAGGTTACTGTTTTGTGTGTTTTCAAAGTAAAAAAAAAAAAGAGTTTTGCAAAAAGCTCCTTGGCTTGGACTCGAACACGGGACCCCTCGTTGGAGGATTATACGTGTTAACCAGTGATCCAAGTGCTTTTCTATGCACAAGTTCCATTTCCATTTATACTTAAGGAGTGTCTGTTTTCTAGCTTATTTACATAGCAGCTTATTCATAATCTTATTTCAGCTTATTTTCTTAGCATTTTTGCAAGTTTTCATTTTTCTTGTGTTCTTGTTAGGGTTTTGGACTTTTCAGTTCAAAAAGTTTATTTTTCCCTTATTTAATTAATTTTCTAGGATTATTTTTAGTTTAAATTTTGAAAAGTAATTTAAAAATAGAAAAAGGTATTTTAAAAATCTGAAAAAATAGTTTTTAGGTTTTTAATCATATTTTTGAGGTTTACAGCTAAAAAAGTTTTCAAAAAGTCTAATTTTTGATTTTATTGGATTTTAGGGTTTTTAGCTAACTTTAAAATTTAATATAAAATTATTAAATAGGTTTCAGAAAATTTTGATTGCATTTCTGTCTTAGTTACAATATTTTAGATTTTTGGTAATTTTTTAGAATTTTTTTATGAACTTTGAATTTTTTTGAATATTTTAATATTATTTTATTATTAAAAATTGAAAGTTTAATTTTTTAACTTTTTTCATTTTTCCTAGATTGTAGACACTTAATTAGGAGTTTTGTCACTTTCCAAATATTTTTAGGACTTTTCAATTAATTTCTAGAATTAATTTAAGTTTTAATTGATTTTAATAGTTTTTAAGTGTTAAAAATAGTTTAATTTGGTTTTAAAATTTTAAATATACTTTTTAGCTTAATTAGGTTATTTTTGAGGTTTACAAACTTTAAAATCTTGGTTAGGGCTTTTTAATAATTAATTGTGATTTTTAGGGCTTTAATTAGCATTAAAAAGTCATTATCTAATAAATAAAAGGTTTTAGCAAGTTTGGATTTTTTGTAAACTCTTAGAATATTATTGGGGATTTTTAGTAATTTTTAGGTTAAAATTTTAATTTTTGCACTAATTACGGTTTTGCGTGATCGCCTTTTTCGTCTTAGTTTAATCCGTCTTCGTAACCGTCTTTCTCTTCTAATCCCATTTCTTTCTTTCTTTTATAATCATAAATCAAAATAAATTCAATACACAACGCACTTGCCTCCTTGGGAAACGAACTTGGACTTATTTGGTCATTAGTTCTCGGTTTTCCTAAACCGACAGTTAACGCTTACCACTATTTTGCCTTCCTTTTCCTAAAGGGGTAATTTTACTACAATCACTTATATTAAAATGCAAGTCACGAAACATTTTCATAAAAAGTTCAAATTGATAATTATTTCGTTCTTGTGCCTTTTCCTTGTCTCGTCTTGAAGGGTAAGGTAAGGGTGGTGTAGGTTGGGGCATAGGCAAAGGCCTTGGAATCTCGGGTTCCACTATTGGTATTGGTTCAACCGTAGGTGTGGTTTGAGCGGTACTTCGTGGGATTGTAATGTGCTCCTTTTCTACCACCACCTCGGGTTCTTTCTCTTTTTCCTTCTCCATAGAAGTACTTGGACGAGAAATGGGTTCTTTGAAAGTTTTACCACTACGAGTAGTAATAACCTTCAATTCTCCTTTCGGGTTCACGATGGTATCACTAGGAAGACCACCCGAAGAACAAGGTTTACACATGATAGCTTCAAACATTTTTCCCATTCGGTCTTCAAACTTAGATTGCCTAGCATCCGCTTTTAACAACTCTTGCTTAATCTCATGTTGACCTTGCTCCATTTTTTGTTGATTTTGTTGGAGACGTTGAACATTTCCTTCCATTTTATTAGCATGAGTCTTAAGTTCATTAGCAAGTTCGTTTTTAAGCTCGTTTTTCAACTCGGATCTTAAGCTAACCATTTCACGTTGCATATTATCAAACTTAGCATCGTTTGCCTTAGCATAATTCAAAAATTCTCTTTGAAGATTTTTGGTGTGATCATTTTGAAAACCTTGTGTGGTAGTTTGAAAATCACGGTTTTGGTTTTGGTTTGAAATTTGCCCATTTCCACTTTGATAATTACCCTTGTTGTAATTACGTTGATTGCCCTGATAATTACCACCTTGGTTGTTGTTTCGATAGTTATTAGCATTTTGATTTGGTGGAGCTTGATTTTAGCGGGAACCTTGACTGTTTTGGTTATAAGTTCCCGTGGCTACATAAGCACTCGAAGTGTTACCATCCGCGGTAATGCACTCGGAAAGATCATGAGCTCCACCACACGACAAACAACTCTTAGAAACCGCTTTAACCGAAGCGGAATTCGAAGCTTCTTGAGCTTTCCAATGGGACATAAGGTTAGCAAATCTATCAAAAAATCGATTTTCTTCATTTGCTTCATCATGTAAGGCATTAATACTACGAGACGATGACGACCCCATTTTGGCAACACTCGGTGTGTTACGAGGGCTATAAACCTTAGACCTATTATCAATTATCACCAAAGCTTCCTCAACCGTTTTACACAAAAAATTACCACCCGCGGCGGCATTTAAATAATCTCTTTCATGATCATTAAGTCCATTGTAAAACGTGTCAATTTGATGCAAGTCAGAAAAACCGTGATGAGGACATTCATGTAACATTTCCTTAAACCTATTCCAAGCCGTTGAAAAACTTTCATTACATTCTTGTGAAAATTTTGAAATCTCGTTTTTCAAGTGCGTAGTTTTAGAGGGCGGAAAAAATTGGTTCACGAATTTTGAAACGAGATCCTTCCACGTCAATATAGAATTGGGTGGCTCTTTCTCTAACCAAATTTTAGCGGGCCCCGCTAAGGAATATGGAAAAAGCATCATCTTAATCGAGTCATTCGAGACATCCTAGAATTTGCAAGTAGCGGTAAGACGATTGAATTGGCGGATATGGTTGTGTGGATTGTCCTTCTCATCACCACGGAATTTGTTGTTTTGGATCATCGACAACAAACCCGTTTTCACCTCAAAATTCTCCGCAAGGATAGCGGGAATCACAATAGCTTCTCCATAACTCTCGGTGGGTGCTTGAAGTAACTCCATCATAGTTCGATTCACCATGGTTGGTGCTTCTCTTACAATAGGTTCGTTAATAGGAGACTCCTCACTAGAATGATTCGGAGTGGGAGTTTTGTTCTTTCGTTTACGTGCACGTTTTGCTTGATTACGAGTTAGCATAAACGTCTCATACAACGAGGGGACGAGCAAAGAAGATTCTTTTTGGTATTTTTACTTTTTCAATTTTTTTGGATTTTTGATTGTTTTTACTTTTTTTGGATTTTGGAATGTATTAGGTAGACAAAAATCTACAAATCTCCTCCTTAATCAAATCTCTTGATTAAAGAAGCCTCAAGGAATGAAAACGATCACGTGAAGTGAACGCCTTCGATGACTTTAGAACGATGGTGGAACACCAAATCGTTCAAGAGGGTTTAATCAAATGAAACCAAGAAAATATATATGATACTTAATAATACTTTGGGCGGCAAAACCCTCGATTAGCTCTCAAAATCAAATACTCACAAGCAAGCGGGGAAACGAGGCGGCGCGAAGCACTTAAGAGCCTTTTTCCTTAGGATATATTTTATAATATCCGCCTTATACCCACCTTATAGTTTGTATTTTCAAAATCGAGCTTCTCGAAAGTATTTATCTATTTTTGCCTTTTTTTCTTTGGTTTGAGATTCGAATACAATGATTGGGTAATGACCTCCCAAGTCAAGGTTGTGATTTCTCACGTATTTGGAGTACTTGTGTATTTATTGTTCTACGTATACAATATAGTAATAGTATTCACAAAAAACGAAAAAACGATAATACGTATTAGTAGAGTGCTACTAATACAAATACTAATTTTGGCTATATAAAAACAACAATTTCCAAATCAAAACACAACACGCCTCCCCGGCAGCGGCGCCAAAATGATTGTAGTGTTTTTACTACCCTTTAGGAAAAAGATGGCAAAAGTGGCAAGTATTAAGTATCGGTTTAGGAAAACCAAGCACTAATGACCAAATAAGTTCAAGTTCGTTCTCGAGGAGGCTAGTGTGTTGTGTGATGAATTGATTAATGGATTGTGATTATATTGAGAAAAAGAAAAAATAGAAATGGGGTAAGAAGAGAATGACGGTTACAAAGACGGATCGAGCTAAGACGAAAAGGTCGTTCACGTAAAACCGTAAAAAGATACAAATTAAAAATCTTAACCTAAAAATTAATTAAAAGTTAAAAGAAGTCTAAAATAATATAAATAAGAGTAAAAATCCAACAAAAATATGTTAAAACCTTTTATTAATTAAATATTCAATTTTAAATGTTAATTAAAGCCCTAAAATTAAATATAATTAATCAAAATGTCCAAAATATTATTTTATTGAACTTATAACTTACTTATATTTTCTAAAGACTAAAAAGTATTTTCCTAAATTTTAAAAACCATTTTTCTATTTTTAAATCACTAAAAACTATTTTCAAACCAAAATAATTATAAAAAATAATAAAATAATGCCAAAAATAATTTGACACTTTTAAAAATCCTAAATTACTCTAATGAACAGTAGAAAAATGAAAAAGTTTGAAAAATATTAAATTTTGCACTAAAGGACAAAAACAGTTTGAATAAAAGCCCTAATTAAACTAAATTAATTCTAAAAAATAAATAAATAATGAACAGTAAAAAATTTTTAAACCAAAAATCTTAAATTATTTTTCTAAATAAAAGAAAAATTTTAAAACTGAAAAATACTTATCTTTGTCACTAAAAGACAAAAATCAGAAACTAAAAGTTAATTAAAATAGCAATTTAATCTAAAAAGTATTAAATGAACAGTAATATAAATTCTAATTAAACAGAAAAATCCAAAATAAAATAAGAAAAATAATGCAACAAATTTCAAGACCTAATTCCCAATTAAGGGCACTAAAGACAAAAAGTATAGGTTTCTGATAGTGACACCTTGCCACTTTTGTCTGCTAGTCAAGCAGGGTTAACTTGTGTGCTAGCAGGGGGAACTTTTTTCCCACTGCTAGTGTAAATAAATGGTCAGTTGACCTTAGAGCTTAGGAAAGCTTGTTTGCTTGGATTTCTTTGGTCAACAAGGCACCCCAACACCAGTTGGGTTGTGGGGAGTCTAAGTAAACATAAAAAACACACAAGTACTACACAAATTCAAGCACAAATAGCCCTAGAAGTTACTGATTAAGCATGAGTGGTGTCTGATGAATAGTGACTGATCTACTTTGCACAATGATGAGTTTCAAAGCTTCAAAACTTGCACAATTCCTAACCAAATAACATAAAATTGATAACCAATCCTAGATTAGTCTATAATCTAACAATGAGCAAGATCTGATGAGCAAATTCAACAAAAACAGGTAGATAAAGGACCTACTGATTTTGACTGTTTTTGCAAGTTAAAATCCAAACAAAAGCACACAAACTTCTTAACAAGTATTACCAATCTAAAAACCAGACACCAACTTCTACTAACAATACCAATGGAGATAATTGAAGCTGTTTTCAAACCAAGAAGTTGTCAAATTCTCAGCCTATCAAGCAGACCCAAACACCCCTTTATATTCAGAATATGAAATTTAACCAAGCAAACCTATTCTAAACTACACAAATCTGAATTCAAACACTTCTAACATGCATCCAAGGCACAAATGAG
The DNA here is from genome assembly GCA_025667525.1 of Glebionis coronaria. NCBI lineage: Eukaryota > Viridiplantae > Streptophyta > Magnoliopsida > Asterales > Asteraceae > Glebionis > Glebionis coronaria. Next base: position 207,334 of record JANFOE010001181.1, on the reverse strand, counting down.
CATATCCAAACAAATAAATCAACACTTAAGCAACTTTCATGCATATTTCACATAAATCACACAAATCATTAACTAGAAAACTGAAACAAGGGAACAAGGGATTATACCTTGTGGGACCAACATCCAGGCCCCACTAAGGCTGCTATGCCTTCTCCTTACAAGTTGGGGCTTGTGCAGATCCTTTATAAGTTGTTTGTGTGAAGATGATGATGATATTTGTTCTTGTTTTGAACTTGCCAAAAACAGACAACCAAGAACAAAAATAACCTGGTACAAGAGCTTATAGGCTATAAGATTGACTTATGGACAAGTCAACTTATAGCTTATAACTTAAAAAAATTGAAGCAGAAATATTAAAAAAACTGATTTTTTTCTCTTCACTAATCTCTTTGAGGTCCTACAAACCAACAAACCTTTGACCTAGAACACGTTTTAAACCAAGTAACAACCTCAGAAAAACAAGAATACCAATCCACTTTCACTTCTTAATATGCTTGGATTTCTGAAATTATCAAAACCTTTTCAAAATCTTTTTGAAAACTCAAAACACAAAGTGTTTACCAGATTGAATTAGAACTCAGATTCATGCTAATTTTGACTACCAACTTTTAACAAAATAAAAAGGAATTATATTTATCAAAATACCAACTTTTATATATTAAAAAGGGATTACAAATAAAACTTAGCAAAATATGGAACAAAGGATATGGGACACATACGTCCTATATTTATACAACTGAATGGAATACTCTAGAATGCTAAAAATGCTAAAACCCTACTGTCTTGAAATTCCAGAAAAGCCCTTTGTTTGAATTTGGAATCTTGGTCAAAATGTGCTCCATGTGATGATTGTGATGTTCAAGCTGTATTCTTTGATCTCTGGTCGTTAAAATGGTCTTGGGTTCCAAGTAGTTGCTAGGAGACGTTGATCATGTCTGGTATTGGGGTTTGGGGAAAGTGACGGGTGCAGGGGAGGGCCCTACCCAACACATGGGTGTGTTGGGTTCACGTTTCTTGTGTGGGTTTTGGTGACAAAGTAGTGAATTAGTGATCTGGAAATGATGAAACAAAACCCCCTTGTTTTTATTTGGATTGAAGCTGGGGATTTTTAGGGTTTAAAGGGTGATTAAGGAGTGTTTAATCCGTTTTGGGGTTAATGGGTTTTAAAAAAGTGTTTTGGTGGGAAGATTAAATAATCAGTTAATACTGATTATTTAAACATAGTGGAAGGTGACGTGGGTAGATGGTGTTAGGTGGGGGTGATGTGGCAGGTTGATTGGTGGGGGATACTTGTAGTGTCTGGACAGAATAGGTCCCTTGTCTTCCATTTCTTGTTCACTTTGTAAAAACCAGCCCAAGCAACTTTTCCTTCGTAATTAACTTTCATCAACTTGTCAATTTTGGCACAAGTTTTATCACAACTTTAAACAAGGACTTGAAATGTAATTTCTTCAATCTTCAAGGGCTGTTCATGTAACATCTTGATAATTTAGGGACCCAAATGCAAATAGAGAGTATTGAAAGGGTATAAATTGCCAAGTATTCAAAAATGAGGGAACAAAGTTGCCAATCTTCAATTCTTCAAGGTCATTTTTGGAAATTCCATTCTTGGGCCCGGTTCATTGTGCGGCTTCGTTTCCCGTGTTCGTTTTTGATTGATTCTTGTGATCTTTTTGTCATTTCCTCAATATCCGTACCTAAAATACACAAGCAACAAACACGAGCATATATTTGGCAGTTTTAATGATATTTTATGCATTTTAAGCCCGATTTAGACGATGAGACTATGTATAAAAGCAGTCTTATCACAGTCCTTCTTAACGAACTTCTGGAGAAACTTAGAGATCCCGGTCGTTTTGTGCTACCATGTACTTTTAACCAAACCGAAGAATTTACTGCCTTAGCCGATCTCGGGGCAAGTACAAGTCTGATGCCTTTAAGTGTTTGGAAAAAGTTATCATTACCCGACATTACACCAACAAAGATGACTCTTTAGCTAGCAAATCGCACTCTGTCACACCCCACCATGGCGGAATATGGGGCACGACGTATGGATATCATCACAACAACAGCGTGTCTATAGAGAGAACTAAATGAAATTGAAATATCATAAATGGCGACACAAATGTCGTGAAAATATCTCAACAATGCAGGCGTCTAGGTAAGTAGGTAACATGCCTACCTCTTACCAAAGATATACAAATAAACAAACATCAAACATATAGGTACCATAAAGTTCACTTAATCAAGACACAAAAAAAATATAAGAGGAAAGGGAATCCTCCTAATGCAATCCTAGCAGCCTCTATACTCTAGCCACTTCTAACATCATCTTGCACAACTACCTCACCTGAAAATGACACTAAAATCTGTCAACATAAAGTTGGTGAGAACATAGGTTTAAGTTATCTAGAGCATCATAAGAAACCTTGACATCCACTGTAAATAAGTTGAAGAAAAACAATTTATAGTAATGGACCATAATGTGATAATCATGCTACATGCATCCACAACGAAACTCAAGCCAAGTACCAATCACATCTACAATTCACAAAGCACACTATAACAATCAAGAAGTATCCCATCACACACACCACACTATCCGGATCTTTCCCACACCACCTGTGGAAGATGAACTATATCCCCGTCGAGATATCTTGCCTCCAAAGAGACGATGTACAAGTACTCAGGACGGATCATGCCACACGAACCAAGAACTCAGTTGCAAGAACTCAGGACGGATTGTGCCCCACGCTCCACACACATCACAACTAGTCCCATAGACGCCCATACATCTATGTACCAAAGCCAATCACAACACAAACAAGATTCACATAGCAGAACAAATATCAAAGCACATATCAAAGCACATATGAGAACACATAAGCACGCAAGTCACACAATATCACATTTATGTCCATACATTTTAAAACATAGTACTAAATCATGTTCAAGAACATTGCAAGTGTCATCTCCATCCCATACTGGAAAAACATTTAAAAACGTAGCAAAATGGGACTATGAACTCACCTGATTGCTGCTTCAAAAGTCCTTGCTCTAGCAACAAGCTAATAATCCAAAAATACACAATCAATACATGAACCAATCACTAAGATGGCTCATCAACCTATGATGGACATCTAGCCTATTCCCATATAAATACCTCATTGATAAGCTCTAATCACCCCATTACCCTTCCCTAACAAGTCCTTAACTTGTTTAAGTTTAATAACTATCCAGTTCATATTTTACACAAAACAGTCCCAGTTTTTAGGTCTCAAAACTTTAAGTCAAAAGTCCACTTAAACATACCCATGGTTTCTGTAAAATGAATATTCATACTTTTACATATGTTACCTAAAACCTCCCACTTTCCCTAACCTTAAACCTACTGTTAAGGCCCCGATATATGTATATATATTGCTACCTATCCACAATTCACTGATTTTAAACGTATGAAAGGTTTGTTACCATTAGAGGGTCTTACCCTAAACCACAATCTTAGCCCAAGTGCAGATACTTACTACAATATATAAACCATCTCTCATGTTCATTATAAGATCCCAATGCAACCCTAAGTACCCCAAACAACCTAAAACTTAAAAAGAAAACAGGTTGAATTCTAAACTGTTTTGACCTCCGACTGTTGTAACCTGTTTTTGACCTACTTCCGGACCTCCAATTTAGTTCTAGTTTCTTGCATTGGAAAGCCACTTCAATTAGCTTTCCAGGGATATGTGGATCGCAAAATAATAGTTTGTAGAACTCCCTATATGATCAAAACAATGACCCAAAATTCTGCCCAGTTTTTAAAAACGGGTTTAATTAATTTAACCTAATTAATTACCCATAACCCCATTAATTACAAACCCTAAACCATCTAATCATTATAATATCATTAAAATACAGATTCTTATTTAAACCATAACCTAAATCCATCATAATATGATTGAGAAATAATTAAAACACTTTAATTAAAAAGAGTATTAAAGATTTTACCTTAGAATTTTTGAAAGAAGAAAAATTAATGAAGAACCCTAAAACCACAATTGATGCCGACTTGAAGGTGATCTCCAGGGGTTTTATGAAGTGTTTTGGTTAATAAAAAGTATTTATATAGTTTCCTAACAAGTCCTTGGCCCATTACAAAAGCCCGGTTCCCTTTTTCCTTTTTTTCCCTTTTCTTTTCTTTTGATTCGTCCCACACCGCCTAATATATATATATATATATATATATATATATATATATATATATATATATATATGTATATATATATATATATATATATATATATATATATATATATATATATATATATATATATATATATATATATATATATATATATATATATATATATATATATATATATATATATATATATATATATATATATATATATATATATATATATATATATATATATATATATATATATATATATTGTTAATTAATATCTTATTAATATTACCTTAATATACCTTAATTTATTTCAGCTCCTAAAACTCCCAAAACCTCAAAACCGTAAAACTAGTCAAATTTACGCGTTTTACCGTAAAAGACGTAAAATATACACTTTTAAAAAAATCTCAAATTTTGAAATAAACTTTATAACTAAGTCCTAAATGACTTAAACCCATCCCGAAAAATATCCATATGACTAATTACCCCATCCGAGACCTCTAAATACTAAACCGTAAATGGTAAAAATACGATTTACTATAATACATATACGTATACGTAAACTACTAAATAACGCCATCTCACTTCATAGTCACCACCATGTGAACTCATGAACACGAACTAACCCCATCATAACATTATATAATGTACCACGCAATACACGAACGATGACTAACATCCAATCCAAGGCTCAAATATAAACATATTGCCCGTAAACGCACACTAAGCACATAATCAAACTCAAACAGTCAAAAGTGACAAATCCAAAATCTAGGGTTGTCACATCACTCCCTCCTAATAGAAATCTCGTCCCGAGATTTACTCCATAAGCTCAATAAATTCATTTCACAGCCAACACACTATCTCTCTCATAGGAACGTAACCGGATCATGACTACAACAACACTCTCAATGAATATAAGTTCACGACAAATTTTAGGACCCCCAACTTCGGATAACGGATCAAATCCATGGACAACTAACGGACGTTTACGTGAACGAATTTAAAAGAATGAACCAAAACCATGAGACTCTAAAACATACTCAACATAAAACATGTATCGACTCCCAACGAACCATGGAAACGGACCAATGACAACAAGCACCCAACGACAACTGAAATGTGTTATGACCGGCGACATACAATTAAAACCTGGTGGAAAACCAAATTTTACCCCAGAATGGATTTTGTATTGTAATTGTATATTAGTTGTTCTAAAACCATGGTATCACATTAGTAATTTATGTAATCATCTAACGAAAATTAATCTAAAGTCTCTTCACGAACGATCAATTGTCTAAAGCACACAACACAATATCACACGTCAACATTGACTCCGGAACCCACATCCTTCATCAATGTACAATCCTTATGATGGATACATCTCAAGTCCTATCCCAAATAAGCCCTATGTTAGCCCTCTAAATGTTCACTATCCCAAAATATCCAAAACACAAATTTAAGCCATATCGTTTGAAAATTAATCTTGAACTCGACACTTGTACAATTAACTCGACCAAGCTACTGACCTCCAATTACAAAACTTTCTGAATTTTTGAAAAGTATGTTCCGAGTACATAATTTTAGGCTTTTGAATCACCCAAAAAGCTTTAAAAACGAATAATTTATAACCAAAATGATTTTTCTCAAAATCTGCCTAGGCATTAGCGACAGTTTCTGACAGTTAGCGACATATTTTGACCGTTTAGCGACAGTTTCTGCCTACTCCGATTTATACCAAATAAAAACGATTTTTAAACCCTAAAACCCCTCATTAATTACCAAATTTAAAACCTAATTCATTTTAAATCCAGAAAATTAAAACTCTATTAATTACATGATTTTAACATATTTCACTAAATAAGAACAAAAATTTAACTTAAGAACAATAACTTTAGGTGCTCAAAACCAAAATATTTTAAAATAACCGAGACATGCTTATATGTTAAAGAATTTATATTCCACCTTATTTGAAACATGTTTCCGACACTTCCTTATTTCATAGACTACCAACAACTATTTTTTTCAATTTTCAAGTTCTATTTTTTTACCATGTATAACTCGAAACAAAAGACATCGTTACCCCAAAAAAGAAATCTCCACTATCTCAAAAGCCTTCACGCCAAAAGTACCGTACAAAAGAACACAAGAAATGAGAACTTGATAAATGTACTACTACGGAAGTTAAACATCTCGAAGAGGAACGAGCTAGCAAAACATCCCAAGAATACAACCGATAAGTAGAAGGGAATTATACATATATAGGCATATGCATACATACACTCAAATTCATCCAATGTATACTATTACAAGCATGTATTAACCCTCTTTCATGCAACCATACTTAGGAATCCATTGGTGTTGTGGTACTTGTATAACTATGTTGGCCACCATACTTATACAAGTCCCCTTTCACCAATGCACTCCCTCCTATGATGACACTTATAAGAATTGATACAACACATAACACATCGGTCTACCAACTCAAATAAGCACATAGATCCTACAACTCATATAAGCACATAACCACAACACAAAATAAGATCCAAAATCCATGTATTAAAATAACGTAGCCAATTCATGAAACATATAAACTCGTAATCCAACTGAACCACCGTAGACAAAATTCAAAATGTATAAAGAACATGAAAACGTAATTAAACGGAATCCAACAATGATTAGCGTATACGACTATAGTTCAACCCGCACAATTCAAAACTCGAAAAGAAAATAACATGTAGCTAAGTATGAACCATAGTAGTTCATAACCTAACAAATACTGCGAAACAAACATTCAAACACATCAATTATTATAAAATGCACACATACTCCTATGACGCCTATATGCAGGGACCCTTAAGCTATAGACTAGGCTACACGACTAGGCGACCTCATTCTCTATAACCATTGTCTCTAATACCATTCTGTCACACCCAACCATGGTGGAATATAGGGCGCGACGTATGGATATCATCACAACAACAGCGTGTCTATAGAGAGAACTAAATGAAATTGAAATATCATAAATGGCGACACAAATGTCGTGACAATATCTCAACAATGCATGCATCTAGGTAAGTATGTAACAGGCCTACCTCTTACCAAAGACATACAAATGAACAAACATCAAACATATAGGTACCATAAAGTTCACTTAATCAAGACACAAAAAAATATAAGAGGAAAGGGAATCCTCCTAATGCAATCCTATCAGCCTCTATACTCTAGCCACTTCTAACATCATCTTGCACAACTACCTCACCTGAAAATGACACTAAAATCTGTCAACATAAAGTTGGTGAGAACATAGGTTTAAGTTATCTAGAGCATCATAAGAAACCTTGACATCCACTGTAAATAAGTTGAAGAAAAACAATTTATAGTAATGGACCATAATGTGATAATCATGCTACATGCATCCACAACGAAACTCAAGCCAAGTACCAATCACATCTACAATTCACAAAGCACACTATAACAATCAAGAAGTATCCCATCACACACACCACACTATCCGGATCTTTCCCACACCACATGTGGAAGATGAACTATATCCCCGTCGAGATATCTTGCCTCCGAAGAGACGATGTACAAGTACTCAGGACGGATCGTGCCCCACGAACCAAGAACTTAGAACCAAGAACTCAGGACGGATCGTGCCCCACGCTCCACACACATCACAACTGGTCCCATAGACGCCCATACATCTATGTACCAAAGCCAATAACAACACAAACAAGATTCACATAGCAGAACAAATATCAAAGAACATATCAAAGCACATATGAGAACACATAAGCACGCAAATCACATAATATCACATTTATATCCACACATTTTAAAACATAGTACTAAATCATGTTCAAGAACATTGCAAGTGTCATCTCCATCCCATACTGGAAAAACATTTAAAAACGTAGCAAAATGGGACTATGAACTCACCTGATTGCTTCTTCAAAAGTCCTTGCTCTAGCAACAAGCTAATAATCCAAAAATACACAATCAATACATGAACCAATCACTAAGATGGCTCATCAACCTATGATGGACATCTAGCCTATTCCCATATAAATACCTCATTGATAAGCTCTAATCACCCCATTACCCTTCCCTAACAAGTCCTTAACTTGTTTAAGTTTAATAACTATCCCGTTCATATTTTACACAAAACAGTCCCAGTTTTTAGGTCTCAAAACTTTAAGTCAAAAGTCCACTTAAACATACCCATGGTTTCTGTAAAAGGAATATTCATACTTTTACATATGTTACCTAAAACCCTCCACTTGCCCTAACCTTAAAGCTACTGTTAAGGCCCCGATATATGTATATATATTGCTACCTATCCAGAATTCACTGATTTTACACGTATGAAAAGTTTGTTACTATTAGAGGGTCTTACCCTAAACCACAATCTTAGACCAAGTGCAGATACTTACTACGAATATATAAACCATCTCTCATGTTCATTATAAGATCCCAATGCAACCCTAAGTACCCCAAACAACCCAAAACATAAAAAGAAAACATGCTGAATTCTAAACTGTTTTGACCTCCGACTGTTGTAACCTGTTTTTGACCTACTTCCCGACCTCCAATTTAGTTCTAGTTTCTTGCATTGGAAAGCCACTTCAATTAGCTTTCCAGGGATATGTGGATCTCAAAATAAGAGTTTGTAGAACTCCCTATATGATCAATACAATGACCCAAAATTCTGCCTAGTTTTTAAAAACGGGTTTAATTAATTTAACCTAATTAATTACCCATAACCCAATTAATTACAAACCCTAAACCATCTAATCATTATAATATCATTAAAATACAGATTCTTATTTAAACCCTAACCTAAATCCATCATAATATGATTGAGAAAGAATTAAAACACTTTAATTAAAAAGAGTATTAAAGATTTTACCTTAGAATTTTTGAAAGAAGAAACATTAATGAAGAACCTTAAAACCACCATTGATACCGACTTGAAGGTGATCTCCAGGGGTTTTATGAAGTGTTTTGGTTAATAAAAAGTATTTATATAGTTTCCTAACAAGTCCTTGGCCCATTACAAAAGCCCGGTTCCCTTTTTCCTTTTTTTCCCTTTTCTTTTCTTTTGATTCGTCCCACACCGCCTCATATATATATATATATATATATATATATATATATATATATATATATATATATATATATATATATATTGTTAATTAATATCTTAATAATATTACCTTAATATACCTTAATTTATTTCAGCTCCTAAAACCTCAAAACCGTAAAACTAGTCAAATTTACGCGTTTTACCGTAAAAGACGTAAAATATACACTTTTAAAAAAAATCTCAAATTTTGGAATAAACTTTATAACTAATTCCTAAATGACTTAAACCCATCCCGAAAAATATCCATATGACTAATTACCCCATCCGAGACCTCTAAATACTAAACCATAAATGGTAAAAATACGATTTACTATAATACATATACGTATACGTAAACCACTAAATAACGCCATCTCACTTCATAGTCACCACCATGTGAACTCATGAACACGAACTAACCCCATCATAACATTATATAATGTACCACGCAATACACGAACGATGACTAACATCCAATCCAAGGCTCAAATATAAACATATTGCCCGTAAACGCACATTAAGCACATAATCAAAGTCAAACAGTCAAAAGTGACAAATCCAAAATCTAGGGTTGTCACATCAATCCCTCCTAATAGAAATCTCGTCCCGAGATTTACTCCATAAGCTCAATAAATTCATTTCACAGCCAACACACTATCTCTCTCATAGGAACGTAACCGGATCATGACTACAACAACACTCTCAATGAATATAAGTTCACGACAAATTTTAGGACCCCCAACTTCGGATAACGGATCAAATCCATGGACAAATAATGGACGTTTACGTGACGAATTTAAAAGACTGAACCAAAACCATGAGACTCTAAAACATACTCAACATAAAACATGTATCGACTCCCAACGAACCATGGAAACGGACCAATGACAACAAGCACCCAACGACAACTGAAATGTGTTACGACCGGCGACATACTATTAAAACCTGGTGGAAAACCAAATTTTACCCCAGAATGGATTTTGTATCGTAATTGTATATTAGTTGTTCTAAAACCATGGTATCACATTAGTAATTTATGTAATCATCTAACGAAAATTAATCTAAAGTCTCTTCACGAACGATCAATTGTCTAAAGCACACAACACAATATCACACGTCAACATTGACTCCAGAACCCACATCCTTCATCAATGTACAATCCTTATGATGGATACATCTCAAGTCCTATCCCAAATAAGCCCTATGTTAGCCCTCTAAATGTTCACTATCCCAAAATATCCAAAACACAAGTATAAGCCATATCGTTTGAAAATTAATCTTGAACTCGACACTTGTACAATTAACTCGACCAAGCTACTGACCTCCAATTACTAAACTTTCTGAATTTTTGAAAAGTATGTTCCGAGTACAAAATTTTAGGCTTTTGAATCACCCAAAAAGCTTTAAAAACGAATAATTTATAACCAAAATGATTTTTCTCAAAATCTGCCTAGGCATTAGCGACAGTTTCTGACAGTTAGCGACATATTTTGACCGTTTAGCGACAGTTTCTGCCTACTCCGACTTATACAAAAAAAAACGATTTTTAAACCCTAAAACCCCTCATTAATTACCAAATTTAAAACCTAATTCATTTTAATTCCAGAAAATTAAAACTCTATTAATTACATGATTTTAACATATTTCACTAAATAAGAACAAAATTTTAACTTAAGAACAATAACTTTAGGTGCTCAAAACCAAAATATTTTAAAATAACCGAGTCATGCTTATATGTTAAAGAATTTATATTCCACCTTATTTGAAACATGTTTCCGACACTTCCTTATTTCATAGACTACCAACAACTATTTTTTTCAATTTGCAAGTTCTATTTTTTTACCATGTATAACTCGAAACAAAAGACATCGTTACCCCAAAAAGGAAATCTCCACTATCTCAAAAGCCTTCACGCCAAAAGTACCGTACAAAAGAACACAAGAAATGAGAACTTGATAAATGTACTACTACGGAAGTTAAACATCTCGAAGAGGAACGAGCTAGCAAAACATCCCAAGAATACAACCGATAAGTAGAAGGGAATTATACATATATAGGCATATGCATACATACACTCAAATTCATCCAACATATACTATTACAAGCATGTATTAACCCTCTTTCATGCAACCATACTTAGGAATCCATTGGTGTTGTGGTACTTGTATAACTATGTTGGCCACCATACTTATACAAGTCCCCTTTCACCAATGCACTCCCTCCTATGATGACACTTATAAGAATTGATACAACACATAACACATCGGTCTACCAACTCAAATAAGCACATAGATCCCACAACTCATATAAGCACATAACCACAACACAAAATAAGATCCAAAATCCATGTATTAAAATAACGTAGCCAATGCATGAAACATATAAACTCGTAATCCAACTGAACCACCGTAGACAAAATTCAAATTGTATAAAGAACATGAAAACGTAATTAAACGGAATCCAACAATGATTAGCGTATACGACTATAGTTCAACCCGCACAATTCAAAACTCGAAAAGAAAATAACATGTAGCTAAGTATGAACCATAGTAGTTCATAACCTAACAAATACTGCGAAACAAACATTCAAACACATCAATTACTATAAAATGCACACATACTCCTATGACGCCTATATGCAGGGACCCTTAAGCTATAGACTAGGCTACGCGACTAGGCAACCTCATTCTCTATAACCATTGTCTCTGATACCATTCTGTCACACCCAACCATGGCGGAATATAGGGCGCGACGTATGGATATCATCACAACAACAGCGTGTCTATAGAGAGAACTAAATGAAATTGAAATATCATAAATGGCGACACAAATGTCGTGATAATATCTCAACAATGCATGCATCTAGGTAAGTATGTAACAGGCCTACCTCTTACCAAAGACATACAAATGAACAAACATCCAACATATAGGTACCATAAAGTTCACTTAATCAAGACACAAAAAAAATATAAGAGGAAAGGGAATCCTCCTAATGCAATCCTAGCAACCTCTATACTCTAGCCACTTCTAACATCATCTTGCACAACTACCTCACCTGAAAATGACACTAAAATATGTCAACATAAAGTTGGTGAGAACATAGGTTTAAGTTATCTAGAGCATCATAAGAAACCTTGACATCCACTGTAAATAAGTTGAAGAAAAACAATTTATAGTAATGGACCATAATGTGATAATCATGCTACATGCATCCACAACGAAACTCAAGCCAAGTACCAATCACATCTACAATTCACAAAGCACACTATAACAATCAAGAAGTATCCCATCACACACACCACATTATCCGGATCTTTCCCACACCACCTGTGGAAGATGAACTATATCCCCGTCGAGATATCTTACCTCCGAAGAGACGATGTACAAGTACTCAGGACGGATCGTGCCCCACGAACCAAGAACTCAGAACCAAGAACTCAGGACGGATCGTGCCCCACACTCCACACACATCACAACTGGTCCCATAGACGCCCATACATCTATGTACCAAAGCCAATAACACAAACAAGATTCACATAGCAGAACAAATATCAAAGAACATATCAAAGCACATATGAGAACACATAAGCACACAAGTCACACAATATCACATTTATGTCCACACATTTTAAAACATAGTACTAAATCATGTTCAAGAACATTGCAAGTGTCATCTCCATCACATACTGGAAAAACATTTAAAAACGTAGCAAAATGGGACTATGGACTCACCTGATTGCTTCTTCAAAAGTCCTTGCTCTAGCAACAAGCTAATTATCCAAAAATACACAATCAATACATGAACCAATCACTAAGATGGCTCATCAACCTATGATGGACATCTAGCCTATTCCCATATAAATACCTCATTGATAAGCTCTAATCACCCCATTACCCTTCCCTAACAAGTCCTTAACTTGTTTAAGTTTAATAACTATCCCGTTCATATTTTAAACAAAACAGTCCTAGTTTTTAGGTCTCAAAACTTTAAGTCAAAAGTCCACTTAAACATACCCATGGTTTCTGTAAAAGGAATATTCATACTTTTACATATGTTACCTAAAACCTTCCACTTTCCCTAACCTTAAAGCTACTGTTAAGGCCCCGATATATGTATATATATTGCTACCTATCCAGAATTCACTGATTTTAAACGTATGAAAAGTTTGTTACCATTAGAGGGTCTTACCCTAAACCAAAATCTTAGCCCAAGTGCAGATACTTACTACGATATATAAACCATCTATCATGTTCATTATAAGATCCCAATGCAAACCTAAGTACCCCAAACAACCCAAAACTTAAAAAGAAAACAGGCTGAATTCTAAACTGTTTTGATCTCCGACTGTTGTAACCTGTTTTTGACCTACTTCCCGACCTCCAATTTAGTTCTAGTTTCTTGCATTGGAAAGCCACTTCAATTAGCTTTCCAGGGATATGTGGATCTCAAAATAAGAGTTTATAGAAATCCCTATATGATCAAAACAATGACCCAAAATTCTGGCCAGTTTTTAAAAACGGGTTTAATTAATTTAACCTAATTAATTACCCATAACCCTATTAATTACAAACCCTAAACCATCTAATCATTATAATATCATTAAAATACAGATTCTTATTTAAACCCTAACCTAAATCCATCATAATATGATTGAGAAAGAATTAAAACACTTTAATTAAAAAGAGTATTAAAGATTTTACCTTAGAATTTTTGAAAGAAGAAAAATTAATGAAGAACCCTAAAACCACCATTGATACCGACTTGAAGGTGATTTCCAGGGGTTTTATGATGTGTTTTGGTTAATAAAAATTATTTATATAGTTTCCTAACAAGTCCTTGGCCCATTACAAAAGCTCGGTTCCCTTTTTCCTTTTTTCCCTTTTCTTTTCTTTTGATTCGTCCCACACCGCCTCATATATATATATATATATATATATATATATATATATATATATATATATATATATATATATATATATATATATATATATATATATATATATATATATATATATATATATATATATATATATATATATATATATATATATATATATATATATATATATATATATATATATATATATATATATATATATTATCTTATTAATATTACCTTAATATACCTTAATTTATTTCAGCTCCTAAAACTCCCAAAACCTCAAAACTGTAAAACTAGTCAAATTTACGCGTTTTACCGTAAAAGACGTAAAATATACACTTTTAAAAAAAATCTCAAATTTTGAAATAAACTTTATAACTAAGTCCTAAATGACTTAAAACCATCCCGAAAAATATTCATATGACTAATTACCCCATCCGAGACCTCTAAATACTAAACCGTAAATCGTAAAAATACGATTTTCTATAATACATATACGTATACGTAAACCACTAAATAACGCCATCTCACTTCATAGTCACCACCATGTGAACTCATGAACACGAACTAACCGCATCATAACATTATATAATGTACCACGCAATACATGAACGTTGACTAACATCCAATCCAAGGCTCAAATATAAACATATTGCCCATAAACGCACACTAAGCACATAATCAAAGTCAAACAGTCAAAAGTAACAAATCCAAAATCTAGGGTTGTAACACACTCTCGCTTACCCCGTTGGTATTGCCAAAGATGTGTTCATTAAAGTTAGAACCTTCACTTTCCCGGTCGACTTTGTTGTTGTTGATTATGAAATGGACCCTCGTATTCCGTTAATACTTGGTCGGCCATTTTTGAGAACCGGAAAAGCTCTAGTCGATGTTGCCGAAGGTGAATTAATCTTGAGGGTCGGGAATGATGCTCAAGTTTTTAAGATGGGGAAGATTACAAGTGAGACAACTGGAAAAGAATCCGCGAAAATGATTAAGGTGCTTCGAGAAGAGATTACTTCTACTTTGGAAAGTTTTAAGCTTGATGACATTGTTGTATATGCTAATCCTCTTTTCGAGTCTTCCCATGATAATCCACTTTTCCAAGATGATGTGGATGATTTTGATGATTCTCTCCCCAATGTGGATCCCCCACCAATCTATGATTCTCCACCGATCTATGATGATTCTAGTTCCGATGGGGATGATTATGCTGCTTTTGTTTCAGAGTATCCAGACATGCCCACTTATGATGATTTTGATGCTGTTGATACTCTCTCTAGTGATTCTTCACATGATGACCTTGCACCTACTTTTGATGAAGATCCTCCTCCAACAACAATGCTTGATCCTACTTTGGATGACTACTCATTTGAGGAAGATTTTGCTACTTTTCTCAACTCTTACTTTCCAAATGAGAGTGATTCTCCTCCTTTGGACTTTGATGATGCTCTTTATCCTACTTTGGATATAAAGAAACCCGTTTCAAAGGAGAAGAATCCGGACGACACCGATATCCGTAGCACTTATGTCTTGACACCTCTCTATCCACCTTCTAAGGAGGAGATTGTGCGATTTATGAGCGGATCCTCTTCAAGGTCTACTGATCCTGAGTGTTATTTTTCCTTAAAGGAAAAGGTGTTCGATCCCGGTATTGCAATTTCTAAGCCAACTCAGTATCCATCTGATGAAATAAAAGGAAAGATTTTTGGAACTTTTGGAGATATGCTTGCACCTCATCACCCTTGCTACCACCGTGCTCAACAATTGCTTAAGGGAACCTTGCCTACTCTTATTTGGCTTGCCTTGTTCGCCTTCAGCTTGTGCTACTTGATGAATGAAAACCATGTATTTGATCCTGGTGGATGTGTTTCAAGCTTCTTACTATGCTAATCAAGGTCGAGTCAGGCTCACGACTCGGTTAACAAAAACAAGCGCTTCTAGAAAGGCAACCCGCAGTATCTATCCTTTTTCTTTGTTTTTATAATAAGTGTAGGGGGAGAACCTAGTATGTGTTTGCTGTTTTCTTTCTTATCATGTGCAGGGATTCGAGCTTTCAAAGATACATTCTTGATGAGTTTTGACGACCCGTGATTCCGTGTACCCGTCTTCCCGGTTCTATCCTAAACTCTTTTGATTCTCTATTTTATATTCTTCAATATTAAAATAGGAATCACTTTAGTTGTCTCTTTCCTTAGCAAGATTTAAACAAAGTGCACAATGTCCTAAGTGTATGGGAGTTTACTTCCACATGCTTAAACATTGAGGACAATGTTTTTATTAAGTGTAGGGGGGACTTCTATCGAAGTTAAGTGGACTTTTCCTTGTATTTGTCCTCATTTTAACCGGAAAATTGATTTTTCGACGTTTTTAAAAATTTTTGATCTATTTTGGCCTAGTTGTATTTACCTTTGTTATGGTTATTTTCTTTCTTTGCTAGAATAAATTTTAATAAAGTGGTTTTAATTTTTAAACGTTGTGAATCGTTTGACTCAACCCGAGTTTACTTATCTAAGTTTACTCTAGCTAGTATCCTTAACGTGTTTAAGTCAAGTTTTGCTAGCCTTTTATATAGGGAACTTCAAAACGCGAAAGTCTTAACTCTTACGGGTTAAGAACAAGAACTTTTTGCAAGTTCCTATAATTGATCCTAGAAATTCGTTTATCAAGGGAACTTTCAAATGTGAATTCTAAACTTGAAAAAGTCTAAGATGTTGCAAGATCCTATAGATGACTTGAAAGCCTAAAACTTTGATTTAATTGGCTAAGCATCCACGAGTCTCATTCCTTGAGATTTTAAATTGCGGAGAACGAGAGATGATAGAGTCAAATATAAGTTTGGTATTATTTCATGAATTTATGTGAGTTAATTATGAGCTTTTTCTCCCATCGCTTGTTAATAAATATAATTGCAATAACTAAGGTTGTACGATTTGAAAAGTTACTTAGCTTCTAGCACAAGATCGTTTAAAAGTTTCTCGGTATTAATTAGAGTTCATAGCCAAGGCATAACTTATTGAAGCGGAAGATTGGCGAGTCTGAAAAGGCCCTAACAAGGCATGAGGGTTACATTTTGTTGTTAAATATCCAAAGTGATGTGAAGAATCATTTATCAAAATATGAAGGATCGAGATACACGAGGAAAAGCAAATACTCCCCTAAAGATCATGGAGAAGTCTATCCAAAAAGGCCCTAACAAGGTATGAGGATAAATAGATCCAAGTCCTAAAAGGAGGCGGATCGTTGTATATCAAAATCCCAAATAAAGATTGGAGAAAAATGAAGAAATCGTGGTCCAAATATGAATAATCTCTCAAAAAGTTCAAGTGAAGAAATTCCTATTATGAAGAGAAGACCATTATTTCATGAACGTCTCTCAATATTCGAGGTATGAAGTCGCTGCCAAATATCGGTCCGAGAAAGGTCTCAAATCGTGAAGCGAGTTATGCCAAGATATGAACTTTATGAGGCCCCGAGAAACAGTTTTAAAAGATTTTATCCTTTAGCTAACTATTGATTAAATCGTCCTACTTTATTTTCAGCCTAAATAACTATCGAAATAAGTCAACAATGCATCTTCGTGATCATTCAAGACAACAATAAGATATAAGAGATACACCTAGGAATAAGGGAGTCTAAGTAAATAATTAGCCCACATGAGTTTTTGATAGTTTGCTAACTTATAATAACAATGATCTCGTTTTTAAGCTTGGTATGGGGAACGTGAAACTTGAGTATGATAATCATTCATGACATTCCAAAACCCCAAGGTAAGTTTCTGTTAATTTTACTTGTTTTCTTCCTTTAAATATTTTGTCTCTTTAATAAAGGCCAATGTGGATTGATTGTGATGGAAAATGTAAAACTTGATTTTTAATTAATGCATTGCATGAGGACATTGCAATGGTCAAGTGTAGGGGATTTAATAAGTGTGAAAACACTTATCCTTTTACCATTTAATTATAATAATAACCAAGCCAAAACGTGTATTTTATGTCGTAAATGTCAGAATTATGCGTGGTTTGTGTTTTTGTTGTGATTTAGGATCAAAATGTGAAAAGAGAGGAAAACACGGGCTTTCACGGGCTTTTATCAAAGAAAATGACAAAAGACGAAGTCAATAGATCAAGAGTGCAAAAAGAACGGAAGTCCAAGGCCAATTCTGAAGATTTATCGAAAAAAAGTTTAAAGACGGAAGTTTAATGAAGTCGAAGAACTCAAGTCTAATTATTGAAGAAATTATAAGACAAGTTCAATTTATATCGACAAATCCCGAGACGACGTCGAGAAAGATAAAGAATTTAAATCAAGTCGAGACGAGAAAGAGAAAGAAAGAAGGAAGCAACACATGCACTCCCCACTTCCTATATATACCCTCCTAATGACACATTAGGAGGGTGTTAGTTAGTTAGTCTTAGCTAGTCCATTTTTTATTTTTTGTAGTTTTTATTTTTAGAGAGATAAAGTGTTTAACTTTCTCTCACTAGGAACTTCATCTTTTATCTTCCTTTCTTGTTTTAATCTAATCTTTACTTTTAATAGCTTAAATCTTGTTTAAATCTTCATCTTTTTCTACCTTTCTTGATTTTTATTTTATCTTTGATTCGATATAATCTTTAATCTTGTTTAGTTTTGATGTTTGATTGATTAAAAAGTTCATCTTTTTATTCATCTCTAAGTTTTAATACGAATTGAGCTTTGAGCTTATCATGCTTATTGGCTTATTTTGTATTTAGCTTATTTGCTTTAAAGTTTTCTTAAAGGTTTAATCTTTATAAATTTTGTTTATTTAGTGTTTTGATATGTTTTAAATTCGTAGCTTATTTTTGTTCTTCTTATTATTGTTTTGGTTAAATTTTTGGTTAAAGTGCTTATTTGATTTTTATGCTTATTTTTACTCCATCTGAATATTGTGATATTTCCATCACAATATAGTTTCTACATTGTGACAGCTTATTGTGATAGTTATTCCGATCACTTATTCCGATCGTAGGTTGCGATTGCCCCTGGCATCGTACTTTGCGATCGGGTATAAGGCATATTGTGATGAAATGATGCCCAAATTTTGTTAGCCATATTCAGATAGAAATATTCAGATAGAATTATTCAGATAGAATTATTCAGATAGAATTATTCAGATAGAACTATTCAGATAGAATTATTCAGATAGAATTATTCAGATAGGATTATTCAGATAGAATTATTCAGATAGAAGTTTTTAATTTTTCGTCATTTACTTTGAAGTATTAATTTTTAGTTTAAAATTTCAAGCTTCCACTTTTACTTAACGACATTTTCATTTGTTTTTACGTTCTCATTTAAATTTACATTTTCATTTTACCTTAGTTTAAAATAGATAACGTTTCCCCTTTATATTCCACCAAGAACGACTGAGTCGCACTCTTAACTAGTAATCAATTCTAATTGAATCGAGACAAACAAATTTTCATACTTGGCAAAACCTTGTATTAATGACCTTGTCAAATCCGGTTAGGTATCGCTAAATCTCTTCCAAGCTTAGCAATACCATACTTACCGGTGGAAGATTCTTAGGAATTTCCTTAGGTTCGTTCGTATTAACAAGTGTAGGAAGTATACTAAGGCTTTATCTAGTAGGCATGTAAGCTGGTGTATGGATAAATTCCTTTTGCCTATTAAAGCGAGTTCTAAGATCTATTTTTGCATACGTTGCATTAAGTTGTGTATAATCATACTCAGGATATGTAAAAAGTACTTTTAACCAATTCTCTTCATGTAGTGACATGCTCTCAGATTCATTTAAGAACACAATCGGATCTAAGACCAATCCTAACTTGGTTGCATCGTAAAGTCGTGGGTTGTGGTTAAATGCTTGCTTTGCATACCCCGGGTTAGGTGGTAGGTCTATTAGACGTGATAAAGTGAATTCCTTAAACGATGCATGAAACAAGTGTACTAGATGTGAAGCAGAGTATTGTTTTAAAAGCTTAATTTCAGTTTCTTTAATTCTCTCAGACGTCTTAATTTTCCGTTTAAACCCTTTTAGACTCAAGAATTTCGAAATCCGTTTGAAGTTGTTGAAAATTATTAACGACCGACTCTTTTTCTTTAAGTTCTTTCGAAAGATTTGCTCTTAAACTCTCAATTTCTAGCAGATTATCCATTTGGACTTTCCTAAACCTATCATATTCAGGATTGGTTACAGTAGTGGACACTGGAGTTAATTCCAAGGTTTTAACCTTTTCCTTATGCAAAGCAAGCTCGGCAGATAAAGTCTGATTAACACTGAGGGTTTTTAGGACCGCATTATTCATTTGGCTAAGCATAGATGCTGACACCATAACCAAATCGGGTTGAGCAAACGAATTTGTAGTCGTAATAGCTCCCAGTTATGGTTCACTCAAAGTCTGGGGACTTGCATTGATATTGCTATCATTGTTTGTCTCCTCGTTTGAGTTACTAACCACCAGAGGCTGTTCCGAATACTCTGACACTTGCTCAACTTGATAAGGTACAATACTAGTATACGTGGAAATATTTGGTACCTCAAAAATTATATCAGCTCGATAAAGTGAAAGATTTTCCATGAGAGCTGCCTTGGCGTATTGAAATCATCACAGTCAGAGTCGTATGCATCCATATCATCACATTGATATGCGGCATTATTTGTGATGGTTGTTGTGAGACCGTCAGTATCTGCGACTCCTGGATCTGCGAGAAATGCTAACTCTTCTTCATCGAGCTCACGTCCTTGGGCTTGAGCATTCACCAAGTAGATCTTCTCCTGAAACCATGTGTTATCCCTTTTCCTCTTAGGCTGCTTACACTCTCGAGCCATGTGCCCTTCCCCTTTGCAGTTATAACATATAATCATCTTCATTTTGCCAGTGTTATGACCCCTTGTAGCAGCAGTGTTAGATGGACGTGTACCAACATTAGATGAACTGGGTCTCCCCTGAAGTGGTTGCACCATTACTCTGCCATCTTGAATTGTAGCTTGTTGTCGAGAGTTAGAGGAGTTCCTTAACTGATTGTTTGTTGGAGCTGGTCCTCTGTAACCTCGTTTGTTTAATGTTTGAGTGAGATAAGCAGACATTTGAGCAAGTATATCAGTAGAACTATCCCCTTGTCTAAACTCAGGGACAAAAATCTCATCATCACAATAGAATGCTGGTGCTGAGTGAGCTACAAGCTGATTTGAGGGAACACTAACATGTTGTGAGTAAAGGGGTTGAGGAGCCTCAAGTTGTTGATAGGTAATAGCAGGGTTAGTTGGAGGTTGATAAGGTGAATACGGTTGTGAAGCATAAGGTAACTGATGTGAGTCTCCTTGTGATGATGTTGCTGTTTGCTTGTATTGTTGGTGATAAGATGTAGGCGGTTGTGGCAAGATCGAATACTGTGGGAAGCTTGGTGTTTGATACAATGGTTGATAGGAAGATTGGTGTCCCAAAGCAAACGGAGAGTTATGATATGACAATGTTGGTTGATTTGCCATCAATGCCAATGGTTCTTGATAAGATCCCTGAGAGATGCATTTTTGGATCACGTGCTTCTCGTGTTGCTGCATGAAAGCATAGAGTTGATCTAAATTTGACTTGTGCAAATCTCGAATCATCTTAACATCGGTGACATATTGACTCTATTCTTGGGGTAGCGTATTCAAGAACTTTGTGTTTAGTTAAAACTGAGCAATCCTTAGATTATACACGTTCAAATCATTCATCAAAGTAGTGAAACGTCAGCAGTAATCGTGAAGAGTCTCCCCTGGAATGTATGTAAACCTATCAAACAAGTCATACAATCGACACTCTCGTTCTTGCTTAGTTAGAGAGGTCCCTTGTAACAAAACAGCTAATCGATCCCAAAGATCCTTTGCCACTGTGTGTTCACTTACCATTCTATAGATATCGGGTGGAAGGGCTTGAAGTAATGTCTAAACGACCTTTTCATCTGCATCGGCAATGAGTTTGTTAGCATCTGGTAACTCATGATACAACCTTTTCCGTGTCACGTTGCTGACAGTAACTTCTCCCCAATCTAGTGGACCATTTTTAATGGATTGAAGCATAAGTCTACCATTGGTTTTACCCATGATGTAAGTTTTCATGCGACCTTTCCATGCTTCAAATAAATCTTTGATGAGCAACGGTGGGTGAGTGTCGGTACCCAAGGTGATTGAGATATCGGTAAGCGATGTCATTGTTGGCATATATGAATTTGAATTCATTTTATGATCCCTTGAATAAAGATTATCAAAAATGATCTAGCAATGAAATAAGGTTATGTGTTTTGTATCGTTGAATGAAAGATGTTATTTTCTTTTTGTTGTGTGTGTTTTTGAAAAATTACCAAATTAATGCACAATAGAAAAAATCCTCTAAGTTATGCAACTTTTTATCCCAAAAATCTAATTCTATCGGAATGTCTCAAGTATCAGATTGTAGGTTCTGTCGGAATACCCTTTCTATCGGAATGACTTAAGTATCGGAATGTAGGTTCTGTCGGAATACACCTTCTATCTGAATGTCTCGGAATGTTGGTTCTATCGGAATGCCCCTTCTATCGGAATGTCTCTTGTCTGAATATGAGATATGTCGGAATGCAACAAGTATCGTAATGTGACACTATCGGAATC
Organism: Glebionis coronaria; assembly: GCA_025667525.1. Taxonomy (NCBI): domain Eukaryota; kingdom Viridiplantae; phylum Streptophyta; class Magnoliopsida; order Asterales; family Asteraceae; genus Glebionis; species Glebionis coronaria. The sequence continues at coordinate 184,523 of JANFOE010001181.1, read as the reverse complement.
CTGATCGTAATATGGCTAAAGAGATTTGGACAGAGTAACGTCTCAATAATCCTTAAAATCGTCTCAATCCACGATCGCAATGAGCGATCGCAATAAGCGTCAGAATAAGGTATCTGAATACCAGTGATCGCAAAGTAAAACCCTTGGTTATTGCGACCGAACGTACTTACCTGTACTTTTCCGATGGAAACAGTTACAATGGAAATGTGAACTTCGCAAAGTGAAGCAAGTAAATTCCTAACTTTGATCCAAACGATTTGTGTTGTAGCCGAAACCAAGATACCCAATATCACTAATGTGACAATGAAAAAAGTATACGACTTATGATGAACACTAAAAACACGAAAATATTTTGAAGCTTTGGTAAAAAAACAATCAAAAATACACGAAATGCTTAAATAAGCATGAACAACACAAAGACCAACCTATATTTCATCCCATAGCTCTTGATACCAATTGTAGAAGTGTGATAATCTTTCTATTTCAAGAGGGTTGCTGTTTTTCTAGAGAGAGAAACAAGAGAGAGAAGTGAAAGAAAACAATGTTTATTACTAGTGAAAATAAAACAACCAACACCTCTTTCCATGGTGGAAAGAGGTTTATATACCCAAGTCCTTAAATGGACTTGGGCCTCCGGCCCATGAACATGCTCATGGGTCGAGCTAAACATAAATGTTACTTAAACACTACTACGAGCCTATAACTATATTGTTGGAGTGACCGAGACTTTCTTTATACGTAAAACGCATTTCCAACATTCTTTTTCGAAATTTTTGCACCAAAAATATTCCTCTTACTTATCTGTTGTGTTTAATGGACTCGTTTGTTGATTGTGTAGGGTGTGGAGGAACATCTTCTGGTAGTCACTCCTGTCAATGGTGTTCATGCGAACGGTGTGGAATGGATATCCCTAATTACGAATTTGGACATTGTTCATTTGCAATTCGACCAATTTATACTTCACCTCTACTGATACTATCTCACCCTCTTCAACCAATGACGATCCTTATCCGCAATATGCACCGGGTTTTTCTCAATACCCGTGTTGCAACAATTGTGGGGGCCCTCACGATACTTCTTATTGTCAACCGATGAGTTATTATGAACCAAATTTGTGCTATAATTCCGATTTTCATAATTTTGAGCCCCCACAATACACCCTCCATCATCAACCTTCTTTTAGAATGAGTGAAGAACAACGAGCTACAATTTTGAATAAACTTCAATCCATTGAAGAAGCAGTAGATCAAATAAAAGAGACATGGGAAGAGGAAAAGTGACAACAACAAGAGCAAGTATCTAATCTTAGTGATTATACTCCTCCTCTTGTGCGTCCTTTTTACTATGATGATGACGAGGAGAGTACTATTTCTTTCCGAGATCTTATTGCTCAACATCCTTCGTCCAGTGCAATCGTACTTCCTCCTCTTGTCTTGCCGGCTATAGATCCCGAGAACTCACCCATCATAGGAGCTGAGGATATCATCACAATCCTGCAAAGGAATCAGACGAAGTCATAAAGTCTAGTGCCGATAACCTTGCCCCAATACAAAGTGAATCTGAGGTGACTTCCGACAATGACGATAAGTATGATGTGCTTTCTTATGATGATGTCCCTTCCACCTACACTTTAGGAGATGATACTTTTACTTTCTCTAATCCTCTTTTTGATCAAGATGATGATTTTACTTCTAGTGATGACGAGTCACTATCCGATGAAGATGTTCCAAAGGAAACTTTCAAGATTTATTCGAACCCTTTACTTGATTTTGATGACGCCTACATATCTAGTGAGATGAATCCTCTCTTTGACGAAGGGATTGAGGACATTGATAGCCTTGATTCTCTTGTTATTGATGAGCATACTTTGTTAGCCATGCCTCCTCCTATCACAGAGGTGGAGAGATTTGACTCTACTGGAAAGGTGACGCGGGTGGAAGGTAATTGTTCTCATACTTCTCATACTATATTGCCACCTCAACCTACCGCGTGCATGTCCAATCGGGTGATGTAGAGGTTTTACTCTCCCCATTTCACACCGGGAAGTGAGAATGAGTGCTTTGACCCGGGAGGTGAAATTGACCATTCTATGATTGACACCTTTACGGCTTTGCCGCTAAATGACCATCAACTGTCTTGGGGGGATAACAATTTGCTTCCTTTACTCACCCCACCTCTCGTGGATCATGATTTCACTTACTTTTCTTATATTGAGAGTACATTTCTACTATTAAAAACTTATCCTCTGGCCTCTCCTTTATTATTTTCCTCCGGGAACGAGGACAAGATCTTTGATCCCGGTATTACGTTAGAGGCTTCCCCATGGACCATTAAATTCGGGGTCGAGTCAGGCTCGTGACTCGGTTAACAAAAACAAGCGCTTATCGGGAGGCAACCCGCTAATCTATCCTTTTTATCTGTTTTTCATCCTAAGTGTAAGGGAGCCCCGTAGGAGTTTGTTGTTTTCTTTCTTATCATGTGCAGGGATTCGAGCTTTCAAAGATCCATTCTTGATGACTTTTGACGATCCGTGATCCCGTGTACCCGTCTTCCCGGATCTATCCTAAACTCTTTGATTCACTATTTTATATTCTTCAATATTAAAATAGGAATCACTTTAGTTGTCTCTTCCTTAGCAAGATTTAAACAACGTGCACAATGTCCTAAGTGTAGAGGAGTTTACTCCCACATGCTTAAATATTGAGGACAGTGTTTATATTAAGTGAAGGGGGGACTTCTATCGAAGTTATGTGGGATTTTGCTTGTATTTTTCCTCATTTTAACCGGAAAATTGATTTTTCGATATTTTTCAAAATTTTTGATCTATTTTGGCCTAATCGTATTTTCCTTTGTTATCGTTATTTTCTTTCATTAGAATAAATTTTAATAAATGGTTTTAATATGTTTAGATGTCTTTGATATATTAGGCCCGTCGTGAATCTTTTGACTCAACCCGAGTTACTTATCTAAGTTTACTCTAGCTAGTATCCTTAACGTGTTTAAGTCAAGTTTTGCTAGGCTATTATATAGGGAACTTTAAAACGCGAAAGTCTTAACTCTTACGGATTAAGAACAAGAACTTTTCGCAAGTTCCTATAATTGATCCTAGGAATTAGTTTATCAAGGGAACTTTAAAATGTGAATTCTAAACTTGAAAAAGTCTAAGATGTTGCAAGATCCTATAGATGACTTGAAAGCCCAAAACTTCGATTTAATTGGCTAAGCATCCACGAGTCTCATTCCTTGAGATTTTAAATTGTGGAGAACGAGAGATGATAGAGTCAATTATAAGTTTGGTATTCTTTCATGAATTTATGTGAGTTAATTATGAGCTTTTTCTCCCATCGCTTGTTAATAAATATAATTGCAATAACTAAGGTTGTACGATTTGAAAAGTTACTTAGCTTCTAGCACAAGATCGTTTAAAAGTTTCTCGGTATTAATTAGAGTTCATAGCCAAGGCATAACTTATTGAAGTGGAAGATTGGCGAGTCCGAAAAGACCCTAACAAGGCATGAGGGCTACATTTTGTTGCTAAAGATCCAAAGTGATGTGAAGAATCATTTATCAAAATATGAAGGATCGAGACACACGACGAAAAGCAAATACTCCCCTAAAGATCATGGAGAAGTCTATCCGAAAAGACCCTAGCAAGGTATGAGGATAAATAGATCCAAGTCCTAAAAGGAGGCGGATCGTTGTATATCAAAATCCCAAATAAAGATTGGAGAAAAATGTAGAAGTCGTGGTCCAAGTATGAAGAATCTCTCAAAAACTTCAAGTGAAGAAATTCCTATTATAAAGAGAAGACCATTATTTCAAGATCATCACTCAGGATTTGAAGTATGAAGTCAATGCCAAATATCGATCCGAGAAAGGTCTCAAATCGTGAAGCGAGTTATGCCAATATATGAATTTTATGAGGTTTCGAGAAGCTGTTTTAAAAGATTTTGTCCTTTAGCTAACTATTGATTAAATCGTCCTACTTTATTTTCAGCCTAAATAACTATCGAAATAAGTCAACAATGCATCCTCGTGATCATTCAAGACAACAATATAATATAAGAGATACACCTAGGAATAAGGGAGTCTAAGTAAATAATTGAGCCACATGAGTTTGTGTTAGTTTGCTAACTTATAATAACAATGATCTCGTTTTTAAGCTTGGTATGGGGAACGTGAAACTTGAGGGTGAAAAACATTCATGACATCCAAAGCCCTAATGTAATTCTTTGATCTCTTTACTTTTTCTCCCTTCAAGTATTTTGTTATTTTCTATCTTTTTAAGTTTCTTAATGTCTTATGTTTAATAAAGGCCAATGTGCGTTAATTATGATGGAAAATGTAAATCTTGCTTCGTAATTAATGCATTGCATGAGGGCATTGCAATGGTTAAGTGTAGGGGATTTGATAGTTGTGAAAATACCCATCCTTTTACCACTTAATTATAATAATAACCAAGCCAAAACGTGTATTTAATGTCGTAAAAGTCGGAATTATGCGTGGTTTGTGTTTCTGTTGTGATTTAGGACCAAAATGTGAAAAGGGAAGAAAACACGGGCTTTCACGGGCTTTTATCGAAGAAAAAGACAAAAGACGAAGTCAAAAGATCAAGAGTGCAAAAAGAACGAAAGTCAAAGGCCTATTCTGAAGATTTATCGAAGAAAAAGTCTAAAGGCGGAAGTTTAACGAAGTCGAAGAACCAAATCTAATAAAAGAAGAAAATTAGAAGACGAGTTCATTTCATATCGACTAATCCCGAGACAATGTCGAGAAAGATGATAGAAATTAAAAGACGAAAAGATGAAAAGAAAGAGACAAGCATCAACACTTACCCCCCTCCTCCTATATATACCCTCCTAATATGCCATTAGAAGGTGGTTAGTTAGTTTTAGTTTAGGATTAGTGTAGATTTATTTTTCAAATAGTAGGAGTAGGTGTAATTTAAATTTCCATGCTTTAATTTTCCTTAATCTTGTATTTGAATCTTTAATCTTTATATTTAATCCTAGCTTTTTAGATAATCATTCTCATTCTACCTTTCTTATTATTAATCATGTAGATTGCTTAATCTTTATGCTTATTGCTTTGTTGATGTGTGGTATTGGTTATGCTTATTGGTTTTGTTGTGTTTGATTTTTATAGCTTATTGTGTTTGGTGCTTATTGAGTGATTTTTCTTAGTTTTGATTAAGTGTTTTAATAGTTTATTTTTATTAAAAGTTGGTTTTCATATTTTAGATTATTAAGTGTTTTTCAAGTTTTTAATTTGTGGTTTATTTTGTTTTCCTTAAGTTTTGGTTAAGTGCTTAATTGGTTTTTGCTTATTATTGGCATATTTCATTGTTTTTAGATATTACTGTTTCTGTTTATCTGATTGTTGAAGATCTTCGGATAAGGGTTTATAAATTACAAAAAACACCCCTTATTCCGAACTTATTTTTATCCGAAAATCTCTTCCTTCCAATTTTATCCGAATTTACTATTTTTATCCGAAAATTAGTAGAATTCCGAAATTATCCCTTTTTTCCAAAATTTTGTTCTTTATCCGAAAAATCAGTTTATTCCGAAATTATTTATTTATCTGAAGATGTCTGTTTTTCTGAATTTAGGTCTTTTATCCGAAATTATCCTTTTTTCCGAATATATTAGTTTTTCCGAAATTATTACTTTATCCGAAATTAATGATTATTCCGAACTTATTAGATATTCCGAAAATATATAGTTTTTCCGAAAATCTGTGTTTTTTCCGAATTAGCATGTTATTCCGAAAATATATAGTTTATCCGAATTAAGGTAGTTTTTCCGAATTAGGTGTTTATTCCGAAAATTCTTAGTTTTTCCGAATTTTATTGTTTTTCGAAGAAGTTAGCTTACAGTTTTAATTTTATTTTATCTTAGATTTATTTTCAGTTTTAGTTTTTATAAAACTTTTGTCATTTATTTTTATAGTCTTAATTTTTAGTTTAATATATTCAAGCTTTCATTTTCATCTTTGTTTTATTTTATCTTTACTCAACGACATTTACATTTTTAGTTTAAATTAGATAATCATTTTATTTTCCTTTCACCAAGAACGACTGAGTCACACGATTAACTGTAATCAATTTGATTAGACCGATTTCAACGAACAATTTTATACATAAAATACCTTGTATTAGTGGCAAAGGGTTTAAGGGTTAGGTTATGATTAGTATACCCTTAATCATAAAACTGGATAATATTAGGGCTTATTTTCACGTTGTTGGAAATACGTTTTATGTATTAGAAATGATCAGTCACTCCAACAATAGTATAAGTAGTAACTCGTAGTTTAGTCAACTTAATATTCAACAAACAAGGCCAAGCCAAGCCTACAACATGTGTAGGCCGGCGGCCCAATGTAAGCCCAAGCCATCTCATAGGCTTGGGTATATAAACCCTCTCCTTAGTTGGAGAAGGTGGTGGTTTTCTCATAATTTACACATAGTTAAGTGTGTATTTCTACACTTTCTCTCTCTAAAGTGTGTGTGAAATCTACCATCTTTCTATCTCTTTCTATCTCTAAACATAAGCAAGATTTACAATATCCTACACATGGTATCAAGAGCCATGGGATGATTGTTTGGTTTATGTGTTTGTGTTCTTGATTCATACGCCTATTTTGATCCAAATACGTTCGAACCAAATTTTTTTGTGTGTTTTTTATGGTTTTTTCTTGATATAAATCTTCTACATAGTTGTGGTAGAGATTTGGTATATACTTTGGCTAAAAACACAAAATTTTTGGGTGTTTTGATCATTTTTTGGCTTAAACTCTCGAATTGGTTGAGTTTTGTTCGAGAAAAGTGGGTAATATTCCGACAGAAACCATCGGAAAAGGGTTTAGGTATTCCGACAGCTCCCATCCGAAAAGGGTTTTCATATTCCGATCGTTATTCCGACGGGTATTCCGATACTAGTATTCCGACAAGTCATTCCGACGGTTATTTAAATACTGGTATTCCGACAGGTCATTTCGACGGTATTCCGATAGTTATATTCCGACAGGTTTTCCGATTGGTTATTCCGATTGATTATTCCGACAGGGGTATTCCGATAGATTATTATGACAGGGGTATTCCGATAGTTTATTCCGACAGGGGTATTCTGATAGATTATTCTGACAGGATATTCCAATCAGTTATTCCGATCAATATTCCGACGATCCAAAAATTATTCCTTAAAAAATTTCGAACTGTGTGTTTTTGTTCGTCTTGGAAATTTTTTGGTCATCGAGAACATATTTTAGGGGATTGCAACATTGTTTCTCGACTTCAACTCACAACAACAAACACATTTACTTTCTTTCATTGTTCGATCAACGTTTGTAAATCTTAACTTATCGAAATGGAGTACACATCTCTTACGGATAAGTCCATCCTCTTGGGTACGGATAATCGTCCACGAATGTTGGAGAAGACCATGTACGAGGATTGGACTTCCCGAATGGAACTTTACATGTTAAACAAAGAGAATGGACATCTCATTTGGGCATCGGTGCTCAATGGACCATTAGATTATGGTAAAGTGCCGGAAGGTATAGTTACTCGTCCTCGCACAACGGGTGAATTGACTGGAGATATGAAGATTCAAAACAAATGTGATAAGTATGCTACAAACATCATTCTCCAAGCCCTTCCTCCAGATGTCTACAAACTCGTCAGCAAACATAAAGTTTCCAAAGAGTTATGAGATTGAATTCGTGTTCTAATGCAAGGCACCTCGTTAACTAAACAAGAACGAGAGTGTAAGCTTTATGATACTTTTGATAAGTTTGCCTATGTCCCCGGGGAGACTCTCAATAACTACTATTTGAGATTTACCCTATTGTTGAATGAGCTCAATATCTATGGCATGGCAATTCCTACGTTTCAATTAAACACCAAGTATTTGAACACCCTTCCTTCAGAATGGCGTAAGTACGTGGCGGTTGTTAAATTGGCTAAGGACTTGCATAACACCAATGTGGATCAATTTCATGCTTTTCTTCAACAACACGAATGCCATGTGATCGAGGCTCGGTTGTCTACACCTCAAGTTCATGATCCACTTGCCATGTATGCTTCTCAACAAAACATGGCTTATACTTATCAACAACGATCATACTTGTAGCAGCACCACCACACACCTATCAGCAACCACAGCAACCATCTTATCAACCACTGCTGATGCCACAGCAAGCATATCAACAAAGTGTTCTTCCACAGCGTTATCCACAGTTACCAGCACATCAGGCATCACCCTCACAAGCTAACACTTCTCCTCTGGGTTATACTCCTCAGCAAGGATATTTTCCAATTGAAGCACTACAAGCACAAGCCTTCTACTCAAATGAACTTCCACCAATTCAACCACCGGTCTTTACTCCAAATGATATGCCTACTGATGTCTTAAACTATATCACTGCCTACTTGTCAAAACTTGTGGCTACTAAAGGTTTTCTACCAACAAACAATTAGCTTCGCACTTCTTCAAATCCTCGACAACAAGCCACTGTTCAAGATGGTCAAGTGACGGTGCAACCTATTCAGGGAAGGCAAAATTCATATGGAACTCCTATAAGGACCGTGAATGCTCAAGCTGTGAATTCTCAAGCTATTAGAAATGGAAGCACTGTTGGTCCACTAAAGGTTATGACTTGCTACAATTGTAGAGGACAAGGTCATATGGCTAGGGAATGCACTCAGCCAAAAAGGAGAAGCGATGCAACGTGGTTTCGTGAGAAGATGTATCTGGTCGATGCTCAGTCTAAGGGAAAGATTTTGGATTTAGAAGAGTTAGCATTTCTTGCAGACCCAGGGGAAGCAGACAATGAAGGCGTTGCAGTCGTGTCCATCTAATGCAGCTTATCAAGCAGATGATCTTGATGCATATGATTCCGATTGTGATAACATTCATTCAGCCCAAGCTGCACTTGTTGCTAATCTCTCTCACTACGGTTCTGATGTCGTCAGTGAGGTACCAACCACATCTAATAATATTCATGATAATCCACATCATGTTGAGCATGACAATGACAACCTTGAACAGCATTTGGGAACTAGTAACTCAAATGGCGTGGTATCCAATCCAACACATTTGAGTGAACCTCAACCAAATGCTATGACGGGTATAGAATCTTATTATCAACGTGATCTGGTAATGGTACCTAAACATATTATTGATAACTTGAATGTGGTTGTTCGGTAAACCATAGATATGAACGCCAACTTAACCGCTGAGCTTGCGCTGTATAAGGAAAAGGTCAAAACTTTTGAAATGGTCCCTCAAGCAGAGAAAATAACGTGTTCTGAATTTGACCAATTTCGTTTTGAAAAGATTGAACACTTAAAATAAATAGAATCATTAAAAGCTAATCTTTACTATGAATTAAAAGCAAAAGAGTATTTTGTCAATGATTTTCAGAAACTTAAAATGGATTTCAAAACTCTCGAGTCTAAAAAGTTTGAATCGGAAATTAATGCTACCAAATTTCTTAAATTCAAAGAACAACAGATTTTAAAACTGTAAAACCCGCATGCTTTTACCATGAATAGTACCCTTAAGATCGTACGTACTAGATTAAAACTTTCCTATTATAGCATGATTACGATTACGTGTTAGGATTTTACGTATTACGTACGTGTTAGAACACGATAAGTATTTACTACGCACGAGCACGCAATAATTATTTGACAATAATTAATCACGAGCATGCGATCATGAAATCATGAACGTAATTAAATCACGAACTATTATTAATCACGTATATATATTTATTACGAGCGTAAATAAATATATTAGGTCACGGTAATTACTTAACGAGAACACATTAAACGCGAACACAAATAATCACGAACGAGTAACTAAACATCGAGAAACGGAAAACGGTACGGGTACCCCATGTGGGGCCCCTACCCGCGGCAACAAGGGAGAAATGGGCCAAGCCCATTTCAATTTTCACTAAAAGGGGGTTTGATGAGATGGCATTTATACATGATCTCATCGTTCTTTTCGGGCTTTAAATGCATAAAAATGTTATAAAATACCATATATATGCTTGTTTTTGTTTACTTGTGTATTTTAGGTATGGATATCGTGAAAAAGACAAAAGATCACAAGAAACAAGGAAAAACGGACACGAGAAATGAAGCCGTATAAAGAACCGGGCCCTAGATCATGATTTATCCAACAAATACCCTTGAAGACTTGAAGACATGCAAGATTGATCCTCAATGAATGAAGAATTGACACTTAAAACCCTTGTGAAATCATAATTACAAGTTTGGTCCCTTAAGTTTGTCAAAATTACACAAATGGTCCTTCAACTTTGAAGAAATGGCAAGTTTAGTCCCTCAACAATTCTAAATTGCCAATTATGGTCCCTCATGGAGTTAAAGTTGCATTAAAGACCTTTGAAGATCAACAATGTCCAAGATCAGCCCTTGAATTATCCAAAAATGGCAAAAACAACCCTTATAACCCTTTTGGAAAAGTCTTGTGCCAAAATTGTCAAGTTGTGAAAGTTATTTACAAAGGAAATGAAGTTTGTTGGCTGATAAACACGTTTTACCTATTTCACCAAAGAACAAGGACTGAAATGGCCACAATAACTTTCAAACCCATAACACGCGCCAAACAACAAGTTTCCCCCAATTTCGGATCAAATGCACTACTGTTTACCTTTTTCACCACCCAGATTTTACACCACTTAAACTTAGGGTATTTTTCAATTACCTTTGCACACACTTGATTCACATGTGCAGAAACACATCCCAACCTTAAAACCCTTAATCCCACTCACTATAGACCCCACCCCTAATTCCCGTTTAACCAATCACATGACAACTTAACCTCTAAGTCATCCTATGTGGCAAGATCAACAGCTGACATTCCTTGCTTCATTCCAAAGCTAAAATGAACATCCAAGATCACTTTGGACAGCTCACACCAAGAAAACGCCTAGAAGGCTCAAGGATAGAATAGGAATTTCACTTCTAGGGTTTGTGAATAGTGCTAGCATTGGCATTTGCCTATAAATAGACTCCTCAACCTGTGAGAGAGCTTTTGTTCCAGTTTTAGGCTATTAATCTTTGTAATTCCTTTTTAAATTAATAAAATTTGATTTTCTGAATTTTGAGAAATCTCTTTTATATTTTGTTAAAAGTTGGTGTTAGAATAGCCTGATTCTAAGTTCCATTTACATGTTTGAAGGCTTTTGAGGAAAAGTTTTAGTTGATAAAGCTTGGGTTTCAAAAATCAGAAAGTTATTGTTTATCTGATCTCACTTGTTGGTTTGTTCTTCTTAGCAACATTGGAAGCTGGTACTTGTTCTGCTAGTACCTAAGCTCAAACAATCCAGGGCCTGGATGTAGGTCTTGGAGGTTTGCACCTTCTTCACTTTTCATTTTCTCTCTTATTTTTCTGAATTTTATGATTATTGCATGATTATTGGTGAATCTGTGATTTTGTGGTTGATTATTGTTAATCTGGTGTTGTTTGATGTTTATGAGGTGTTGTTAGTTTGATTTGTGGTTTGAAACTGGATAATCCTTTGAAAAATTGTGAAAACAGGTTTTTAAGGGGTGTTTGGGTCAACTGTATAATCTGGATTTGTGGTTTGTTAAGTGTTGGATTTGTGTTGATATCTGTTGGTAAATAATTATCTGATATACTTGGTCTTATTGTTGCACATTTTGTGGTTTGAAACACCTTGATTCATAAAAAGGGTATAAAATCTTGTTTACTTGGTAAAATTGGCTAGGATTTTGAGTGCACCTAGATCTAAGCATAGGTTAGGGCTAACAAGTGTTAAATCTAGGTTAATTACACTAGGAGAAGAGATTTGTGTGCTTGAATTTGGATCTGTGGTCAATTAGATCAGCAAATAGGTTTCTGCATATGCACCTTGTTCATCAGCAACTTTATCTGCTTTGATCTTGTTATTTACTTTGATTCAGTGTTTGATTTGAGTTTATTTGTGCTTATTCATAGTTTATATAGCTTGTGTATGCATCCTGCTGAGTTTGGTTGGCTTAATCTTCTTATTTGTACATTACTGCTTATTTTCCATGTCTGTGGTGTATCTGGTGACTGTTTGATTGATTCTGGCTTATTGTGTGAACCAAATTTGGATTTTCTTGTTGCTATTGACTCCTTGTGATTCATTGATCACCAGGGTCCCCTTGTTTCCAATTGAATCCAACTAAATCTCTCTAAAAAGCTTGGTCAAATAGTCAAAGCAGTGGGAACTCCTTTCCCCTGTTAGTTGCCACTGCTAGTGTTAATTGGGTTTCAGCTTATCAATAAGCTATAATAGCTTATTTTAACCAGCAAAAACTTGGATTTTGTAATAGGTGCTCACTATTTGACCCATTTGTTCATACTGAAGCATTTGGTGGGTTGACTTTAGGGTTTGACTAGAAAACCAACTTAATTGACTTTTTCATAAGTGCTTATTGGCTTATTCTGGCTTATTTGTTTTGCTTATTGGAATTTTGTTGATTGTTTTGGCTTATTGAGTTCATTTGTGACATTTTGAAAGTTGAATCAAGTCCTGGGGTGCCTTATTTTTCAAAAAACGATTATTTTGTCTTTTAGTGAAATATTACTTTGCTTATTTCTGGCTTATTGAGTGTGCTTTTTCAAAATTTCTTTTTACAGATCTCATAAGCATCCCAAAAGAAGGTTGTGTGTCAAATTAGAGCTTATGGCATTAGCTTATTGTTTAATGGGCTAAAAAGCCCAATAAGAATAAGCAGTTTGCTTATTAAGCTGTGATAAGCTCACATTCAGCTTTTGAGCCTTTAGATTTTTGTTTTTAGAATCAAATTTTGAGTCAGATTGGGCTTTTCCAAGTCAATTGGGCCAGGTTTGACTTTTTGGGCTAAAAAGCCCATTAGTGTTGACTGATTTTCGTTTTGGCCCATTTGAGGTCCCAATAGGGGTATTCTGGTCATTTCACTTTGATTTTCTGTTTATTTAGGTCAAAATAAACTAGTTTGCAATTTTTTAGAATTTTTTATAAATTTTTGATTTTTAATATTATTTTAATATTATTTTATTATTATTTTTTCAGTTTCACATTTTTCAACTTTTTACATTTTTCTTAGCTTAAATACATTAAAATAGGATTTTTGCAACTTTTAGAATAATTTTATCACTTTTAGATTAATTTTTATAATTATTTTAAGTTTTAATAGTTTTTAAATCATTTTAAATAGTTTTTATTAGTTTAAAAATTTCTAAAAATAGTTTTTAATCTTTTTAGGTCATTTTAGAGGTTTACCAATTGAAAAATCTTTATTTGGGCTTTTTGATAACTTATTTGATTTTTAGGGCTTTAATTAGCATTTAAAAATTGAATATTTAATTTTAAAAGGTTTGAAAAAGTTTTAATCATTGGTAAACTCTTAGTTTATTTATTTTGATTTTTGGTGAATTTTTGGTAATTTTTAGAATTAATTTTTATATTTGTAGTTTTTACGGTTTTACGTGTTGTCGTCGTAGTATTAATTTCACGTCTTTGTCATCTTCTTTTCTCATCCCCTTCTATACCAATTATTAATCTCAAACATTTAACAAGTTTTTCACACACATATACCTCCTTGGGAAACGAACTTTCACATCACAAGGGTCATTAGTGCTTAATTTTCCTAAATCATCACTTAATACTTACCGCTTTTACGCTCTTTTTCCTAAAGGACGTAATTTACCACAATCATTTTGGCTCCGCTGCCGGGGAGGTGTGTCGTGATTAATTTGCATTATTGTTTTTAATATTAACCAAATAGTATTTGTATTAGTAGAACTCTACTAATACGTATTATCGGTTTTCTTGGTTTTTCTTGTGAAATTATTATTACTATATTGTATTAAGTATCACAACAAATAAACAATATCTCCAAAAGTGTGAAAATGCAACCTTAATTGGGATTTGATCTCCTAATTATTGTATTCGAATCTCAAACAAAAAAGAAAAAGGCAAAAATAGATAAATACTTTCGTGAAGCTCAATTTTGAAAAATACAAACTATAAGGTGGGTATAAGGCGGGTATTATAAAATATACCCTAAGGAAAAATGCTCTTAAGTGCTTCGCGCCGCCTCGTTTCCCCGCTTGCTTGTGAGTATTTTGAGATTGAAGGCTAATCGAGGGTTTTGCCGCCCAAAGTATTATTACGTATAATATATTTGCTTGTTTTCTTTGTGATTAAATCCTCTTGAACAATTTGGTTTTCACCAAAGTTCTAAAGTCATTCGAAGGCGTTCACTCCACGTGATCATTTTCATTCCTTTGAGGCTTCTTTAATCAAGAGTTTGATTCGAGAAGAGATTTTGTAGATTGTTGTCTACGAAGATACACCAAAAGTCCAAAAAAATTAAATACAATCAAAAACAAAAAAAAATTGAAAATTCATAAAACACCCAAAAAGAATCTTCTTTGCTCACCTCCCATTCTTCGTGAAGTTTATGATCACTCGTAATCAAGCAAAACGAGCTCGTAAACGTCTTCAAAAGCAAGTCAATCAAGAGACTTGATTGAAGAACAACCTCCAATTGTTGAACCTATTGTAGAACAAGAAGTCGTCATGGCTAATCGTACTATGATGAAGTTGCTACAAGCACCCACCGAGGGTTTTGGAGAGGCCATTGTGATTCCTGCTATCCTTGCGGAGAATTTCGAGATTAAGACGGGTTTAATGTCGATGTTGAAAGCAAATAAGTTTAGAGGTCATGAGAAAGACAACCCGCATTATCACATTAGGAATTTTAATCGTCTCACCGCTACTAGCAATTTTAAGGATGTTCCACATGACGCCATTAAGATGATGTTGTTTCCATACTCGTTAGATGGACCCGCAAAAATTTGGCTTGAGAAAGAACCGCCAAATTCAATTTTGACATGGGGTGATCTCGTTTCTAAGTTTGTGAACAAGTTTTTTCCACCATCTAAAACAACACAATTGAAAAATGAGATTTCACGATTTGTGCAAAGAAATAATGAAAGTTTTTCAATGGCATGGGAACGCTTTAAAGAAATGTTACATGAATGTCCACACCATGATTTTTCGGAATTGCATCAAATTGATACTTTTTATAATGGGCTTAATGATCATGAATGAGATTATTTGAATGCCGCCGCGGGTGGTAATTTTTTGTGCAAAACGACCGATGAGGCTTTAAAGATTATCGAGAATAGATCTAAGGTTTATAGCCCTCGCAACACACCGAGTGTTGCCAATTTGGGTTCGTCATCATCGGCATCGTCTCGTAGCATTAATGCCTTACATGATGAAGCTAATGAGGAAAATCGGTTTTTTGATAGCTTTGCTAATCTTATGTCCCATTGGAAAGCTCAAGAAGCTTCAAATTCCGCTTCGGTTAAAGCGGTTGCTAAGAGTTGTTTGTCTTGTGGTGGAGCTCATGATCTTTCCGAGTGCATTACCGCGGATGGTAACACTTCGAGTGCTTATGTAGCAACGGGAACTTACAACCAAAACGGTCAAGGTTCCCGCCCAAATCAAGCTCCACCAAATCAAAATGCTAATAACTATCGAAACAACAACCAAGGTGGTAATTATCAAGGCAATTCACGTAACTACAACAAAGGGAATTATCAAAGTGGGAATGGACAAGTCACTAATCAAAACCAAAACCGTGATTTTCAAAACACTACACAAGGTTTTCAAAATGCTCACACTAAAAATCTTCAAGGAGAATTTTTGGATTATGCTAAAGCAAATGATGCTAAATTTGATAACATGCAACGTGAGATGATTAGCTTAAGATCCGAGTTGAAAACGAGCTTAAAACGAACTTGCTAATGAACTTAAAACTCATGCAAATAAAATGGAAGGAAATGTCCAACGTCTTCAACAAAACCAACAAAAGATGGAACAAGGACAACATGAGATTAAGCAAGAGTTGTTAAAAGCGGATGCTAGGCAATCAAAATTTGAGGACCGAGGGATAAAATGTTTGAACCAATCATGTGTAAGCCCTCTTCCTCGGGTGGTCTTCCTAGTGATACCATTGCAAACCCGAAGGGATAAATGAAGGTTATTACTACACGAAGTGGTAAAACTTTCAAGGAACCAACCTCTCGTCCAAGTACTTCTACGGAGAAGGAAATCGAGAAAGAACCCGAGGTGATGGTCGAAAAGGAGCACATTACAATCCCACGAAGTACCGCTCAAACCACACCTACGGTTGAACCAATACCAATTGTGGAACCCGAGATTCCAAGGCCGTTGCCTAATGTCCAACCCACACCACCCTTACCTTACCCTTCAAGACGAAACAAAGAGAAATTGCAAGAACGTAACAAACAACAAATCGAGCTTTTTATAAAAATGTTTCAACAAGTGCATTTTGATGTGAGTTTAGCCGACGCGTTGTTGTATATGCCTTGTTTCGCTTCCACTTTTAAAAGTATGATGAGCGATAAGGAAAAGCTTTCAAAGCTTGCTAATTGTTCTTCGGTTTATCTTAACCGCATACCGGAAAAAGTTGGTGACCCCGGAAAGTTTCTCATTCCTTGTGACATACAAGATATGAAAGAATGCCTCGCCTTGGCCGATCTTGGTTCGAGCATTAATTTGATGCCATTTTCCATTTGGAAATCGCTTTCGCTTCCGGCTCTTATTCCTTCGAACATGTCTATCGAGATGGCCGATCATTCTACGATTTTAGCATGTGGAGTAGCCGACGATGTTTTCGTGAAAGTGGGGAAGTTCTACTATCCCGTTGATTTTATAGTAGTTGACATCCCTGCGGATCCTCAAGTTCCTCTAATTTTAGGTCGTTCATTTTTAGACACCTCGAGATCACTTATCGACGTTCATGCAAGAACTATCACTTTGAGATTCAACGAAGAGGAACTTGTTATAAATGCTACTCAAAACTCGAAACCTTCTCATGTTTATGCAATCGCTACCATCAATCACATTGACATCGTTGATGTGGTTTGCGATGAGTTTTCACAAGAAGTGTTAGGTTTTTCCGATAGCTCGTCAAGTGGAAATCCCACTATTTTGGATCCGATTATTGCTAATTCCACACCAAATCTCACTCCATTCCAAGGAGGTGATCTCACTTCAAATGAAATCGACAATGAAGATGAGGTGTTGATTAGTGATGATACTTCTATGACACCATTTCTTCCGCCGATGGAAGTTATGAGTGTTGAACCAAAATCTTCAATCGAGGAACCACCTATCCTTGAATTGAAAGATCTTCCTTCTCACCTTGAATATACATTCTTGGAAGGTGATGACAAGTTGCTGGTTATTATTGCAAGAGGTCTTGCTAATGATGAAAAAACCGAGCTCTTGAAAGTTCTTAAAGCTCATAAAGGGGCAATTGCGTGGAAAATTTCCGACATTAAAGGTATTGACCCAAAATTTTGTACTCACAAGATTTTAATAGAGGAGGACTACAAACCCGCAATTCAAAGTCAAAGAAGGGTGAATCCCAAAATTCACGATGTCATTAAAAAGGAAGTGTTGAAACTCCTTGACGCGGGAATGATTTATCCTATCTCCGATAGCCCATGGGTGAGCCCAATTCATTGTGTCCCTAAAAAGGGAGGAATGACCGTTGTGCCTAATGAAAACAACGAGTTAATTCCCACTCGTGTTGTGACCGGTTGGAGGGTGTGTATTGACTATCGAAAGTTAAATGACGCCACTCGTAAAGACCACTTTCCTTTGCCCTTCATGGATCAAATGTTGGAGCGACTCGCGGGAAATGAATTCTATTGCTTTTTAGATGGTTTTTTCGGTTACTTTCAAATCCCTATCGACCCTCGTGATCAAGAGAAGACTACTTTTACGTGTCCATATGGAACGTTCGCTTATCGTAGGATGCCTTTCGTACTTTGTAATGCACCGGGTACGTTTCAACGGTGTATGATGGCGATTTTTCACGATATGATCGAGAAGTCGATGGAAGTGTTTATGGATGACTTCTCGGTGTTTGGCAATTCGTTCACGTCGTGTTTATCTAATCTCGAGCAAATGTTAAAACGTTGTGAAGAAACCAATCTTGTGCTTAATTGGGAAAAATGTCATTTTATGTGTAAACAAAGAATCGTCTTAGGACATAAGGTGTCGAAAGCGGGGATTGAGGTCGATAAAGCTAAGATAGACGTCATCGCCAAGTTACCTCATCCCAAAACCGTTAAGGGAGTTAGGAGTTTTCTAGGCCTAGTGGGCTTTTATCGTCGTTTCATCAAGGACTTTCCGAAAATCTCTCGACCTATGACACACCTTGTCGAGAAGGATGCTCCTTTTAATTTCAATGAGGATTGTGTTATAGCTTTCGAAACTCTCAAAAGGAAACTTACCGAAGCTCCCATTCTTGTTGCTCCTAATTGGGAATTACCCTTTGAAATCATGTGCGATGCAAGTGATTATGCTATAGGGGTCGTCTTAGGGCAACGTAATGACAAGCATTTCCGTCCTATCCATTATGCTAGTAAGACGATGACCGAGGCTCAATTAAAGTACACCACAACGGAAAAGGAATTCCTTGCCGTGGTCTATGCTTTTGAGAAATTCCGACCTTATCTCGTCTTAACTAAAAGCATTGTGTATACCGACCATTCGGCTATCAAGTATCTCTTGGCTAAGCAAGATGCTAAGCCGAGATTGCTTCGTTGGATGCTCCTCCTCCAAGAATTTGATGTCACCGTGCTTGACAAAAAAGGAGCCGAGAATCTAGCGGCCGATCATCTCTCTGGTCTAGAAGATCCTCACAAAGATGTTTTCGAGAACAAGGAAATCACTGAAACATTTCCTCTCGAGACTCTCGGTGTAGTGAATTCTAAAGACACCACCCCATGGTTTGCCGACATTGCAAATTACCATGCGGGCAATTTCATAATCAAGGGTATGACGACACAACAAAAGCGAAAATTCTTTCGTGACGTCAAGTTCTATTTTTGGGACGACCCTTATCTCTTTCGGGTTTGTGCGGATCAACTCGTTCGACGTTGTGTTTTTGTGCCGAAGCTTCTAATATCCTTAGAGCTTGTCACGAGGGACCCACGGGTGGTCATCACGGTGCTAATCTAACGGCTAAGAAAGTGTTCGATGTCGGCTTCTTTTGGCCTTTTATCTATCGTGATGCACGCGCACTTGTGAAGTCGTGTGATTCGTGCCAACGTCAAGGAAAATCGTCCCAACGTGATGAAATGCCACAAAACATAATTCAAGTGTGTGAGATTTTTGACATATGGGGAATAGACTTTATGGGGCCGTTCCCATCGTCTCATGGCAACAAATATATCCTCGTCGCGGTGGACTACCTTTCTAAGTGGGTGGAAGCTAAGGCTTTACCTACTAATGATGCTCGTGTGGTAGTGAAGTTTTTGAAGCAACTATTCTCTCGGTTCGGAACCCCTCGTGCTATTATAAGCGATCGTGGAACCCATTTTTGTAATGACCAATTCGAGAAGGTTCTAAAGAAATATGGAGTTACTCATCGTCTTTCTACGGCTTATCACCCGCAAACGAGTGGGCAAGTCGAGGTTTCGAACCGAGCTTTGAAGAGGATTTTAGAGAGGTCAATTGGAGAAAATCGTGGTTCATGGTCCGACAAACTCGATGACGCTTTATGGGCCTTTAGGACCGCTTATAAGACACCTATCGGTTGCACTCCTTATAAGTTAGTCTATGGGAAGAATTGTCATTTGCCCATTGAATTGGAGCACAAGGCATATTGGGCCCTTAAGCATGCAAACTTTGACTTGAAGACCGCGGGAGATCACCGGAAAATACAATTGAATGAATTAGATGAATTAAGAGACAATGCTTATGAAAATTCACTAATTTTTAAAGAAAAGACTAAAAAGTTTCATGATGCAAAGATTAAAAACCGGGTTTTTAACGTTGGTGATCAAGTGTTACTTTTTAACTCTCGACTTAAGATATTTACCGGGAAATTGAAATCTCGTTGGACGGGTCCGTTCACCATTACACAAGTGTTTCCTTATGGGACCATCGACCTAGCTCAAGATGATTGTCCTAATTTCAAGGTGAATGGACATAGGCTTAAGCACTACTTTGGTGGGGAAATTCCTTCAATGGTTGCCCTCGACCAAGTCACCTTCCCCAATGATAATTAGCATTGAGGGGATTGAGTCGAGCTCAGTCAGTAATCAAAAACGAGGTCCTCGTGGGGGAGATCCCATGCTTATCCTTTTATGCTTACTATTCACTAATAAGGGGACTTGTACCCTTCCAACTCATTGTCTCGTGGTTGTTTGTGATTGTGTTATCTAGATCATCATCATCTACGATTGAAGACTCTCGTGTTCGTCTACGTGATCCTCCATCGTTTGCTTGAAGAAGTTTTTCACGAATCCATTGACATATCCTTTATTGTTCTAACAATTATCTTTTAGCATACTTAATAAACAACTTTAGATATATTGTTGATCACCCTTTCCATGCTAGATCCTAAGCATTCGATTCTTCGTCTCTAGTATGGGGGTGCTCCACCTTTAGACTCGAAACATTGAGGACAATGTTTACTTTTAGTATGGGGGTGAATAGGTACTTGCTTTGCTACTCCCTCACGCTTTCCAACTTTCAATGTTTTGTTTTTGTTGCTAATAAGGCTAAAAATGGCCAAATTTTAAAACTTTTCTTAGTTTTCACAAGTGTTTTTAAGACACGAATGTATATTTTCCGATGGGTAGAATAAGAGATAATTTTTGACTTGATGGGCATTTGGAGCCATTTACATTCCTTAACCCGCTCAATTCAAGTTTTGCTAGACTTTTATATAGGGAGCTTTAAAACGCGAAAGTCTTAGCTCATTCGGGTTAAGAACAAGAACTTTTCGCAAGTTCCTATAATTGATCCTAGAAAGTCACTTATCAAGGGAACTATAAAATGAATTCTCTAAACTTGAAAAAGTCCAAGAAAGTGCAAGATCCTATAGGTGTCTTGAAAACCTAAAACTTTGATTTGATATAGTCTTAATGAATGCTAATCCAAATTTGGCTTAATTTTGACTTGCATGGCTAAGTATTCACGAGTCTCTTTTATTAGAGGTCTTTATATAGTGAACAACGAGAGATGATAGAGTTAGACAAGTGATCATGCTAAACGTAGAACATGAAAATGTTCTTTCAAAAACTCATATGTTTTTAATTGTGTCTTTTTCTTCCCATAAGATCAATGCATTAGGAATAAAAATAATTGCAATAAGTAAGGTGGTACGATTTGAAAGGTTACTTAGCCTCTAGCGCAAGATCGTTTAAAAGTTTCTTGGGGTTGAATAGAGTTCATAGCCAAGGCATAACTTATTGAAGCGGGACGCGAAGATTGGCGATCATCCAAAAAGGCCCTAACAAGGCATGAGGAGCTCTATTTTTGCTAAAGATCCAAGATGATGTGAAGTATCATTATTCCTAAATCAATATGAAGGATCGAGACACACGACGAAAAGCAATTACTCCCCTAAAGATCATGGAGAAAGTCTATCCGAAAAGACCCTTACAAGGTATGAGGATAAATATATCCAAGTCCGAAAAGGAGGCGGGTCGTTGTATATCAAAATCCAAAGTAAATATTGAAGAAAAATGATGAAGTCGTGGTCCAAATATGAAGAATCTCTCAAAAACGTCAAGTGAAGAAATTCTAAATATATGAAGAGAAGACCATAATTTCAAGAACATCTTCCCAAGATTTGAAGTATGAAGTACATGCCAAATATCGGTCCGAGAAAGGTCTCAAATCGTGAAACGAGTTATGCCAAGATATGAACTTAAGGAGATACACGAGAAGACGTTTTAAAAGATTTTGTCCTTTGGCTAACTATCGATTAAATCGTGCTACTTTGCTTTCGGACTAATAAATACTCAAATACGTCAATATGAATCACTTGTGATCCATGACAAATAGTTAAAAAATGCTAGTAACCCATTTCCTTTTATAATAACTACGATTGCGGGGAGAAAAAGTATTACACAATTTGGACGTATGAATAGTGTTAGCATTATGACTTGTACCAAAAATGATCTCGTTTTTGCACTTAGCATGGAATGTATGACAATCAAGGATGACGAAGTTTACTCTAAGGGACATTTACTTGTTTCTATTCTTTGACCCTAAAAGTCACATTCGTGATGAAAATCATACATTATGTCTTTACACGTCTTCGTAGTATGTTGAAAGTCTTTTACTCTTCAATAAAGGTTAATAAAATTGAACTTTGGTGATGCTTAGATACTTTATTCTAGCATTACGTGAGGGCACGGCAATGGCTTAGTATGGGGGAGTGATGAGATGGCATTTATACATGATCTCATCGTTCTTTTCGGGCTTTAAATGCATAAAAATGTCATAAAATACCATATATATGCTTGTGTTTGTTTACTTGTGTATTTTAGGTATGGATATCGTGAAAAAGACAAAAGACCACAAGAAACAAGGAAAAACGGACACGAGAAACGAAGCCGTACAAAGAACCGGGCCCTAGATCATGATTTATCCAAAAAATACCCTTGAAGACTTGAAGACATGCAAGATTGATCATCAATGAATGAAGAATTGACACTTAAAACCCTTGTGAAATCATAATTACAAGTTTGGTCCCTTAAGTTTATCAAAATTACACAAATGGTCCTTCAACTTTGAAGAAATGGCAAGTTTAGTCCCTCAACAATTCTAAATTGCCAATTATGGTCCCTCATGGAGTTAAAGTTGCATTGAAGACCTTTGAAGATCAACAATGTCCAAGATCAGCCCTTGAATTATCCAAAAATGGCAAAAACAACCCTTATAACCCTTTTGGAAAAGTCTTGTGCCAAAATTGTCAAGTTGTGAAAGTTATTTACAAAGGAAATGAAGTTTGTTGGCTGATAAACACGTTTTACCTATTTCACCAAAGAACAAGGACTGAAATGGCCACAATGAAACTTTCAAACCCATAACACGCGCCAAACAACAAGTTTCCCCCAATTTCGGATCAAATGCACTACTGTTTACCTTTTTCACCACCCAGATTTTACACCACTTAAACTTAGGGTAATTTTCAATTACCTTTGCACACACTTGATTCACATGTGCAGAAACACATCCCAACCTTAAAACCCTTAATCCCACTCACTATGGACCCCACCCCCAATTCCCGTTTAACCAATCACATGACAACTTAACCTCCAAGTCATCCTATGTGGCAAGATCAACAGCTGACATTCCTTGCTTCATTCCAAAGCTAAAATGAACATCCAAGATCACTTTGGACAGCTCACACCAAGAAAACGTCTAGAAGGCTCAAGGATAGAATAGGAATTTCACTTCTAGGGTTTGTGAATAGTGCTAGCATTGGCATTTTCCTATAAATAGACTCCTCAACCTATGAGAGAGCTTTTGTTCTAGTTTTAGGCTATTAATCTTTGTAATTCCTTTTTAAATTAATAAAATTTGATTTTCTGAATTTTGAGAAATCTCTTTTATATTTTGTTAAAATTTGGTGTTAGAATAGCCTGATTCTGAGTTCCATTTACATGTTTGAAGGTTTTTGAGGCAAAGTTTTAGTTGATAAAGCTTGGGTTTCAAAAATCAGAAAGTTATTGTTTATCTGATCTCACTTGTTGGTTTGTTCTTCTTAGCAGCATTGGAAGCTGGTACTTGTTCTGCTAGTACCTAAGCTCAAACAATCCAGGGCCTGGATGTAGGTCTTGGAGGTTTGCACCTTCTTCCCTTTTCATTTTCTCTCTTATTTTTCTGAATTTTATGATTATTGCATGATTATTGGTGAATCTGTGATTTTGTGGTTGATTATTGTTAATCTGGTGTTGTTTGATGTTTATGAGGTGTTGTTAGTTTGATTTGTGGTTTGAAACTGGATAATCCTTTGAAAAATTGTGAAAACAGGTTTTTAAGGGGTGTTTGGGTCAACTGCATAATCTGGATGTGTGGTTTGTTAAGTGTTGGATTTGTGTTGATATCTGTTGGTAATATGCTTATCTGATATATACTTGGTCTTATTGCTGTACATTTTGTGGTTTGAAACACCTTGATTCATAAAAAGGGTATAAAATCTTGTTTACTTGGTAAATTTGGCTAGGATTTTGAGGACACCTAGATCTAAGCATAGGCTAGGGATAACAAGTGTTAAATCTAGGTTAATTACACCAGGAGAAGAGATTTGAGTGCTTGAATTTGGATCTGTGGTCAATTAGATCAGCAAATAGGTTTATGCATATGCACCTTGTTCATCAGTAACTTTATCTGCTTTGATCTTGTTATTTACTTTGATTCAGTGTTTGATTTGAGTTTATTTGTGCTTATTCATAGTTTATATAGCTTGTGTATGCATCCTACTGAGTTTGGTTGGCTTATTCAGGCTTAATCTTCTTATTTGTGCATTACTGCTTATTTTCCATGTCTATGGTGTATCTGGTGACTGTTTGATTGATTCTGGCTTATTGTGTGAACCAAATTTGGATTTTCTTGTTGCTATTGACTTCTTGTGATTCACTGATCACAAGAGTGCCCTTGTTTCCTATTGAATCCAACTAAATCTCTCTAAAAAGCTTGGTCAAATAGTCAAAGCAGTGGGAACTCCTTTCCCTTGCTAGTTGCCACTGCTAGTGTTAATTGGGTTTCAGCTTATCAATAAGCTATAATAGCTTATTTTAACCAGCAACAACTTGGATTTTGTAATAGGTGCTCATTATTTGACCCATTTGTTCATACTGGAGCATTTGGTGGGTTGACTTTAGGGTTTGACTAGAAAACCAACTTAATTGACTTTTTCATAAGTGCTTATTGGCTTATTCTGGCTTATTTGTTTTTCTTATTGGAATTTTGTTGATTGTTTTGGCTTATTGAGTTCATTTGTGACATTTTGAAAGTTGAATCAAGTCCTGAGGTGCCTTATTTCTCAAAAACGACTATTTTGTCTTTTAGTGAAATATTACTTTGCTTATTTCTGGCTTATTGAGTGTGGTTTTTCAAAATTTCTTTTTACAGATCTCATAAGCATCCCAAAAGAAGGTTGTGTGTCAAATTAGAGCTTATGGCATTAGCTTATTGTTTAATGGGCTAAAAAGCCCAATAAGAATAAGTTGTTTGCTTATTAAGCTGTGATAAGCTCACATTCAGATTTTGGGTTATTAGAGTTTTGTTTTTAGAATCAAATTTTGAGTCAGATTGGGCTTTTCGAAGTCAATTGGGCCAGGTTTGACTTTTTGGGCTAAAAAGCCCATTAGTGTTGACTGATTTTAGTTTTGGCCCATTTGAGGGCCCAATAGGGGTATTCTGGTCATTTAACTTTGATTTTCTGTTTATTTAGGTCAAAATAAACTAGTTTGCAATTTTTTAAATTTTTTTATAAATTTTGGATTTTTATTAATATTTTAATATTATTTTATTATTATTTTTTCAATTTCACATTTTTCAACTTTTTACATTTTTCTTAGCTTAAATACATTAAAATAGGAATTTTGCAACTTTTAGAATAACTTTATCACTTTTAGATTGATTTTTATAATTATTTTAAGTTTTAATAGTTTTTAAATCATTTTAAATAGTTTTTATTAGTTTAAAAATTTCTAAAAATAGTTTTTAATCTTTTTAGGTCATTTTAGAGGTTTACCAATTGAAAAATCTTTATTTGGGCTTTTTGATAACTTATTTGATTTTTAGGGCTTTAATTAGCATTTAAAAATTGAATATTTAATTATTTAAAAGGTTTGAAAAAGTTTTGATCATTGGTAAACCCTTAGTTTATTTATTTTGATTTTTGGTGAATTTTTGGTAATTTTTAGAATTAATTTTTATTTTTGTAGTTTTTACGGTTTTACGTGTTGTCGTCGTAGTATTAATTTCACGTCTTCGTCATCTTCTTTTCTCATCCCCTTCTAAACCAATTATTAATCTCAAACATTAAACAAGTTTTTCACACACATATACCTCCTTGGGAAACGAACTTTCACATCACAAGGGTCATCAGTGCTTGATTTTCCTAAATCATCACTTAATACTGACCGCTTTTACGCTGTTTTTCCTAAAGGACGTAATTTACCACAATCAGGGTTAAGGGAAAAACACTACTCATTTTTCCACTTTACAGAGAATTTTACAAAAACCTAAAAGTTCTCCTCCTCCTTCTTTTTTCTTTTTGGCCGCCACCCTGAAACACACCAAAGGGGTGTTTGATTGATCTTTGATCTTGGATTTATTGCTAGTGTTCGTGTTTGTTCATCGTTCTTTAGATCCACGCATTCAGTAATTCTTTTAACCCTTTTCTTTTGATTTAATCTTTTAAATAATTAAGAACATGATATGTTTTTCTTAAAAACCTAATTAAATCATAGATCTAACATGGAATTGGTTTTTAAATAAATCAAAAGGGATGTTTTAGGGGTGTTTGTTCTTGGCCTCCGCCTAAACCGAACCCGAGAGGGTCTCGGTTTGGCTATTTGACCACCACCGAGACCATATGGTCCCGGTTGGTGTGGGTCCCACGGCAGCAACAAGACAAGGGTAACCCCGATGTGGTTCGGGTTATTATGTCGATTTCATGTCCGGTTCATGGTTCTTAGTCAAGATCCGGTTCACGGTGTATGTTAAGATTATTTATTTTTTTATAATCTTATGTTTAAATTAAATTAATGAACATGACATGATTAATTTAATAACATGACTTAGGTTATATTAATTATTAAAATCATGAAATTATTAACCTAATTATTTTTATATTTTTAGACTTATAATTAATTAATTTTTTAAAAACCATGGTTATAATTAATTAATTAACATGACTTAGGTTATATTATTAATAAATAATAATACATGTTTTAACCGAAGTATTTAACTTTATTTAATTAAAAACATGATATACTTTAATTAAATATTTTAACCTATAGTTTATTTTAATTACATGAAATAATTAATAAACTATACATTATATCATATGACTTAGAAAATAATCATGAAAACACTTAGGCTTATATACTTAGCTTATTTAACCAACTTATTTCTAATTATGGAAACTTCTATTTTTAGAAACTTATTTAAATAAGGAAGCTAATCTATTTATGGAAACGTTCTATTTTTAGAAACTTATTTATTTCAGGCAGCTAATCTATTTATGGAAACTTATTTAAATAAGGAAGCTAATCTATTTATGGAAACTTTCTATTTTTAGAAACTTATCTATTTAAGCAGTAATTCTATTTTTGGAAACTTTCTATTTTTGGAAACTTTCTATTTTTGGAAACTTTCTATTTTTGGAAACTTTCTATTTTTGGAAACTTTCTATTTTTGGAACTTTCTATTTTTGGAAACTTTCTATTTTGGTAACTTTCTATTTTTGGAAACTTTCTATTTTTGGAAACTTTCTATTTTAGGAAACCTGCTATTTTTGGAAAGTTACTTATTATTACACAGTAAGTATAATAATACATGAGATACCAGAAATACTTAATCAGAGTAAACAGAATATAAGATAAACACAGTTTAAGGCTTTAAACAGTAGAACATGATATGAACATATAAAATAAGCTAAGACATGACATAAAACCAGTTACGTATTTAGTAAGCAGATACTTATTCATGTATGTATTTATGTAGCATTAGTGATACGGAAGTAGGATTCCTCTCAGTTCATCTTCTTCGTTCACTGGACATAAGGTACAGATTCCCGTCCTTTCAGTATGGACATTCTTTCCTTATTAGGATTTCCTCGTATGCAGCCAAATGTTTTCCCGTAGCATAAGTATGTGTTTGAATTGCTTATGTTTAATTTAGAATACCTATAGCCATATACATGCATGACCAGTTTCACCTAGTTGTGGAGGTACCATAACCATAACATTAGAGGCACTGATGTTATGACTTCACCACGGCGGAGTGATTGCTCGCGGCGTCCATTCAGCTTTTGGCCATTTATATTATATTTATCATGTAGGGCATATGGGTGCATCCTATTTACATGTTTTCAGTCAGGATTTCATGGTGAATGTGGTGTGTGCCTTGCATCCTTCACAAAGAACTGATCCCTCCTACCCAAAAACCAGTATATTAAATTAGAGGCAGCCCCTCTAATTTGCATGATGAGGTCACCCCTCTAAGTATTCATGCACGGTGGATTTTCATGACCTATATTGGCTAATGGTAAAATATGATAAACAGTTTTTACAAGATAAACATAAGGCTTTTCAAACTATAAAACCAGTTTTATCAAGACTTTATCAGATTACTCGGGATTTAGTTCTTCCGCTGTTATATGTTATATGCTTATCCTATTCATGCTTTATTTGTACGTCCGTGCACTGAGCGTATTGCTCAGCCGTTTTCCTTTTCTATGTTCCCAAAACGGCAGGTACTCAGGGATGCTCGTAGACTTTAAGAGTACGTGCATATGGACTGGAAGCTTTCTAGCCTTTCTTTACTTTATGCATTTCCCTTCTTTGATACATTGCTATGGACATTGTTTAGTCCTTTCCTTTACTATACTTATGTTTGTGTGTGATGAGCTTTACTTTTGGAATACCGATGTTTGATTCCGGTATTTCCCTTTTATGGTCATGTAATGTTTAGACATTTTTCCTTGTATGCTTTGATGACACGCCATAATTACGTGTGACATTTCCATTATCAAAATGGGGTGTTACAATTATGGTATCAGAGCCAAGGCTTCGACCTGTAGGCTCTCAAATATGACCTGTGATTAGTGGGTAGTCACTACGGTCTTCCTAGAACTGATAATTTTTTTCATGCATTCATCATTTTTAAGCATACATATATATGTCATTGTCGCAGATTTATGACTAAGTAATGGTTGGTACAGGACTGGCCCTATTTAGTCGCATGTTTTTTATCCAAACTTTTAAATTTGGGACCGACCCATAGGCGTCCCCTCGCTATGTCTTTTGTTTTGGGTGAACTGACCAGAGGCGTTCACTGTCGAGCATACAAAAGTTTTCATAAAACTGCATCATGCATTCATACACAAAATTTTCTTGCATAAAATTTTTCTCTTGAAATTTTGGTATAAATTTTTTTTTCATGTATATATTTTATGTTTTGATCTGTTTAATCATATGTTTTATGTTATACTGTCAGATGGTTCTCACACGCGAACAGGAACAGCTTAATGCTGCAATTCAAGCTGCTATACAAGCTTTGCTTCCTCACCTGAGGAATGACATCAGGGCTGAAGTTCAAGCTGCCAACAATCAGCAGCATAATCAGGCACCTCCTCCTCCTCCTCCTCCAGTTACATTAGCAGTATGGCTGGAGAGATTCAACAAGCTCCGCCCTCGAGCTTTTGAGAAGACAGATAGCCCCAGTGATGCTGAAAGCTGGTTGGCTCACATCGAGAAGATTTTCAATGCTATGGGTTGTGACCCCGCATACAAGGCGAGGTTGACATTCTATCGGTTCGAAGGCGATGTGCTAAATTGGTGGTTAGCGTTGATGCAGTCTGAAGGTGGTGATGAGTGGGTTGTTGGTTTGACTTGGGCTCAGTTCAAGGAGAGGGTGATGGAGCAGTTATTTCCCAAGGATGAGCAGGACAAGCTCAAGAGAGAGTACCATGGGATCCGATAGAGAGCTGGAGAGAATAGCAACGAGTTTATGCAGCGCTTTCTTCGCTTAGTTGGTTTCCTTGGTGCGGCAGCAGGTACTCCTGAAGAGCAGGCACACCACTTTAGGTGGGCTCTTCGCACATCGGTCGCAAGCAATCTGGTGTGTGCTACGTTCAACATTGTAGCACAAGTGGCCGATGCAGCACGTAAGCTGGAGATGCTGCAAGAGAGAGCTGAGTTGGGGAAGCTGAGAGACCCGACAAGAGGTAAACATTCGTATTCAAGCGATGATCAATCCGTATATTTTCCATATATGTCAATTATTCATCTCTTTAAATGTATCTTCCAGGCAGAAAACTGGGGACTGGTGTAACACCCCACTTGGATAAGTGGACCGTTACGTCTATTTATGGCGTGTCATCAAAGCATAAGGTAAATGTCCTAAAACATTAACTGACCATAAAGGAAATACCGGAATCAAACATCGGCAATCCAAACATAAGCCCAAAACATGAAAAGTAAAATACTGAATGAAAGGACTAAACAATGTCCAAATAAGCGGAATAATGTAAGAAATGCATAAGGTAAGAAGTCTGGATAGCTCCCATCCAAACACACATGTTCTTAGAATCCTAAAAGCGTCCTGGGGTACCTGCCGTTAGAACATGAAAGGAACTACGGCTGAGCATAACGCTCAGTGAACGGATATAAAGCATGATAAGAATATACATAAGAAAACAAGCGATAGAATACTGAAGCTGTAAGACTGATATGTAACATGTGGTAGAACTCTGCATAAAATCTGAGAAACCTGGTTCATTTATATTGATACTGAAATATAACTATTAATTCTGAAAACATGCATTTACTGTATTTTATTTGCCAGAGCTTATATAGGTCACGTGCTGTAACAACCGTGCATGAATAACTGGAGGGGTGACCTCATCATGCTATAAAGGGGTGACCTCTAAATAACTGTGCTGGGTGGAGGGATCAGCTCCAATGTGAAGGATGTAGAGCACACACCACATTCACCCTGATAACTTGTAACACATATAAGCCTAGGATGCATCCATACGCCCCACTAAAACATACATATAAAAATGGCCAAACTGAACATGAGTGGGACGATGCAGGATATCACTCTCCTGCATGTGAGTCACGACACCGGTGCCTCTAGTGCCGTGGTTACGGTACCTCCGTAACTAGTACATAAACTGGTCGTGCTTGTATATAACGCTCAGGCAATTTACTTAGTTATTAACATGATTACTGATAAACTTAAACATATACTGGGGAAAACATTTGGCTGCAGACGGGAAATCCTAATCATGCATAGGAAAGGAAGTCCTTACTGAAAGGACGAAAAATCCGTACCTCGTGTCCAGTACTGAAATAAGACTGAAAGCTGACGGATCGAATCTGACTTCACGGATACTACATAAATAATGGACGCGAAAATAAGTTGACTGATATCCATTTATTTTATTGATCTTAATTGTTCTCAGTTTGATTCAAAACTGTCTTGCTATTTTAATACTATATAATCAGATAAATCTGAATGTTCTGTCTTATTTCTAATAAGTGTATTCTTAAA
Source organism: Glebionis coronaria (assembly GCA_025667525.1). Taxonomy (NCBI): domain Eukaryota; kingdom Viridiplantae; phylum Streptophyta; class Magnoliopsida; order Asterales; family Asteraceae; genus Glebionis; species Glebionis coronaria. The sequence continues at coordinate 153,371 of JANFOE010001181.1, read as the reverse complement.
ATTCTGATTACCGTATGATATGTATTTCCAATATTTACGATCTTATTAAAAATAGTAACCTGTCATACATAGAAAGTTTCCTGATTTAGAAAATATTTCTAATTTAATATCTTTAAATTTAAATCATTAATAAATCATATGTTTTTAATAGGATAAAAAATCAAGCGAGAAAATAATATAATTTTACTAATTAAATGATTTAAAATAACAAATATGTTTAACTTTATTTTTATAATATAAAAACTTATTATAAAATGATTTACCGATTCGAATGATTCGTGGTTCCCACTGCTTGTTGTTTAGTTCCCCCCGTTTTGCAATCCCAAACAGCCCCTGCTGGAACTGCAGTCCCAAACACCCCTGCTGGAACTGCAGTCCCAAACGCACCCTGCTGCGTTTCTGTTTGGTCGCTGCAGTCGCCTCAAAAACCACCAGCGCACCCTTGAGGGTCGCGGCTGGTCCCGAAAACAAAACACACTGAGACCTTAGGGTCTCGGTTTCTTTAAACCAAACACCCCCGATCATCATAAGCTACACAAACACCCCCCGTTGGGGTCTTTTGCTCGCGGCTGGGCCAAAAACAACACCCATGAGATCTGGTGGTCGTGGTTGTTCACCACCAAAACACTACCCCGTTTAAATCTTGATTACCACAGCAACCCCCCGCATGTTCTTATTTTTTTTTTCTCTTTTTTTTTTGATTTCACGAAATAAAGAAATAATAAGGAATGATTTACCTATCGGGATTGGGATTATACAGTGAATACAAATCGACTTTCTTGAAGGATCAAAACTGAATTCTTCCTTGTTTTGTTTTCATAGGCGGCGGCTACCAAAGGAATGAAAGAAAACCCTACTGCCCGTTCTTTTTTTTTTGTTAGTGAAGAGGGGACACCCCCGTTTGTTTTTCTTTTCGCCACTACTAGGCTGGGCCTAGAGCCCATTTATTTTTTTATTTATTTAAAATCCGGCCCTCTAGCTTTATATAGTTATTCTATTTTTTTTTTTTTAAACCTTTAAATTTATCTACATACTTTCGTGATGAATCTCGCGTGAACGCATATATGTTCGTAATAATTATTATCCTGAATAATTGCATATAGTTTTACATAATTAAAACTGCGTATTTAATATTCTGATTTTTAAATACGGGTTTTACAATTCTTCCCCTCTAAAAACAATAATTCGACCCCGAATTAAAGATACGACTATACTGGGTTTTACAATTCTTCCCCTCTAAAAAAGAGAAATTCGTCCTCGAATTAAAGGTAATAAGCTGATGAAGTTATAAGAACTGAAAGAACACGTAGACTGAAAAGACAATTAAGCTGAAGGATAAATTGTCTTCTAGTTAAGACATAATGCTACTGATAGGTATAAACCTGACATGACTGAAATGATCATGTAATGTGACATGGCTGAAGAGAACATGGAACGTGACATGACTGAAAGAACATAACTGAATTATTGAAGAAGATAATGAGAGGTCCAGATGGATTCCTCCGTTTCGAGTGGCCTCCCGCTCGAAACGATTCCTTCGAAGGTCTAACATAATAAATAAAATCTTGGTCCTGATGACCCTGTCCTGATGATGTTGAAAAGCTTCTGGTTTCATATTTAAGATGGATTTTCTGAACCTGAATGAATAAGCTATAGCATGTAGTATACATGAAACGGTACGTACAATTATCCTGAAAAGATAACATTTATATCTCTGAGCAAGCTGTTGAGAATATATATAGGGACGAACTACGTGAACAATTGTGAACATGCTAAGTGAGCAATCGTGAGCGTGGTTCATAATTATATGAGGAGCGCTGGCATGGAATTAGAATATGATAAGTGAATCATACTGTGAACGTGATACTAGACATATCATGAACGTATGCTGACTGAGGAAAGAATGCCAAGCGATACGGCCTGAGATGTGAAACGTCTGCCTGGTTATGGAATAGTTGTGCTAAACTTGAGTCTGATTTCCCAAGCTTTCTGTAACCGTATTCGGTAATAAACTGAGAAACGTGTATCGTGAAATGGCACACGAACTTGAACGCGAACAATGTTATGAACACAAACGTGAGCTTAAATTATGAGATAGCATAAAAGATGAACTAAAACAGCATCATGCTGCGAATGAGACGTAAACGTGAAAGTGAAAATAAACATGAACTTAAAGTGAACGTAAACATACACTTGATCGTGAACATGAATTCTGTCTGATCTGATGGTCAATGGAAATGCCTTGAATTCGTACGATTTACTGCTGAATTTCAAAATTTTCTGCAGATCTGCTACTGCGTGCTCCTTTCGGATGAAAGAAACGCGCAGGCTGATTACATGGTTGACGATAACTTAGATAGTATCATACTTTCTCTGATCCTGTGATAGCTGATAACAATTTCATGGACTTTCGTCTCATTTCTGTTCAGAAATTCCTAAGGGTTGTAGTAACTCACTAACATGACGACGTTCTATCTTGAACCTGTGGTATGTCAGGCATCCATATATGAACATAGCTGCATTATTGTGTGATACTGCTTCTATCAAAGTTTTTCCTGGGATTATGGAACATTCCGGTGGAATTCTGGTTGAATAGTCATAAATTTTTTAGTGAGAACTATCAGCAATTTCTACGGTAGCAGTCAATTGAGTTCTAGAAAAGTTTGTACTTCGTTCACAGGCGTCGGTCGGGACCATCAGGTGATGGCCTTCACCTTCGCAGCATTGTTTGAAATTTCTTTCTGCTAAGGTAGAATGCTCAGAAATTCCACCTTGTTCATTTGGAATTCCTATCGAAGATTTTGTACAACTGTGAGAAGATGATTCTCGTGTTCTTCTCTAAAATTTAGCAGATCATAATGTGATCAATGAATACGCTGACGATTTTGTCTGAGAATCATAGAAAAAATTTACTCATAAATTCCATAATATAGCTGGAGCATAGGGAGTTCAGAACTATAAAATCAAAATCCTTAGAGAGACTATAATATCTGCAACAGCAGTTCGGAAAACATCATGTTCTTCTCTCACCACTTCTGGCGGCATGATCGCAATTTGTTCTGGAAATATTTAAGATATCGTAGCAGATCAGATAAACCTGCTATTTATGGAATGAACATTGATTAAGAATGGTGATCTAGTAAAAATTTAGTGGTCGATACATGATTTCATGTTACTGGCTTTCTTCCTGATGGACAGAAAGCGGTGCATTTTCTGGTGATGTGCTAGGCGATTAAGCCTTGTTTCGGTAACTCTTGCAGCAATTGATGCAACTCTTTTAACGTAGCTAAAGCCCTGCAAATAAGATTTTTGAAGACAGGTTCCGTTCTTGAGACAAGCTCGATGTTAAATTATGTCTTGTAGTCAGGAATGAATTTCTGAAAAACTTTCTGAAATTATATCTGGAACTCTGGAATGGTCTGCTGATCATGAATTTAAGGAATTTCAAAAGTGAATTTATAACAGGTAGCTGAAAGGTCTTCGTAGCTTCAGAATAATAAGTCACTTGCGGTAAAGTATAACTTGTACTGATTTTCTGGCAGAAACTAAAATGACAATATTTGGGATCTAGTAAGACGGATGTCATCGTTAACTGAAAGAAAAACTTAATAAATCTGGGTGGTATGGTGGAGTCTTTCTGACTGGAAGGTATGTACTACATGATTTAAGATAAAGCTGACATATGAATACGTGAAGTAAACATGGCGACTTTTCACTAAATGTGTTCGTCTGTAACCTCACATAATGATTACCGTGTGTTTAATCTGAATAATAAACTAGTGTGGTGACTGAATTTTAATGATCTGATTCATGAGTGGCATAATAGAACGGGTATACTCCTTTCTGAAGGGTACTCTGAATTTCTGAGGGCCTGATTTAGAAACATACTGGAGTTATGAGTTTTGACTCGTATTTTGAGAAAAGATTCGTATGACGTGTACCATGACTAGTGTTCTGATATGTGTCTTCCTAAATGATACCTGAGACCTATGTCTCGACTGATGTCTTGACATGTGTTCTAGTGGATGAATCTGAATAAGGTTAAAAATATCTGGTAATTGCTAAGATTGGCGGACCGGTCAGACTACTGACCTCTTGTATTTCTGGTCATGTCCGTGCCGGAGTTCCGATGGTTACTGGCTGATTAATTATAAGTACGATGATTGTCACTACTGCTTTGTCTGTCACTTTATGATGGTAATTATCATGACCGTGATTCATGTAACTATTCTTCTGAGTGCCCGGCTGGGTTCCGGTTCCCACTCTTCTGAATGAACGGTTAGTTGAGTGAAGTGTGAAATCTAGCTGAGAAAGTAAAAAAAAAAATATGAAATGGAATGGTAGTGTCTGATGGTTGAAATTTTATTCTTGTCAGAAATTTCAAATTTATAGTTTTCGTCCTTTTTCTGTAGAATCTTCATTGTATGAACGACATCAGCATCTCGAAAGATCTCCAAAGTATCAGCAGCATCAGCATTTGTGAGGTCTTCAAAGTGTTAGCAGCATCAGCATCTAGTAAAATCTTCAACTCACGAGCAGCATCAGCACCTGGTAGAATATCGACAAGTGGAAACACCTGAGATGATTGAGGATCGATTAGCAATATCCATGGAGTAGGGTACCTGGTGTACACCTTGACTACTGTACATAAAGTACAAAATGAATACCGTACATGGAGTATATCTGAGACATTGTACGTGGAGTGCCTAGGGAATACTATACATGGAGATTTAAACGGTAGTAAACTGAACTGAAACGGTTAACATGATAGGCTGATAATTTCTGCGTAGACTTAATGTTGATTGTATAGAGGCGAAAGTATGATTAAACGGAGTTCCATCAACGTTCAGTATAAAGACATGATTGATAAAGACCAGAACATGATTTATCATGAAAACGGGTTTTACTGAAATTCTTTTGTGTCTTAGCATGGAGACATTTATCATTCTGCTGGACATAAGACCCTCGCACGGAGACATGAAACTGAAACAGCGTGGAAGCAACATCAACTTGAGATTGTGCGAACTGGATTGTTATAAAGACTATAAGAGTATAATCAACTAAAGTTTAACCTCAACTGACGTGGATGGCTAAGGTTCAATCCACATAATTCAAGGAACAAAACATATGACTATGTATGGGCGATTCTGGTTCGATCCATGCTTGTCAAAATTTCCTGAGAACTGTCATGTATAGAAATTTATAATCTGGGTCTAAATATGGTTGGCTGTAGTCCAATTTATTTTTGTCAAGATTTAATGAAATGTCATGATATGACAAATGTGAACAACTATGGATCGGTTCACAAAAACAACATTTGACTGAAAAGCATGGAATTTGATCTGAACATTGGTGAACGTATATGGGTTGGTTCACCACGTAATATTGGACTGAAAACATGAATCTGACATGAGTAAGGATAAGCGCCCCTGATCAATTCACCTATACAAAAATCCGAACGGCAAGGGTGAACGCCTATGGTCAGTTCACCAAAACGATAACTCGCTAAAAACACATGCGACTAAGTATGGCTAGTTATGTATCAACCTTTTGCTTAGTCAAAACTTAAGAAAACTGACTGATAAATGAAGAAAACTGACTGAATAAGCCATGAGAAACGTGAAAGATAACAACGCCAAAATCTGGGAAGTTCCTGGTGACTACCCACTAGTCACAGGTCAAGTTTTAGAGCCTACAGGTCGAACCTTGCTGCTCTGATACCATAATTGTAACACCCCACTTGGATAAGTGGACCGTTACGTCTATTTATGGCGTGTCATCAAAGCATAAGGTAAATGTCCTAAAACATTAACTGACCATAAAGGAAATATTGGAATCAAACATCGGCAATCCAAACATAAGCCCAAAACATGAAAAGTAAAATACTGAATGAAAGGACTAAACAATGTCCAAATAAGCGGAATAATGTAAGAAATGCATAAGGTAAGAAGTCTGGATAGCTCCCATCCAAACACACATGTTCTTAGAATCCTAAAAGCGTCCTGGGGTACCTGCCGTTAGAACATGAAAGGAACTACGGCTGAGCATAACGCTCAGTGAACGGATATAAAGCATGATAAGAATATACATAATGAAACAAGCGATAGAATACTGAAGCTGTAAGACTGATATGTAACATGTGGTAGAACTCTGCATAAAATCTGAGAAACCTGGTTCATATATACTGATACTGAAATATAACTATTAATTCTGAAAACATGCATTTACTGTATTTTATTTGCCAGAGCTTATATAGGTCACGTGCTGTAACAACCGTGCATGAATAACTGGAGGGGTGACCTCATCATGCTATAGAGGGGTGACCTCTAAATAACTGTGCTGGGTGGAGGGATCAGCTCCAATGTGAAGGATGTAGAGCACACACCACATTCACCCTGATAACTTGTAACACATATAAGCCTAGGATGCATCCATACGCCCCACTAAAACATACATATAAAAATGGCCAAACTGAACATGAGTGGGACGATGCAGGATATCACTCTCCTGCATGTGAGTCACGAAACCGGTGCCTCTAGTGCCGTGGTTACGGTACCTCCGTAACTAGTACATAAACTGGCCGTGCTTGTATATAACGCTCAGGCAATTTACTTAGTTATTAACATGATTACTGATAAACTTAAACATATACTGGGGAAAACATTTGGCTGCAGACGGGAAATCCTAATCATGCATAGGAAAGGAAGTCCTTACTGAAAGGACGGAAAATCCGTACCTCGTGTCCAGTACTGAAATAAGACTGAAAGCTGACGGATCGAATCTGACTTCACGGATACTACATAAATAATGGACGCGAAAATAAGTTGACTGATATCCATTTATTTTATTGATCTTAATTGTTCTCAGTTTGATTCAAAACTGTCTTGGTATTTTAATACTATATAATAAGATAAATCTGAATGTTCTGTCTTATTTCTAATAAGTGTATTCTTAAAATTCTGATTACCGTATGATATGTATTTCCAATATTTACGATCTTATTAAAAATAGTAACCTGTCATACATAGAAAGTTTCCTGATTTAGAAAATATTTCTAATTTAATATCTTTAAATTTAAATCATTAATAAATCATATGTTTTTAATAGGATAAAAAATCAAGCGAGAAAATAATATAATTTTACTAATTAAATGATTTAAAATAACAAATATGTTTAACTTTATTTTTATAATATAAAAACTTATTATAAAATGATTTACCGATTCGAATGATTCGTGGTTCCCACTGCTTGTTGTTTAGTTCCCCCCGTTTTGCAATCCCAAACAGCCCCTGCTGGAACTGCAGTCCCAAACACCCCTGCTGGAACTGCAGTCCCAAACGCACCCTGCTGCGTTTCTGTTTGGTCGCTGCAGTCGCCTCAAAAACCACCAGCGCACCCTTGAGGGTCGCGGCTGGTCCCGAAAACAAAACACACCGAGACCTTAGGGTCTCGGTTTCTTTAAACCAAACACCCCCGATCATCATAAGCTACACAAACACCCCCCGTTGGGGTCTTTTGCTCGCGGCTGGGCCAAAAACAACACCCACGAGATCTGGTGGTCGTGGTTGTTCACCACCAAAAGACTACCCCGTTTAAATCTTGATTACCACAGCAACCCCCCGCATGTTCTTATTTTTTTTTCTCTTTTTTTTTTGATTTCACGAAATAAAGAAATAATAAGGAATGATTTACCTATCGGGATTGGGATTATACAGTGAATACAAATCGACTTTCTTGAAGGATCAAAACTGAATTCTTCCTTGTTTTGTTTTCATAGGCGGCGGCTACCAAAGGAATGAAAGAAAACCCTACTGCCCGTTCTTTTTTTTTTTTTTTTTTTTGTTAGTGAAGAGGGGACACCCCCGTTTGTTTTTCTTTTCGCCACTACTAGGCTGGGCCTAGAGCCCATTTATTTTTTTATTTATTTAAAATCCGGCCCTCTAGCTTTATATAGTTATTCTATTTTTATTTTTTTTATTTTTTTTTTAAACCTTTAAATTTATCTACATACTTTCGTGATGAATCTCGCGTGAACGCATATATGTTCGTAATAATTATTATCCTGAATAATTGCATATAGTTTTACATAATTAAAATTGCGTATTTAATATTCTGATTTTTAAATACGGGTTTTACAACTGGTCTCAGCCAGCTACTCAGCAGCAGCCTCATCAGCCAAGGGAAACAGTCAGACTAACGACCGTTCTGCTACGGATAGGCGTGGCGGTAATGATAATTATCGTAACAACGCTGGATACTCCAACAGCAGCAGGTCCTAATACTTACGCATTTCCTTACGATTTCATGTTATAACTCATATTCTGACACTTTACCAAAACTTCTACCAGGAACCATGGAAACGGTAGGGACCAGAACCAGAGAGGTTCACAGCCTAGCTGTCCAGCTATCACTGGTATTCAATCCTACGATTATCCGCATTGTCCTTTGTACCCAATTATCATGTCTTATGTAAAATGTTTTATCAGGTTCCCGGCCAGCCAGAGCACCTGCTGGAGGATTTACTCATCCTCTTTGCTCTACTTGCCACCGTAGGCACCCAGGGCCATGTCGCCGTAATACTGACGCGTGCTTCAAGTGTGGTCTTCCTGGCCATATCATGAAGGATTGCCGTAAGGGCGAGATGGAGGGTACATCGGGACATGATGATACTAAGCCGCCTCATACTACCGGGCGTGTCTATGATACACTTATTTTCATTGGGTTCAAAATTGTTGTTCTCGGTATCTCCTCGAATTGATCACGGCTCTAAGTGGAATGATTTTTTCTTGGTTAATTAATAAAAAAGGCGTGTTGGTTTGTTTATCTATTTTAAACTAATGACAAATAAGTAAGTGTCGAAGAGTAAAATTTAAAGTTTGAAAGATTAAACTAGATTGACAAGTTAAAAGTAAATGCTTGAAAACGTAAAGAAAAGATTTGACTAATACTTTGAAAACTTAATTGAACTAATACTTAAAAACTTGTTCTATCGGAATATTGAAAATAATTCATATCGGAATGCATCAAAGAAATAAGCATCGGAATATAACTACAACAACCATCGGAATGTCAAAGTGGAGTCCATCGGATGTCCATGTTAGTCACCATCGGAATACTCAAAAAACAAAGCTGTCGCAATGATGGCTGTCGGAATGTAGCTATCGGAAAGTTCTAGATCGGAATGTCAGATCGGAATATCATAAACTAAAAATGGGCAGAGTTTCGATTCAAAAAGGACCTTAAATCCCGTCGGAATGTGCGATCGCACTAAGCGATCGCAATCCCAGATCGGAATAAGGGGAATGACAACCTGATCGCAAAGTAAAACCCTTAAGGGTTATTTCATTCAAAATAAGTACCCGTCGGAATGTGTGTAAACCCTGATGTTGCGATGGAAGGAATGTAATTCCGAAATTGGTGGCAACTTAAAAAACTCAATAAGCAAAATCAATAAGCTAAGTAATCCAAAACTTAAATAACTTAAAAAGCTTAAATTCGACAACTTGTAAAACGTAAACAATTATAAACCGTATGAAACTGTTGATCCCAAACTTAGATCGATTAGCTTTGTGTATACGAGATTAGATCAAGTATAACACGTAGAGAAACCTTTGTTATATGCTTTGTGAATCTAAGTATTATGCGGAATTTAATACTTAAACAAGAACACAAGATGTAAACAAAACTTTCACTTTGATTATCAATGTCGAACTTGCTTACAATGAAAGATGTTTACGAATGAAAACTTAATGAAAACTTGATATTAAACATTAACCTAAAGGCCTTCTTTTATAGACTAAGAAGCCTTGTACAATAAGCTACGTATCAACTATTCTAGGTAAAGATAAACATAGAAAATACACTGTCGTTTCTATCCTTACTAGAAGTATTCTAGAACATAATAAACGTGTAGCTCATATCTTCCATCAGTGCTTGTCTTCAATCTGTCAACGCTTGACTTTAACTTGTCAACGCTTAAGCTGTCAGCGCTCACTTTGCTCTTGTCAACGCTTGAGTTGTTCTTGTCAGCGTTCAAGTGATCTGGCCTTAATTTATTCCCAACAATCCTCCCCTAAACTTGATATCCACTCTTATGATCAAGTTTCTGAATAAACATTAAGAACTTGGAGGAGTCTGACAAACCTTATCATATTGGTAATAAATAAATCTGATCAAATTCTTTGCCACATCACTTGTATAGTCTATCTCCAACTGGGTGTCCTTCATCTTTTCCAAAACAGCCTTGGATATGAAATACTGAGCATCTACAAGTAAATACTCAGCAAACTTTGTAGAACTCAAATGATATACACCAGCAGCTGAATATAACCTCCATTGAAGACCACTGAGATCATCTTCAAGATCCTTCCATATTTCAGGATCTTCCTCATTTGTCCCACACATTCTTTTGAATGTGGTCCAAAGTTTTATTCCATTAGCTGAAGTTGGTGCTTCAGCCTCATACTTGGTCTCTAGCAACCTCCAAAGGTCCACCAAGTCTTCTCTATCACAACTTGCAAATAAAGATATGAGAGTGGTAAAAGTGTGTACCTCCTTGCCATATCTTCCAATCTTCCAGAATCCACATTCATCTTCATCATAACTCACAATTGGATTCCTGGAATCTAGTGGTAACACATGCACCATATCTGAAGCTTCTAATGGGGAGAGCTTGAGGCTCTTTCTAATAACTGCTTCACTTTGATATAGTTGATTCATATCTTTTGGAAACTCAAGTGTAAATCCCTTCTTCACTGGTCTGGGAACTATCATAGCTTTCTTGATTTCCATCTCTTCTACAAGTTGCTCCTTTCTTTCATCTGAAAGAAGTCTGAAAGTGTTTTCTTCCTGCACTTTCACCCAAATAGGATAAGCCCTATGTTCCAACTCATCAAATGTCAAAGCCTTCAGCTTCTGATGTGTCCATCCAACTCCATGACATCTGAGCAACATAAAGTAGAGCTTCCTTCTATCCCTTTTCAACTCAGAGAGAATGTTGCTTGCCTTGTGCTTCAAAATCACCTTACAATCCTTCTGAACTCTAAGAAGAATTTCCAAACCCCATATCTGATCTGAAATGGTCAAGTCTGGATTATCCATACAGCTTTCTTCCCAAGAATTGTACATCTGAACCACCTCTGGCATATCAAAATCAATCTACAACTTTAAATCTCTCAGCTTTTCCCTAGCAAGCTCATCACCATACTCAAGCCTTTCTGGTTCAATAATCATCACACTTGAGTCTGAGCTAGATCCATCACTTTCTTCTTCAGAAGTCACAACAAATGGTGACTTTTCCTTTTCACCTTGTTCCATCATTTGCTCAGCCAATCTTCTATCAAATTCAACCTAAGCTGCATTCTTTGGAACAATTTCTTCTACCAACTTACCCTTACCCTTATCTGATGGTGCAATGTTTGGTAAGGTAGATGGTAATACCTGAGTAGGAACATTCTTGATGATAGATGATGACTGGAATACATCACCTCCATATGCAGATCTGTCAACGTCTAAATTTCCTCTATCAGCGCCCAAAATACATCTATCAGCGTCCAAATTTGTCTTGTCAACGCCCAAATATTTTCCCTCAGCGCCTTGTGTAACCTCTCTCAACATAGCTGTAAATGATAAATTTAGATTGGTTGGAGAGATTAAGGACGTATCAAAACCTGTTTGTTCCTTCAAAGTAGTAAGAGCTTCAGCAACATCCATTGATCGACCATCTTGACTGCTCTTATCACTTAGATTTCTTTGATCTTCCTCCCCTTTGGAAGACTCCTCCATACCTCTCCTTGCATGATCACTCTCCAAAACAACAATCCTCTCCCTCAATTCCTTGAGTTCAAGGCCTTGTTTGCTGACAATTTGTACTAAGTCTGCATTCTGCTTTTGCAAGCTAATGCAGACAGCCGTCAATTCCAAAAGAGTCATTGGTTCCAGTCTGCCCTCATCTGAAATGGGGATTTGACCTCCCAAGTCAGGTTCATTGGGCATGGATGAGGACTTAATTATGGTGGGACTGCCTTGGCCAGCTTCTAAGCCAGAACCAATAGTCCCAGCCTCATCCAGGTCACCAGCCACACTTGTGGTGGTGGTTCTCTCTGCTTCATGGCTAGGACCACCAGAGGAGAACACTCTAGCAGTCCTTTGGCGTTTAATCAACCTATATTCAGGTGGTGTGGAAGATGGTGTGGAAGAATGGGTAGATGTGGGTTGGTTAAGGGGTGTTTGGGATTGTGATGGTTGGGTGTCAGCATTGGAAATAGGCACATCAACGCCCACATTAGATGTGTCAGCGTCAAAGGGTTCTTGGTCAAGTTGCATTTGTTCAGGTGAGGGTAAAGGTTCAGGGATAGGTTCAAGTTGTGGATGAGGGTCAATATGAGGTTGGGGGTCTGGTTGGGGTTGTGCTGCTGCAATAACAGCAAGCATGGCTGGGGTTAAAGATAAGTCCCTATGAGGTGGGGAATTCATCTTGGTAAAAATAGCTTTCTTTTGTTCAGGGATTTTATAAAAATCATTGTGATCCCTTGAACAATATCTTTGATCATCAAAAATCATTTGCAGAAAACGAGGATAAGCTAAAGTCATTTTTGTCCCCTTGTTTTTACACATTCCTTCAAAAATCATTTTAGACCAGTTATATTTTTGCCCTGTTGCAATACACACAATAGCAGTTGCAATGGATCTATTGATCTCATTGTGTGCAGTACATTTGGGACTCAAACATTGAAGGAGAATGTGAATGAGGTACTTCCAGGCTGGGGGAAATTCCTGCTTATGGTACTTATTAAGAGTACCTTCATCAGGAATAGGGTATCCCAAATCCCTAAGCCCTTGTTCTATTTCAGTTATGGGAAGAATGGTTATACCATCAGCATCATCAAGATGCAAGGCCTGGCGTACCAAGGCCTCAGTAACCACCCAAGATCTCCCATGAATAATAGAAGTTAATGTGGTCACTCCATTAACTGTTGAGGAACTGACAGTGTTCCAAAACTGTTTAATGTGTGTGACTGGAATGAGTGGTGCATGAGAAAGAGCATACCTTAATGGGGATGCGTTCAAATACGCCACCATTTGTGTGTATTGAGGGAATAAAGTATTATCAGCAACAAGATAAGCAATCATGTTGTGTTGAGACTTGAACCCCAAATCCAATTCTGCTGAGTTAAATCTTGGTGCCATTGATGAAAGCTGTTAATTTGAAGTATAGAAGATGAAGGTTGTTAAGAGAAAAGTGTTAGACAAGAATTATAGATACCCTGTTTAAAAATAGGAGCCAAATTTATAGGAGTGGATGAATGTATGTGATTGGCCCAAAAATAGGAAAAGATTTTCAAAAACTAATCATGAAAATATTGAAAAAGTTATAAGTTATCTCATGCATTTAATGAAAGTAACAACTCCTAAAATTACGGCTTGAAAATATGTCAAAAAGTAACAACTGGGTAGGTCCCATTGAGTGTCAACGGTCAAATATAACCCATCAACGCCCAACGGCTATAATCTTGTCAACGTTCGCCTAAAGCCATGTCAGCGTCCAATTTGGTCACAACAACGCTTGGAAAAATCTTGTCAGCGTCCAAAAATAAAACTGTTTTTAAAAAGTGAAAAATGACCTTAACAAGTAATTTATCCTAGAGAAAGTAACCAAAATCTGATAATTATTATAGGGCGGCAAGCACTGTCCAGTTATGCACACTTGCATAAGCAAGATAGACATAACAGTCCTCTAGTGTCCCTTGCTAACCAAAATTCTTAACAACCAAGTTACCTCATAAAATCCTTGTTACTCCCAGGTAAATCCCATATCAAAATGATTTCCAAGTCTCCCAACAGACCACAACCAATTCTAGGCCAAAAATGTCTTGGCATCATGCAAAGTTGATATACTATGCATGCTACAGTGCCTCATGGTTTAGTAAAACTAACCCATACTCACCTGTGGACACAATCTAGAATTGTGATAAGAGTATCATATGGATACCCAAAAATCCTAAAGGTTCCTAAAACCTCCCCTTAAACAAAGATACAAAGAGTTTGCTAAAAACATGCATGAACATAAAAAATTTATGTCAAGATAGGAATGAAACATTCCAACCATCATCCATAAATAAAAACTTGTCCAAATGCTTCTCCTTTGATCCATAAGCAACTCTGTATCCAATGGTATACTGCTAACACCATCTGCACATTTAGATTGAAAACCACAAAACTAACATTGTTGCTGACAACGCCCCGATAACACATAACAGCGTTGAAGGAAGCTTTGTCAACGTTAGACAATTATATTGCTGACAACGTTGTAAAAACACTTATCAGTGTTCAAACAACCTTTGGCAGTGTTAGAAAAATATAGTGGAAAATCTAAATCATCAATAAGACCAATAATAATAATGCATCATCCTGTACATACTTTTACAAAAAGAATCCAAAACACATACTTAAGTGAGATTAACCATTCCAATACTTGTTACCAAGTACTGAAATCTTCCAGTATCAAAAGGTTTAGTTAATAAATCTGACACATTTTCCTCAGTGTCAACCCTATCTGGTTGTATTAAACCTTTCTCAAAGCAATCTCTTATAAAATGGTGTCTAATTTCTATGTGTTTAGTTTTAGAATGATGCACAGGATTCTTAATGATGCATAAAGTACTATTATTGTCAACAAATATCTTAGTATGCATGAAATTATACCCATAATCCAACAGCTGGTTCTGAATCCACAACACTTGACCACAACATGCTGCTGCAGCCACATATTCTGCTTCAGTTGTAGAGTTAGCCACCACTGTCTGTTTCTTGCATTGCCAAGATATTAATCTGCTCCCAAGAAATTGACATCCACCAGTTGTGGATTTCCTATCAAACTTGTCACCACCATAATCACTATCTGAATATGCAATCAGCTCCAATGGTGAATCCTTTGGGTACCACAAACCAAGAGTAGGGAAACATCTTAGGTACCTAAAGATCCTCTTCACAGCATAAAGGTGACATTCTTTGGGAGTCACTTGATGGCGTGCACATGCACACACAGCAAACATGATATCAGGTCTGGAAGCAGTAAGATACATCAAGGATCCAATCATGGATCTATAATGCCTGACATCAACATCTTTCCCATCTCCAATCTTTCCCCAAGGGTGTTCTCTATCCATAGGAGTAGAAGCCCTCTTTTCATGTGGAGAAAAGCCAAACTTCTTCAAGATTTCAGCAACATATTTGTCTTGGGAGATGAAGATACCATCTTCTTTCTGCTGAACTTGTAAACCAAGAAAGAAGTTCATCTCCCCCATAGCACTCATCTTGAATTTGTCTATCATGAGCTTGGAGAAATCCTCACTCATCTTTGGATCAGTAGACCCAAAAATGATATCATCAACATAGACCTGCACAAGCAACACATCTTTGCCTTTCTTCTTTGTAAATAGTGTCTGATCTATGGTGCCCCTCTTGAATCCATTATCCACCAAGTAAGTGGACAAAGTACCATACCATGCTCTAGGGGCTTGATGAAGGCCATACATATCCTTTTTGACTCTATACACTTTATCTGGATGCTCTGGATCCTCAAAACCAGGAGGTTGCATGACATAAACTTCCTCAACTATGGTGCCATACAAGAATGCACTCTTTACATCCATTTGATAGACTGTGAAGCCCATGCAAGATGCATAGGCTAGAAAAATCCTAATAGCTTCAATCCTTGCAACTGGTGCAAAAACTTCTTCATAGTCTATCCCCTCCTCTTGTGTATAACCTTGAGCCACTAACCTTGCCTTGTTTCTGACCACAATACCTCTTTCATCTCTTTTGTTCCTGAGAACCCATCTTGTCCCTATTGGTCTGACATATCTAGGACAATCAACCAGCTCCCAAACATCCTGAATAGCAAATTGGTGAAGCTCATCCTGCATTGCTTCCACCCAACTTGGTTCTTTGAGAGCATCAAATATCTTCTTGGGTTCTTCTTGTGACAGAAAACATGCAAACAAACATGCTTGTACAAGAGGGGTATCAACCTTCTTGTGTATATTGGCAATAAATCCACCAAGACTTTGATGGGATCTTCTTGTCTGAACTGGAGTCATAACATCACCAATGATCTGAGATGGGGGGTGATTCTTCATTGTGGAAGTGAGAACTCCTCCTTCAAAAAGTCTGGTGTCCTCAACTTCACGCTCCATGTTGCCAATATCTTCTTCATCAGACTCTCTTTGAGCAACAGGAATCTCTTCATGGACATTGGAAGGTCCACCTTGTTCAAAACTGGAAGAGAAAAGATGCCCATAAGTGTTGTCAACGTTTGAATCTTGGTTGTCAGCGTCAGGGCTGATAGCGCCTGAAATGTTGTTGTCAACGTCTGAATTGGTCTTGTCAGCGCTGGATTTTCCTTTGTCAGCGCCTGAAGAACCATGCATGTTTGTATTTGGTGGTATTTGGAAACCACCATTATCTTGTCTAGCAGCAGCAGCAGCAGCAAAAGCATCAGTCCAAATGGGAATAGTAACATATTCAAATGTAGGAGATGCCTTTTCTGCTTGTGATCCAACCCTTTCATCAACCTGTGTACCTGAAACATGAACAACTTGTTCCTCCATAACATTTGAAGTTACCTTCATAATGTCTGGATTAGTGACAGGCATATAATTTAAAGTTCTAGATAAGGGTTCCAAATCAAACAACCAATTAGGACCACTTTCAGGATCACTAGGTTTATTCTCTAAGAACCTAACATGTACTCTTTCAACAATACGTTTGTCCTCCTTAAGATAAACCCTATAACCCTTGCTCTGCACTGAATACCCCATGAAGTAACCTTCATCACCTTTTGCACTAAATTTCCCTAAGGCATCACTAGTGTCTAAGACTACTACATGACATCCAAAAGGTCTGAGAAAACCAATATTAGGTTTTATTCCCCAAAGTAACTCATAAGGTGTCTTGTTCTGAATTTTGTTAACCAATGCTCTATTTTGCACATAGCATGTTGTATTAACAGCCTCAGCCCAAAAGGCTATGGGAAAGTGAGCATCAGCCAACATTGTTCTGGCTGCTTCAATTAGGGTTCTATTCTTCCTTTCAGCAACCCCATTTTGTTGTGGGGTTCTAGCAATACTAAACTGCCTAGTAATTCCCTTCCTGGCACAAAAATCATCTAGCTTCTTGTTCCTAAATTCTCCACCATTATCACTCCTAAGCATCTTAACCTCATTGCCAGACCTTTTCTCAATTTGAGTGATAAATTCAATAAGAACATCAGCTGTGTCACTCTTCATAGCTAGAAAGAATGTCCAAGTAAACCTAGAAAAGTCATCAGTGACAACAAAACAATATGATTTTCCATTCAAACTTTCTATATTAGTTGGACCAAAGAGGTCCATGTGAAGCATATGAAGAGGTCTGGAACTAGTATGCACCTGCTTGGACTTGAATGAGACCTTGTGCTTCTTGCCTTTAAGACATGCAACACAAGAGTGGTCATTGTGGAAGGCCTTCTCAGGCAAACCATCAACTAAACCAAGCCTCACAAGTCTATTTATGTTTTTAAAATTTATGTGCCCTAGTCTCTTGTGCCACAAATTACTTTCATCTACTGAGGCCTTAGCATAGAAACAAGAAATATTTGCATTCACTTTAATCCAATTTAAATTCACATTGTATATGTCCTTATTCCTAGGTGTTCTATACTCAATGTACTTCTCATCAGGGATCTTAAAATCCTTGCTTAACACCAAACACTCAGTATCAGTGAAAAGAACCTTATTTTTGTTATCACGTACTTGTGATACACTAAACAGATTATAATCCAGTTCTTTTACCAGGAAGACGTTCTCAAAACGTAGATTATTGGTAATAAGGGTTCCTTTGCCTGTGATGGTGCCGTAGCCCCCTCCAAAGTATACCTTATCACCATCTTGAATAGGAGTGAAGTTCGTCAGATAGTCTTCCTTTCCTGTCATGTGCCTTGAGCATCCACTATCCCAATATCCATAATCATTGATCTGCTTTTGAATGCCCTGCACATAAAGAAAACAAATTAGTTTTCTTTGGGAACCCAAGTCTCAGAAGACTTAGATTCATCTGGTTGTTCAATAAGAACAGACTTAGTTCTCACAACAACCCCATTATCATCCCTTTTTGGATGAAATACCCAGTTAACCCCAATTGGTTTTGTAATGACTTTTGAAATATAATTAAACCTGTTGCAAGTCACTGAAATTCCATTATTATTAGGGTTTTGATCTTTCTTGGGTCTCCATGTTAAGCTTGAAGAAGCTTTAGACCCCTTACCTTGTGGCTGCAAATACTTAGGTCTGGTCACGTTTCTGTCAGCGTTGGATTTTGTCCTGTCAACGCTGAAATTACCCTTGTCAGCGTTGAACCTAGGGTTTGCTACAGGAACCCATTGCCTATTTGACCAGGTATCTGTCTTTTGAAAAGGTCTTTGTCCATGAGTGTTAGACCTTCTAGTAAAGAATGGGGCTGGTCTAATCACTTGTGGACTTTGCTGCACACAAGGTCTGGGTCTGACAATGTTTGACTTCCTAACAACGTTGACTTTCTTCCTATCAGCGCTGAAATTGTTCCTATCAGCGCTGGCTTTGGGAGCGTTGACACACTTGTATGCCAAATGTGAAAACCTACCACAAGTATAACAGGCTTTCTTAGACACATTCTTAGGTCTAGAAACAAAGAAACCTGTTCCATGATTGTTGACTTGGCTTTTGGGTGACCTATTATTCCTATACATCTCTGCATATTTAATGGTAGGTCTTCTAACAGTGTTGGAGCCTAGGTCAACAGCTTCACCAGTAACTGGGTGAGTAACCTTAATGGGTGGAGATTCATTGGGACTTTCACATAGCAAACCTCCCTTAACAAATAAAGTAGGGTTAGCTTTCTTCCACTCATTTAGGTCAGTCAGTTTTTGTTGATACTCTTCTACTGGGGTGACAACTCTTGGTGGAGGAATAAATTCCTCTTCTTGGCATTCTGGAATACCAGTCCAAGATAAATCCTTTCTAAGGACACCATAGAACTCACCAGCTGGTGGTGGAACCAGAGAGTAATCATTCTCATTCATCCCAAGCCCAGTCATATCCTTAGGATCTCTTTGTTTAGCTACACAGTCTCCTAGGGCTTGGGTGGCTCTATCAAATCTTTGAATCTTGAGGTCAACATTATTTTTATTCTTAATGGCCTCATCTAACTTAGCCTGTAGGTCTTTATTGACCTTTGACATGATATTTCTAATATCCATACTACCCTCTAGCTCATGTTTTAAGATATTTATCTTATCTTTTAAATCAAATTCCATTTTCTTGTATTCAGAAACGGTTTTCTCAGTTTCAGTAAGAGCTAGTTGGTAATTGGATAATTTACACCTTTCAGTGCTCATATCCTCTTTTAGTTTTAACACTTCTTTGTTAAGTCTGTCAGTGTTTAACCTACAACCTTTGCTACAAAAAGCATCATCATATACCTCATTATCAGATGAAGAGGAGGAGTGTGCCATGAGAGCATATTCAATATGCTCTTCTTCTTCAATATCAGCAATCAAAGCTTTGTCCTCTTCAGCATCCTTAGCCAGATAGCTCCAATCCCATCCAGTACCATCAATTCCTTGAACTGCAACCATGGCTTTGGAGTCTTGAGCTTTAACCACCTGACTTGAGGGTTTACCTGCATCAGATCTTCTAGGAGATCTGCATTCCCTCATGAAGTGCCCCATGCGATGGCAGTTGTAGCACTCAACTTTGGATTTATCAAATCCAGCAGTGTCTTTAGCATTGAAGGTCATCTTCTTCTTGAACCTTCTATTCCACCTATTTGCTCTTATACTAGCAAGAGCCATATTCCACTTGATGTCCATTTCTTCCAAGTGTTCATCACTTATCTGCTCAAGGTCCTCATATGTAATCACTGAACCATTGGGCAAAGAAGCAATGTAAGCACAAACAGTATCCAAATCCAAACCAGCAGGTTTAACTCTTGGGGAGTCATTCATGAATGTGTCAGCGTCTGAAAAGGAGACGTTGACAGGACTTGTTCCAGCGCTGACAAATGATGATCCAGTAACTGGATGCATAAAAGAGTCCTTCTGATTGAATTGACCTTCACTATGAGAGAAGAAGGCCATGTTGCTGGTGCTAGCTTTGCTTGAAAGAGTTTCATCTTCCAACAGTCTTAGTTTGTTGTAGATGTCATCAAACGAAGAGCTCTTGTGAGTATTATTGGCAAGAATAGATCTTGCCTCAATCTTCCATGTCTCACCAAGACTTTTCAGAAAAGTAGCATTGGTGTCAATATCACCAACTTGTGTCCCCATGAAGGACAATTTGCTTGTGATGTCAAGCAATCTGCTTCTCACACTGCTCAGTTTCTCATTGGGCTGAGCTTTGAAGACAGCATAATCATGCAGAAGTTGCTTTTTCTTTTCTTCCTTAGTTTCTGCATTACCACCATATGCAACTTCAATTGCTTCCCAAAGATCCTTAGCAGATTCATAGCTTCTATATTTGTGTTGATTTTCTTGTACAAAGACACTTTCAGAATTTTTAGGGCTTTCATGTCAGCCCTTTTCTTTGCAATATCTTCAGCACTTACAGCTCTACCATCTCCAGGTTTTTCTTTCTTATCTTCATCAGGACATCCTTCAACAGCTATTCTTGCCGCAATGGCATTCTGAATCTTTTGAGCATTATTGAATGAGTTTCCATATTCAATAATGTCCCAGAGTGTGTAGTCAAAGATCCCCAGATATTGTTCAAAGTTGAACCTCCATGAGTCAAAGTTGGTTGCATCAAGCATGGGAATCTTGATGTTTGGTAAGGATGAGGAGGAGGAGGTTATTGCTTCAGACATGATGTTTTTAGGGTTTTGAGAAAATTAGGGTTTTGGTGTTCGTATATCGTTCTGGTGTTCTTCAAAGATCAAAAGTTTCTCAACAAGCTCTGATACCACTTGTTGATCCCAAACTTAGATCGATTAGCTTTGTGTATACGAGATTAGATCAAGTATAACACGTAGAGAAACCTTTGTTATATGCTTTGTGAATCTAAGTATTATGCGGAATTTAATACTTAAACAAGAACACAAGATGTAAACAAAACTTTCACTTTGATTATCAATGTCGAACTTGCTTACAATGAAAGATGTTTACGAATGAAAACTTAATGAAAACTTGATATTAAACATTAACCTAAAGGCCTTCTTTTATAGACTAAGAAGCCTTGTACAATAAGCTACGTATCAACTATTCTAGGTAAAGATAAACATAGAAAATACATTGTCGTTTCTATCCTTACTAGAAGTATTCTAGAACATAATAAACGTGTAGCTCATATCTTCCATCAGTGCTTGTCTTCAATCTGTCAACGCTTGACTTTAACTTGTCAACGCTTAAGCTGTCAGCGCTCACTTTGCTCTTGTCAACGCTTGAGTTGTTCTTGTCAGCGTTCAAGTGATCTGGCCTTAATTTATTCCCAACAGAAACGAACTTAAAAATGATTAAAACCCTTGTGAAATCCGAAAAGTAATAAGCTAAACTTGAAATAAGCTACTAAGCATTAAGAGCTTATAGCCTATACACGTAAGAGCTTAACAAGGATTAAAAAGACTACCCTTTCAACCTTTAAACACCAAACGAAATCAATCCGTATGGATTATGGTTTTCGGATAAAAAGCAAAGTGAAACCAAGAAATGAAGAAGAAGATTGACGAACACAAACTTAAACTTAAACTTTTAATTAAAAGAACTCAAAGTACAAAGATTAATAAAAAGCTTAAAATTTGAAAGATGAAAACAAAGAAAAAGTTTAATAAGAGAAAGTTTGGAACTTTCTCTCTCTAAAACTAGAGAAATGAAAAACTAAAACTAAGACTAGCTAAGTGCTCCAAATTTGTGAAGTAGAATCATATATATAGGCGTGTGATGTGGGCTTTGTGAATGGGCTTTTGTTTGGGCTTCTTTTCTTCTTTCTTCTTTAGTCTTCACGTTTCTTTAAATAAACGTTTCCGACTTTGGATTTTGAGAAGTGTCGGTGAATAATTCCAACTCGTCTTATAATCCTTTGTTTAATAGACTCGAGTTCTTCGACATATATGAATCTTCCATCTTTGGCTCTATTCTTCGATAAATCTTCAAATAGGCACAATGACTTCAAATCTTTTGCATCTCTTGGACAATAGACTTCGTCTTGAGTCTTTTTCCTCGATAAAACCCGTGCAATCCCATGTTTTCTCCATTATCCATCTAGTTGGCTCTGAAAACACAATAAACACAAAAACCACGCATAATTCCAAACAAATGATATTAAATACGCTTTTTGGTCTCGTTTTAGCCAGAATTAAGTGGTAAAAGGATGGGTGTTTTCACACCTATCAAATCCCCTACACTTAACCATTGCCATGCCCTCATGCAATGCTTAGTGATAAAGCAAATTTACACTTTTCTCATAATCAATCAACCTTGGCCTTATTAAAATACTACTTAAACAAAAATTAAAGTACTAAGAGAAATTAAAATCTTTAAAGTAAACAAAAGGATAGAAAACCATTTTCACTTGAAAATAGCTATATGAGAATAACTTGCAAAGAGATCAAGGACTTACATTAGGGCTTTGGTGCTGCGAAGATTTATCACCCTCAAGTTTCACGTTCCCCAAACTAAGCTTAAAAACGAGATCATTGTTATTATAAGTTAGTAAATCAAACACTTACACACATGGCTAATTATATGCTTAAACTCCCTTATTCCTAGGTGTATCTCTTATATTTTATTTTTGTCTTAGAATGATCATGAAGATGCATTTTTGGACTTATTTCGATAGTTTATTTAGGATGAAAGCAAAGTAGGACGATTTGATCAATAGTTAGCTAAAGGACAAAATCTCTTAAAACTGCTTCTCGGGATATCAAAAAGTTCATATCTTGGCATAACTTGGTTCACGATTTGAGACCTTTCTCGGGCCGATATTTGGCATGTACTTCATACTTCATATCTTGAGAGACGTGCTTGAGATAATGGTCTTCTCATCGTTAATAGAGTTTCTTCACTTGGAGGCTTTTGAGGGGTACTCCAACTTTGTTGACCACGACTTCATGATTATTTCTTCAATCTCTAATTGGGATTTTGAGATACAACGATCCGACTCCTTTTCGGACTTGGATCTATTTATACTCATACCTTGTTAGGGTCTTTTCGGATAGACTTCTCCATGATCTTTACGGGAGTTGATTGCTTTTCGTCGTGAGTCTTGATCCTTCATATTGATTTTGGGAATAATGCTTTTCACATCACCTTGGATCTTTAGCAATAAGATTGAATCCTCATGCCTTGTTAGGGCCTTTTCGGACTCGCCAATCTTCGCGCCCCGCTTCATAAGTTATGCCTTGGCTATGAACTCTTATCATTACCGAGCAACTTTTAAACGATCTTGGGCTAGAAGCTAAGTAACTTTTCAAATCGTAAGACCTTACTTATTGCAGATAAATTATTAGCAAGTGATGGGAGAATAGGCAAATAATTACACCAAGTGAGCTTGTGCAAGAATACCGACTTATAATTGACTCTATCATTTCTCGTCCTCCACAATTTAAAATCTCAAGTAATGAGACTCGTGGATGCTTAGCCTAATAAACCAATTAAGGTCTACATGGTTAAGGATACTAGCTAGAATAAACTTGGATAAGTCTATTCGGGTTGAGTCAAAATAATCGCAACGGGCCTAATATGTCAAAGACTTCTAAACTAGCTACACCACTTTATTAATATTTTTGACTTTATTGCGGGATATATACATATGAAAGCAACGGTAAAAATTTGAAAATTACGACTACATGGCCAAAGTTAATAAAAAATTTGAAAAATGTTGAAAAAGATGATTTTCCGGTTAAATGAAGGCATTTTAATGGAGAAGTCCACTTAAAACTTCGATAGAAGTC
This sequence comes from Glebionis coronaria, assembly GCA_025667525.1. NCBI lineage: Eukaryota > Viridiplantae > Streptophyta > Magnoliopsida > Asterales > Asteraceae > Glebionis > Glebionis coronaria. The sequence continues at coordinate 129,413 of JANFOE010001181.1, read as the reverse complement.
CCCCCTACACTTAATATAAACATTGTCCTCAACGTTTAAGCATGTGGGAGTAAACTCCCCTACACTTAGGACATTGTGCATGTTGTTTAAATCTTGCTAAGGAAGAGACAACTAACGAGATTCCTATTTTAATATTGAGAAATATAAAATAGTGAATCGAAAAGAGTTTAGGATAGAACCGGGAAGAAGGGAACACGGAATCACGGTTCGTCAAAAGTCATCAAGAGTGTGTCTTTGAAGCTCGAATCCCTGCATATGATAAGAAAGAAAACAAGGAACACCACGGGGCTCCCCCTACACTTATGTTGAAAACAGATAAAGATAGATAATCGGGTTGCCTCCCGAAGAGCGCTTGTTTTTGTTAACCGAGTCACGAGCCTGACTCGTCCCCGAATTAAATGGTCCATGGGGAAGCCTCGAATGTAATACCGGGATCAAAGACCTTGTCCTCGTTCCCGGTTGACATCAACAAAGGAGAGGCGGGGGGGTAAGTCTTGAATGGGAGAAAGGTCTGTTCAACATACGAGAAGTATGTGAAATCAAGATCCACGGGAGGTGGGGTGGGTAAAGTAAGCACATTGTCATCCCCCAAAGACAATGGATACTGAGCACTCGGCAAAGCCGTGATGGTATCAATTATAGAATTGTCATTGTCACCTCCCGGGTCAAAGCACTCATCCTCAGTTCTCGGTATGAAACGAGGAGAGTAAAAGCGATACATCACCCGCTTGGGTGTGCACGCGGTAGGATGAAATGGCAACATAATATGAGAAGTATGAGAACAATTACCCTCCACCTGCGTCTCTTTTTTAGTAGAGTCAAGTCTTTCCACCTCTGCGATAGAAGGAGGTATGTCTAACAAAGTATGCTCATTAATAGCAAGAGAATCAGGGCTATTAATGTCCTCAATCCCTTTGTCAAAGAGCGGATTCACCTCACTAGATATGTAGGCGTCATCAAAATCAAATAAAGGGTTCGAATAAATCTTGAAAGTTTCATGCAGAACGTCTTCATCGGATAGTGACTCGTCATCACTAGAAGTAAAATCATCATCTTGATCAAAAAGAGGATTAGAGAAAGCCAAAGAATCATCTCCCAAAGTGTTGGTGGAAGGAACATCATCATTAAGAGCGACCTCATCCGTAAGCTCCTCAAAATTTAGCACATCACAAACGTCATCAAATAATTTATCAAGACCGAAATCACTAATCTCACTCGAAGTATCACAATCCTTAGAGGCGTTGGGGAAATTAAGAGAGGGAAGTACAATTGCGCTAGGACATTGAGCAACTAGATCATTCCAAGAAATAGTATTCTCATCGTCATCATCATCATAATGGTATTGACGTACAAGAGGAGGGGTATAATCACTAAGATTAGAAACTTGCTCTTGTTGCTGTCGCTTTTCCTCGTCCCTAACTTCTTTAAGCAGAACAACGACTTCTTGAAGTTGCAAAACAATGGAGTGTGTTTCTTCATTCAAAGTAGTGAGTTGTTGAATTCTCTGAGAGGATTGATGATTGAGGTTGGGGTGTGGGGGCTCACAGTTATGAAAACCAGCATTATAGAACAGATGTGGCTCAAAGTAAGTCATCGGTTGAGAAGAATTAGAACACGGATTTGGTTCATAATAATCCATCGGTGAAGAAAAATAAGGACACGGATTTGGTTCATAAAAATTCATTGGCTGACAATAAGAAGTATCGTGAGGGCCCCCACAGTTGTTGCAAAACGGGTATGGGGAAAAATCGGGTGCGTCTTGTGGATAGCTATTATCATTGTCATAATTGTACCCCAGTTCTTGCCCGTGACCATACGGGTATCGAACCAGGCATGAAACATGCCAATGAGAATCGCTTCCACAATAGATGCACGGGGGAACAGGAGGTGGATTCAAAAAGTACGAATTAGTCGAGTTGCACAAGGGATAAAATCCTAGTTGTGAATCGATTGAAATAGGAGGAAGATCTCTTCTGCATCGTTCGCATGAACACCATTTACATGAGTCGTTCCCAAATAATTGTTTCCCACACCCGACGCAATGGACATAAGAATCCATAAAGAAAAATTGATAAGCAAGAAGAATATTTTGTTGCAAAACTTTGAAAAAGAAATGCTTTTTATGATTTTTCAAATGTTTTTAGATTTTTGAAAATTTTGGACACGAAAAATAACGTTCACGAGTGAACGGATCCCAAAAGCCAACGCGTCTCTCACAAAAAACCGTTAATCCTCACGAAAAGAGCCGGCAGCGGCGCCATTTGATACACTTATTTTCATTGGGTTCAAAATTGTTGTTCTCGGTATCTCCTCGAATTGATCACGGCTCTAAGTGGAATGATTTGTTCTTGGTTAATTAATAAAAAAGGGGTGTTGGTTTGTTTATCTATTTTAAACTAATGACAAATAAGTAAGTGTCGAAGAGTAAAATTTAAAGTTTGAAAGATTAAACTAGATTGACAAGTTAAAAGTAAATGCTTGAAAACGTAAAGAAAAGATTTGACTAATACTTTGAAAACTTAATTGAACTAATACTTAAAAACTTGTTCTATCGGAATATTGAAAATAATTCATATCGGAATGCATCAAAGAAATAAGCATCAGAATATAACTACAACAACCATCGGAATGTCAAAGTGGAGTTCATCGGAATGTCCATGTTAGTCACCATCGGAATACTCAAAAAACAAAGTTGTCGCAATGATGGCTGTCGGAATGTAGCTATCGGAAAGTTCTAGATCGGAATGTCAGATCGGAATATCATAAACTAAAAATGGGCAGAGTTTCGATTCAAAAAGGACCTTAAATCCCGTCGGAATGTGTGATCGCAATAAGCGATTGCAATCCCAGATCGGAATAAGGGGGAATGACAACCCGATCGCAAAGTAAAACCCTTAAGGGTTATTGCGATGAAAATAAGTACCCGTCGGAATGTGTGTAAACCCTGATGTTGCGATGGAAGGAATGTAATTCCGAAATTGGTGGCAACTTAACAAACTCAATAAGCAAAATCAATAAGCTAAGTAATCCAAAACTTAAATAACTTAAAAAGCTTAAATTCGACAACTTGTAAAACGTAAACAATTATAAACCGTATGAAACGAACTTAAAAATGATTAAAACCCTTGTGAAATCCGAAAAGTAATAAGCTAAACTTGAAATAAGCTACTAAGCATTAAGAGCTTATAGCCTATACACGTAAGAGCTTAACAAGGATTAAAAAGACTACCCTTTCAACCTTTAAACACCAAACGAAATCAATCCGTATGGATTATGGTTTTCGGATAAAAAGCAAAGTGAAACCAAGAAATGAAGAAGAGGATTGACGAACACAAACTTAAACTTAAACTTTTAATTAAAAGAACTCAAAGTACAAAGATTAATAAAAAGCTTAAAATTTGAAAGATGAAAAAAAAGAAAAAGTTTAGTGAGAGAAAGTTTGTAACTTTCTCTCTCTAAAACTAGAGAAACGAAAAACTAAAACTAAGACTAACTAAGTGCTCCAAATTTGTGAAGTAGAATCATATATATAGGCGTGTGATGTGGGCTTTGTGAATGGGCTTTTGTTTGGGCTTCTTTTCTTCTTTCTTCTTTAGTCTTCACGTTTCTTTAAATAAACGTTTCCGACTTTGGATTTTGAGAAGTGTCGGTGAATAATTCCAACTCATCTTATAATCCTTTGTTTAATAGACTCGAGTTCTTCGACATATATGAATCTTCCATCTTTGGCTCTATTCTTTGATAAATCTTCAAATAGGCACAATGACTTCAAATCTTTTGCATCTCTTGGACAATAGACTTCGTCTTGAGTCTTTTTCCTCGATAAAACCCGTGCAATCCCATGTTTTCTCCATTATCCATCCGGTTGGCTCTGAAAACACAATAAACACAAAAACCACGCATAATTCCAAACAAATGATATTAAATACGCGTTTTGGTCTCATTTTAGCCAGAATTAAGTGGTAAAAGGATGGGTGTTTTCACACCTATCAGTCTACAAGACATCTCGAGACCAGGCCAACAAGTCTACAGGTACCATCACTGGAATCTTGTATATGTATGGTCAAGCTGCATGTGTTCTTTTCGATACGGGTGCTACTCACTCGGTTATTTCTACTGCTTATGCTAAGAACATTAGGATGCTCCCCATGCCACTAGAAAATAGGCTTACTATTTTCACGCCTTTGAGGGACTCTGTATTAATCACTCATGTATACAAGAGTCTTCCCCTAGAATTTGACGATAAGGTTCGACCTGTTGACGCACTTCCGCTGGACATGAATGACTTCGACATGATTTTGGGCATGGATTGGCTATCCAAGCATCATGCTACCATAGACTGCCATTCATATCGATTTATCTTCGGTGATGTTAATGCACCAGAGTACATTCATAACGGGTTCATACCCGGATGGTCTGTACAAGTCATATCTACCCTGGAAGTGCGTGCACTACTGTCACATGGCTGCGAGGGTTATCTAGCTACGGTTCACGACATGGATGCTGAATCCCCATTAATTCAGGATCAACCAATAGTGCCGGAATTCCAAGATGTTTTTCCAGCAGAACTTCTGGGCATACCACCTGCACGAGAAGTGGAATTCAGTATCGAGCTTATTCCAGGAGCTGAACCAATCTCTAAAGCTCCTTATCGCATGGCTCCCATAGAGCTGAAGGAGCTGAAGGATCAACTGCAAGAAATTCTTGAACGAGGTTTCATTCGACCGAGCGCATCTCTATGGGGCGCACCGGTCTTGTTTGTTAAGAAGAAGGACGGCAGTATGTGTCTTTGCATAGACTATCGCGAGCTCAATAAGATTACTATCCGGAATAGATATCCACTGCCACATATTGACGATCTGTTTAACCAACTCCAAGGGGCCAAACACTTCTCCAAGATTGATCTTAGGTCAGGCTATCATCAGCTACGGGTCAAGGAGCAGGACATCGCTAAGACTGCCTTTCGTACCCGCTATGGCCACTACGAGTTTGTAGTTATGCCATTTGGCCTGACAAATGCTCCAGCAGTGTTCATGGACTTGATGCACAGAATCTTCCATGAATTTCTTGACAAGTTAGTCATTGTCTTCATCGATGACATCCTGATTTTCTCAAAGTCCAAGGAGGAACACGAAGACCATCTTCGTACAGTACTACATATTCTTCGCCAGAAGCAGCTGTATGCTAAATTCTCCAAGTGTGAGTTTTGGTTAGACAAGGTGGCATTCTTAGGTCACATTGTATCAGCAGAGGGAATCACTATGGATCCAGCGAAGGTTGAGGCCATTACTAAGTGGCCAAGGCCGACATCAGCGACGGAAGTCCGCAGTTTCTTAGGCTTAGCTGGCTATTACCGTAGGTTCGTGGAGAACTTTTCCCGCTTAGCACTACCATTGACCAAACTGATGCAGAAAGGGGAGAAATTCATCTGGACTGAAGATCGAGAGAAGAGCTTTGAAGACCTGAAGCAGAAGCTAGTATATGCACCTATTCTTACTCTCCCATCTGATACGGGTGGATTTTAAATCTACAGCGATGCATCGGGGAAGGGACTTGGCTGTGTTCTCATGCAACATGTGAAAGTGATCGCGTACGCTTCACGGCAGCTTAAGCCTTATGACGAAAATTATCCCACGCATGACTTGGAACTTGTTGCAGTCGTGTTTGCATTGAAGATATGGAGGCACTACTTATATGGAGAATCATGTGACATTTTCACGGATCACAAGAGCTTGAAGTATATCTTCACTCAACGTGAATTGAACATGAGACAGAGGAGATGGTTAGAGCTGTTGAAGGATTATGACATTAATCTACAGTATCATCCCGGAAAGGCAAATGTAGTAGCAGATGCTCTTAGCAGGAAGTCCGGAATGATCAATGGCATTAAAATCGAAGAGGAAATCATAAGAGACTTGGAGCGGCTAGACATCAAAATCATGGTATGTGGACAGCACGGTTACTGGGCTAATCTTAGAGTAGAACTCGAGTTACTCTCTAAGATCAAGGAAGCTCAGAAGGATGACGGAGAAATCTGGGCTATAGTACAGAATTTGGAGAAACAGACAGAATTCAGAGTAGATGTAGATGGTATCAAAGACTTTGTGTTCCTGATAACCAAGAACTCCGGGAAGCCTTGTTAGCTGAAGCTCATAGCTCCCCATTCTCTATACATCCTGAATCGACTAAGATGTACCACGAAATCAAGCAATACTTTTGGTGGAGTGGTATGAAACAGGATGTGGCCACTTACGTCTCCAAATGTCTTACCTGCCAGCAGGTTAAGATCGAGCATCAGCGATCTGGCGGTCTCCTTCAACCGTTAGATATTCCAGAGTGGAAGTGGGACAAAATCACCATGGATTTTGTTACTGGTCTTCCGCCTACCAAGAGGAAGCACGATGCAATTTGGGTTATCGTAGATCGACTTACCAAACCAGCTCATTTCTTACCGATCCGCAAGGAAGATCCGGTAAGTAAACTCGCCGATACGTATAGAAGAGAGATCATGAGACTCCATGGTGCACCATCCATCATCGTCTCAGACAGAGATCCTCGATTCACTTCGCGCTTTTGGAAGTGTCTGCAGAAAGCTTGGGGTACACAACTTAAGCTTAGCACGGCTTTTCACCCTCAAACGGACGGACAGTCGGAACGAACCATTCAGACATTGGAAGATATGTTGAGGTCATGTGCGTTGGAATGGACGGGTGATTGGGACGATTACATCTGTTTGGTGGAGTTTGCATACAACAACAGTTGGCACGCAAGTATCAAGTGTGCTCCTTTCAAGATGTTGTATGGCAGTAAGTGTCACGCTCCAATCTGCTGGGATCAGGTTGGCGAGCGAACACTTGAGGGACCAGAAATCATAGAGATGACCAATGAAAAGATCGCGGTAGCTAAGCAGAAAATTCAGGAAGCACGGTCACGTGAGAAAAATTACGCCGATAAGCATCCTAGGGACATACATTTTAATGTAGGAGATCACGTCTTTCTTAAGGTTTCACCGGCACGTGGTGTTAGACGCTTCGGGATTAAAGGGAAGCTCAGTCCTCGTTTCATCGGACCGTTTGATATCATTGAACGAATCGGTGAAGTATCTTACCGATTGGCGTTACCGCCGCAGCTTTCGCATGTGCACAATGTGTTTCATGTGTCCTTACTCAGAGGGTACCAGTATCATCCCCTTCACATGGTTCAGTATCCACTGAAACAGATACGTGAAGATCTCACTTTTATAGAAGAACCCGAACGAGTTCCTGACAGACAAGAACGAGTCATGACAAGGAAGACGATTCCATTCGTCAAAATCCTATGGAGGGATCACACCGAGCGGGAAGCCACTTGGGAAACAGAGGAGTCTATCCGGGCTTCTTACCCTCATTTCATATTTTGAATTCGGGTATGTTCTTCTTGTCCAGTTTACTTTATCTATAATTCAGGGATGAATTATTCTTTTTAGGGGGGAAGAGTTGTAAATCCCGCATGATTTTACCATGAATAGTACCCTTAAGATCGTACGTACTAGATTAAAACTCTCCTATTATAGCATGATTACGATTACGTGTTAGGATTTTACGTATTACGTACGTGTTAGAACACGATAAGTATTTACTACGCACGAGCACGCAATAATTATTTGACAATAATTAATCACGAACATGCGATCATGAAATCATGAACGTAATTAAATCACGAACTATTATTAATTACGTATATATATTTATTACGAGCGTAAATAAATATATTAGGTCACGGTAATTACTTAACGAGAACACATTAAACGCGAACACAAATAATCACGAACGAGTAACTAAACATCGAGACACGGAAAACGGTACGGGTACCCCATGTAGGGCCCCTACCCGCGGAAACAAGGGAGAAATGGGCCAAGCCCATTTCAATTTTCACTAAAAGGGGGTTAAGGGAAAAACACTACTCATTTTTCCACTTTATAGAGAATTTTACAAAAACCTAAAAGTTCTCCTCCTCCTTCTTTTTTCTTTTTGGGCGCCACCCTCAAACACACCAAAGGGGTGTTTGATTGATCTTTAATCTTGGATTTATTGCTAGTGTTCGTGTTTGTTCATCGTTCTTTAGATCCACGCATTCAGTAATTCTTTTAACCCTTTTCTTTTGATTTAATCTTTTAAATAATTAAGAACATAATATGTTTTTCTTAAAAACCTAATTAAATCATAGATCTAACATGGAATTGGTTTTGAAATAAATCAAAAGGGATGTTTTAGGGGTGTTTGTTCTTGGCCGCCGCCTAAACCGAACCCGAGAGGGTCTCGGTTTGGCTATTTGACCACCACCGAGACCATATGGTCCTGGTTGGTTGGTGTGGGTCCCACGGCAGCAACAAGACAAGGGTAACCCCGATGTGGTTCGGGGTATTGTGTCGATTTCATGTCCGGTTCATGGTTCTTAGTCAAGATCTGGTTCATGGTGTATGTTAAGATTATTTATTTTTTATAATCTTATGTTTAAATTAAATTAATGAACATGACATGATTAATTTAATAACATGACTTAGGTTATACTAATTATTAAAATCATGAAATTATTAACCTAAGTATTTTTATATTTTTAGACTTATAATTAATTAATTATTTAAAAACCATGGTTATAATTAATTAATTAACATGACTTAGGTTATATTATTAATAAATAATAATACATGTTTTAACCTAAGTATTTAACTTTATTTAATTAAAAACATGATATACTTTAATTAAATATTTTAACCTATAGTTTATTTTAATTACATGAAATAATTAATAAACTATACATTATATCATATGACTTAGAAAATAATAATGAAAACACTTAGGCTTATATACTTAGCTTATTTAACCAGCTTATTTTTAATTATGGAAACTTCTATTTTTAGAAACTTATTTAAATAAGGCAGCTAATCTATTTATGGAAACGTTCTATTTTTAGAAACTTATTTATTTCAGGCAGCTAATCTATTTATGGAAAATTATTTAAATAAGGAAGCTAATCTATTTATGGAAACTTTCTATTTTTAGAAACTTATCTATTTTAAGCAGTAATTCTATTTTTGGAAACTTTCTAATTTTGGAAACTTTCTATTTTTGGAAACTTTCTATTTTTGGAAACTTTCTATTTTTGGTAACTTTCTATTTTTGGAAACTTTCTATTTTTGGAAACTTTCTATTTTAGGAAACCTGCTATTTTTGGAAAGTTACTTATTATTACACAGTAAGTATAATAATACATGATATACCAGAAATACTTAATCAGAGTAAACAGAATATAAGATAAACACAGTTTAAGGCTTTTAACAGTAGAACATGATATGAACATATAAAATAAGCTAAGACATGACATAAAACCAGTTACGTATTTAGTAAGCAGATACTTATTCATGTATGTATTTATGTAGTGTTAGTGATACGGAAGTAGGATTCCTCTCAGTTCATCTTCTTCGTTCACTGGACATAAGGTACGGATTCCCGTCCTTTCAGTATGGACATTCTTTCCTTATTAGGATTTCCACGTATGCAGCCAAATGTTTTCCCGTAGTATAAGTATGTGTTTGAAGTGCTTATGTTTAATTTAGAATACCTATAGCCATATACATGCATGACCAGTTTCACCTAGTTATGGAGGTACCATAACCATAACATTAGAGGCACTGATGTTATGACTTCACCACAGCGGAGTGATTGCTCGTGGCTTCCATTCAGCTTTTGGCAATTTATATTATATTTATCATGTGGGCGTATGGGTGCATCCTAGTTACATGTTTTCAGTTAGGATTTCATGGTGAATGTGGTGTGTTCCTTGCATCCTTCACAAGGAGCTGATCCCTCGTACCCAAAAACCAGTATATTAAATTAGAGGCAGCCCCTCTAATTTGCATGATGAGGTCACCCCTCCAAGTATTCATGCACGGTGGATTTTCATGACCTATATTGGCTAATGGTAAAATATGATAAACAGTTTTTACAAGATAAACATAAGGCTTTTCAAACTATAAAACCAGTTTTATCGAGACTTAATTAGATTACTCGGGATTTAGTTCTTCCGCTGTTATATGTTATATGCTTATCCTATTCATGCTTTATTTGTACATCCGTGCACTGAGCGTATTGCTCAGTTGTTTTCCTTTTCTATGTTCCCAAAACGGCAGGTACTCAGGGACGCTCGTAAACTTTAAGAGTACGTGCATATGGACTGGAAGCTTTCTAGCCTTTCTTTACTTTATGCATTTCCCTTCTTTGATACATTGCTATGGAAATTGTTTAGTCCTTTCCTTTACTATACTTATGTTTGTGTGTGATGAGCTTTACTTTTGAACTACCGATGTTTGATTCCGGTATTTCCCTTTTATGGTCATCTAATGTTTAGACATTTTTCCTTGTATGCTTTGACGACACGCCATAATTACATGTGACATTTCCATTATCCAAATGGGTGTTTCAAAAACAATACGCTTCCATAGAAAAGGTTCATCTTTTAACTAAATCGTTTAAAGAACTCGAACTTAAGCGTCTTCAAGATTTACAACCTAATCCCGCTTATGCAAAACAAGCTTAGGAATATATTCCTTGTATTTATGATGTGACCCTAATTGGCAAATCGAAAGAAGCACCTTATGTTTGTAGTACTGAGGAGACACAGTCACTTGCGGAAAAAACTCAATCTAAATTGCTTTCAAAATTCCATAAGCTTGATTATGATAAACATAATAAAGATCAATTTTCTAAAAAGACCCTCATTCGCTTACAAAAGGAATTAGCTCAATTACCAGCTTTTGTGCCCCAAAATTTGTCAACAGAAAACCTTCCTAGTACGTCTCCTACACTTGTCAAAAAGGATTTAACTAAGTTAATTCCACCGGTAAGTAAGGTGTCAGATAGCTTAAATGCGGTGCACCAATACTTTGCTGATTTTGACAAGGTCATTTTGGAACGTATGACGGCTTCGGCCATAATGGAAGGTGAATGGAATTTTGAGCACACTAGAACTGCGTTTCAAGACGAAATTGTACCGTTTGTAAAGAATGTTAAAGCTTGTCTTAGTAATATTAATCAAGATTTACTTTTGGAAATAGAATAAGTTAGACGTGTTTTTAATGAAATGGATGATGCTTATGAAAACAGTTTACTTGAAATAGAACGAGTTTCACGCCAAAATGATCAGCTTCTGAAGCAAGTGATGTCTTATGATATTGTTTCCGTCTGTGTGAATATAAGTGTTGATAATGATTCTATTGTGCATAATGTTGAATCTGTGGATAATGTGGTAGATAGTACTTGTCACGAATCTAAGGCTGAATTTTTAAAGCTTCAAGATTCATATTCTTCGCTTTCAAAACATTTTGATGAGATTCAAACACATTGTATTTCGCTTGAATGCAAGCAACAATTTATTCAAGAAATCTTTGAAACGTCATTCGAAGGTGTTAATATCGATGATGCAAATTTTCAAAATAATTTTCAATTAAATTTACAATCAAAACAGCGTCAGCGAAGTGACAAGGTTGCTAAATCATTGTCGATAGGCATAGAGAAATCTAAGGAGATTAACTGTGTGAACGTACTTGAGGCCGCTGAGAATTTTAAACTTGATCTAGATAATCGAGTTTCCAAGATTTTGTCCAAAGTTGATAACTTAAAACAGAAAAATACACGACTCTTCGATTCAGTAAAGCCCGCACGTGCTTATACCACTGCACAAAATCAATCATTGATTGAACAATTGAATCGAAAGTCAGTGGAAATATCTGATTTGAGGGAAAAAAATTTGTGATAAAAATCTAGCTTTGACTGAGTTAAAGGAAACACTTCGTACCCTAAATGGTAAGAATGTTGTGGATAACGCAGCCACTATCTCAACACTGTCCTCTAGTGCTATCAAAACAAACCTCATCGCCGTCACACCATTTAACAAGGGCCCTCGGACTAAACCATCTCAAACTTTAGTCACTAAAGATAAGGCAAAATCAAAACCAGCTTCTAATATTCCCGTGTTGCCTTCTACAAGAGTAAGCACCACTACTAAGGCTCAAAGATCTAAGCTTAAAATAAACAAGAAGAATGATAGGATCTTGCCCCCATCTAGTAGTCAAGTGAAGAAGAAAGTAGAAGCCCATCCTAGGAATGTTATTTCTGTTTTGAATAAAAAGAATCATGTAGCTAAACCTAAAGGCTCTGCAGTTGTGGAACGTTCTAAGCCTACTGTGAATTCTAATTTGAAATGTTGGAATTGCAATGAATGTATGTTTTCTAGTCGTCATGATTCTTGCCTTATTGACCATGTGAATGAGATGAATGCCCGTAAAAATGGTTTAGATTGGAAGCCGACTGGGAAAGTGTTAACCCAAGTTGGCTAGATGTGGCGTCCCACTAGTAGAACTTTCACTATAGTAGGAAATGCGTGCCCTTTAACTAGGATGACTCCCACTAAAGCGAAGAAAGCGTGTCCTTTAACTAGGAGTACCAAGGCTACCAAAACACAAGCGTGTCCTTTAACTAGGAACACCGACACTACTGTAGGAAGAAAGTGCCCTTTAAATAGGTCTACTCCCACTGTAGTGCCCGCTAATAATCCAAAACCTCAGAAAGTTGGAACAATAAAACCTGTTAGTGATAAAACTCACATTAGAAAACGCAGGAAATCTAAGGGTCACACAAATGTTAGCAATTCTAAAAATATTATATCTGTATCCGCTAACACTACGGAACAAATAGTTTCCAATGCATTGTCTACTATTGTTGTTGAAAACAGGTGGTCCAAATTGTTCTCTGGTATTTGGACTCTGTTTGCTCGAAGCATATGACCGGAGATCGCTCTCAGCTCAGAAATTTCGTCAGCAGGTTTCTTGGTACGGTTCGATTTGGAAATGATCATATTGCAAAGATATGGGTTACGGTGAATATCATATTGGGAATGTTATAATTTCAAGAGTGTATAATGTGGAAGGTCTCGGTCACAATTTATTTTCTGTGGGACAACTTTGTGATGCAAACCTAGAAGTTGCTTTTCGAGAGCATACCTTCTTCATTCGTAATTTGGAAGGGGTTGATTTATTGAAAGGTACTCGAGGGAATAATTTTTACACTTTGTCTCTCCAAGGCATGATGGCCGCTTTTCCCGTATGTCTTCTCTTCAAAGCATCAAAGACTAAGTCATGGTTATGGCATCGACGGTTATCTCATCTTAACTTTAACGCTATTAATCATTTGGCGAAAAACGAACTTGTTCGTGGTCTTCCTAAGCTTTCATTTCAAAAGGATCATTTGTGTTCCGCGTGTACAATGGGGAAAAGCACTAAGAAATCATTCAAACCCAAGCCTGAAGACACCAACCAAGAGAAACTTTATTTGTTACATATGGATCTTTGTGGGCCAATGCGTGTTGAAAGTCTTAGTGGCAAAAAGTACATCCTTGTCATTGTGGATGATTACTCTCGGTTTACATGGGTGAAATTTCTTACAAAAAAAATGAGGCACCTAAATTCATCATCAGATTTCTCAAGATGATTCAAGTGCGTCTCAACACTACTGTCCGACGCATTCGTACAGATAATGGAACCGTATTTGTGAATCAAATTTTGCGTGATTACTATGAAGAAATTGGCATATCTCATGAAACATCGTTGCTCGCACTCCACAACAAAACGGTGTCGCTGAAAGGCGAAATCACACACTTATGGAAGCTGCTCGAACGATGTTAATTTACGCAAAGGCTCCATTATTTTTATGGGCAGAAGCAGTATCTACAGCAGCTTTCACCCAAAACCGGTCACTAATTCGTAAACGCCATGGTAAAACACCTTATGAGCTTCTACAGGGAAAAGTACCAGATTTATCATATCTTCATGTATTTGGTTCTCTTTGCTATCCAAATAATGATGGTGACAATTTGGGAAAACTTCAACCCAAGGCTGATATTGGTATTTTCATTGGTTCTGCACCCACAAAAAAGTGTACCGAATCTACAACCGTAATTCTCGAAAGATCCTCGAAACTATGAATGTTGGTTTTGATGAGCTGACAGCAATGGCTTCTGAGCAAAGCAGCTCTGAACCCACACTTCATGAAATGGGACCCAGTAACATTAGCTCTGGTCTTGTCCCAAACAACCCTACTTCATCATCGTTTACACCACCTTCTAGGAATTAATGGGATACGTTGTTTCAACCGTTCTTTGATGAATTCTTTACTCTTCCAAGTATTTTTGCTCCAGAACCTGAGGTAATAACTCCACTAACCGAAGTTGTCGCTCCAGCAACTGAAGCACAATCAGACACATCTGCACCTACAATTGGTCAAGATATACCTTCAACGAGTAATTCTCAACCAACACATGTTTCAACTACCCATGTCATGCCTATTGATGATGAAGAGGATGATGATGTTCACGATTTGGAATTCTCTTAAATGCGTGAACTTCCATTCTTTGGTGAACCAATTCCTGACCATAATCAAGCCGGGTTGTCAACCTCAGAGGAAGCTCCTACTACGGTCTACTCTAATCTACGGATTCGTGAACATGACAGCAAGTAGACAAAGGATCATCCTATAGATTCTATTATTGGTGACCCTAATCGTTCGGTATCCACACGAAGTCAGTTACAGGAAATGTAATGTTTTGTCATTTTGATGCTTTTCTCACTGAAGTTGAACCTAAGACATGGCAAGAAGGTTTTACTCAATCTTGTTGGATAGAAGCTATGCAAAAAGAACTTAATGAATTTATACATCTTGAAGTATGGGAACTTGTCCCATGCCCGAATCAAGTGCAGTTACTCACTTTGAAATGGGTTTACAAAGTGAAACTTGACGAGTTAGGCGGAATATTGAAGAACAAAGCTCGACTAATAGCTCGTGGATACAAGCAATTATTAGGCATCGACTTTATGGAATCCTTTGCACTTGTTGCCCGATTGGAAGCTATTAGACTATTCCTTGCTTATGCAGCCCACATGAATATGATCATCTATCAGATGGATGTGAAGACGACATTTCTCAATGGTGAAATCAAGGAAGAGGTCTATGTTCAACAGCCGGATGGTTTTGTGAATCCTAAATATCCTAATCATGTGTACAAGCTTAAGAAGGCTCTCTATGGGTTGAAGCAAGCTCCACGCGCATGGCATGATCTATTGTCACAATTCCTCATTACGCAAGGCTTCACTAAAGACAAGGTGGATCCCACGCTGTTTATTTAGAAACGAGGTAAAGATATGATTATGGTACAAATATATGTTGATGATATTATATTTGTTGCCTCGACCCAAACCTTATCAGATGAGTTTGGGACACTCATGTCTTCTAAGTTTAAAATGTCAATGATGGGCAAGGTATCATTCTTCTTAGGACTTCAGATATCTCGGAGTCCCAGAGGCATCTTTATCAATCAATCAAAGTATGCCCTTGAATCTCTTAAGAAATATAAGATGCAATCTTGCGACCCCGTGGATACTCCAATGGTGGAACGAACTAAGCTTTATGCAGATCCACTTGGAATTGCCGTTGATCCGACACTTTATCGTGGAATGATCGGTACCCTTCTGTATATCACAGCCAGTCGACCAGACCTTCAGTTTGCTATATGTATGTGTGCTCGGTATCAAACTCGACCTACTGAGTTAAACTTAGCTACTGTTAAACGGATCTTTCGATATCCTAAAGAAACCATTAATCGGGGACTTTGGTATTCGAAGGACTCTTCAATTGCACTAATGGCATATGCAGATGCGGATCACGCGGGTTGTCAAGATACAAGGCGTAGCACGAGTGGAACTTTGCAACTACTAGGAGATCGACTAATCAGTTGGGCATCTAAAAGGCAGAAAAGCGTTGCAATTTCAACTACGGAAGCAGAATACATAGCCATGTCCGGTTACTGTGCTCAAATTCTTTGGATGAGATCATAATTAACCGACTATGGTCTAGGTTTAAACAAAATTCCGATGTACTACGATAACAAGAGTGCAATTGCCCTATGCTGCAACAACGTGTTGGGAATAAAATGTAGCCAGTACACTTGGACGCTGACAAGAGGAATTGGGACGTTGATAAGAAGAAAACAAGCGTTGACAGAACAAGCGTTGACAGGAAGATGTCAAGCGTTGATAGGATGAAGTCAAGCACTGATAGAAGACTTAGTCTACACGTATTATGTTTCTAGTTTGTTTCTAGTAAAGATATGATTAACAATGTATTTTCTATGTTTATTTTTACCTAAAATAGCTGATACATAGACTCTTGTACAAGGCTCCTTATGTTTATAAAAGGAGGCCTTTAGGTTTTGTTTCAATATAAGTTTCATACGTTTAACAATTTCATTGTATGCAAGTTTGTTCTAATCAATCAAGTGAAAGTTTGGTATACATTGTTTGTGTGTGTTCTTGTTTGAGTATTAATTCCGCATAATACTTAAATTGTTTTATACACAACAAAGTTACTCTACATGTTTAACTTGATTTAATCTCGTTTACACAAGCTAAATCGATCTAAGTTTGGGATCAACAAGTGGTATTAGAGCTTGTTGAGAAACTTTGATCTAAAGAACACAAAAACCCTAATTTTCACAAAACCCTAAAAACATCATGTCTACCCTAGAAGTAAACTCCTCCTCCTCCTCAACCCCTAATAACTAGCTTTTACCTAGTAAGAAAATTATCGTTCTAGTGTTCTAATCGAATTGATCTAGGTTCACTATGCGACTCAGTCGTTCTTTGGTGAAAACAAAAAGGTTGTCGTTGTAGTATATTAAAAAGTGCAAAACAATTAAAGTAAAAGTGCAGTAATGTAAATCTAAATCTAATTAAAAGTAATGGGTGCGAATTTTAAAAACGTGACGGGAAGTAAATTAATTAAATGACTTAAAATTAAAAGCGTGACGAGAATTAAAATTAGACAAATATTAATATGTAACTTGAAAATTAAACAAGACAAAACATAGAAAATAACCCACCGTCGGAATATATTCCGATCAACTTACCATCGGAATGAACACACACCCCTATCTGTCGCAATGATGCTCGTCGGAATGTTATTAGATCGCAATGTTCTAAATCGGAATAACTAAATACACCTCTATCGGAATGTTGATTGAAAACCCCAGATCGGAATATGTCACCTTTTCAGATCGGAATAACCAAAAAAAAACCCCAGATCGGAATAATGTTCAGATCGCAAAGTTTCAGATCGAAATCCTGATCGGAATGAGCTATCAGAATAAGAAGCATGTAACCTATCGGAATATGGTCCAGATCGGAATGTTGTTTGGGAAAATTGGGCAGCACTTCGTTTTAGTGAAGCCTTAAGAGCCGTCGCAATCCCGATCGCAATGTGAGATCGGAACCTTGATCGGAATAAGGGGGTAATTCACTCTATCGCAATCCCGGATCGGAATGCAAAACCCCTTTGGCCAATACGTCACTATCGGAATGTGGTAACGCAAGCCATCGCAATGTGGAGAACCCTTACTTTCCGATGGATACAAATTTGTAATAAGCACACGAACTAAATAAGCTATAACTAATAAGCAATAACAAAATAAATTGGAATGAAATGAAAACAAGGCGAGACAAAAAGCTAAAAAGTTAAAACCTTTCAAAATTAAAAAGACGAAACTTAATGAAAATAACTTGATAAGTAAAACTTTTAAGAAAACTTTGAAAACACTTAAACTAAATACCAAATAAGCACACAAGATTGTCAAACTTATGGCTATTTCGTATGGAAGCTTAAAGGAAAAGAAAGGACAAGACTTTTAATCAAATGAGCAATGGATTAAGCAAAACCTTGCTTAATCCGAAATTCAAACCGAATCAAAAGAAGAAGAGAAGAATGAGATTGACAAAAATAAACTTGATCAAAGATAAACGAAGATTAAAACAAGAAAATTAAAGGACACTTACTTGGAATTAAAAGATAATTAAGGTGCAAAACATGTATTTAAATGACATGAAAGTAAATGACAAGATATGAAAATGGTGGAAGACTAATTGTCACCTTAGCCAACAAAACTAAATGAAATGAAAATGAGAAGTATTTATAGGTGATTAGGGGGATGGTTAGAGGAAGCTTCCTCCCCTCCTTCCTTTCTTCTTAATTGCGTCATCAAGTCCTTCCTTCTTAATCTCTTTGTTAATCTTGGACTTTGATGACTTTTGGCTCGGGATTTCTTTGGACTCGTCTTTTAATTCTTCGATAAATAAGACTTGAGTTCCTCGGCTTTTGATAAACTTCCGTCTTTTGACTTTTTCTTCGATAAATCTTTAGAATTGGTCTTGGACTTCCGTTCTTTTTGCACTCTTGACTTCTTGACTTCGTCTTTCGTCTTTTTCTTCAATAAAAGTCCGTAAATGCCCGTGAATGCCCGTGTTTTCTCCACTTTTCACCTTTTCGTCCTAAATCACAACAAAAACACAAACCACGCATAATTCCGACATAAAAGACATAAAATACACGTTTTGGCTCGGTTATTATTGTAATTAAGTGGTAGAAAAGATGGGTGTTTTCACACCTATCAAATCCCCTACACTTGACCATTGCAATGTCCTCATGCAATGCATTAGTTACAAAGCACGTTTACATTTTTCATCATAATCAATCCATGTTGGCCTTTATTAAAGAGATAGAAAATTATAAACATTAAAAGTAAAGAAATCAAAAAGCATACCTTGGGTTTTGGAAATGTCATGAATAATCATCATCCTCAAGTTTTCACTTTCTCCAAACCAAGCTTAAAAACGAGATCATTGTTATTATAAGTTAGCAAACTAACACGAACTCATGTGGGCTAATTATTCACTTAGACTCCCTTATTCCTAGGTGTATCTCTTATAATTTATTTTTGTCTTGAATGATCACGAGGATGCATTTTTGATTTATTTCGATAGTTTATTAGGCCGAAAATAAAGTCAACGATTTAATCAATAGTTAGCTAAAGGACAAAATCTCTTAAAACTGCTTCTCGGGACCTCATAAAGTTCATATCTTGGCATAACTCGCTTCGCGATTTGAGACCTTTCTCGGACCGATATTTGGCAGCGACTTCATACTTCAAACCTTGAGAGACGTTCATGAAATTATGGTCTTCTCTTCATAATGGAATTTCTTCACTTGAAGTTTTGAGAGATTCATACTTGGACCACGACTTCTTCATTTTTCTCCAATCTTTATTTTGGACTTTGATATACAACGATCCGCCTCCTTTTATGACTTGGATCTATTTATCCTCATACCTTGTTAGGGTCTTTTCGGATACGTTTCTCCATGACTTTTGGGGAGTTTTTGCTTTTCGTCGGGTGTCTCGATCCTTCATATTGATTTTCGATAAATGATTCTTCACATCACTTTGGATCTTTAGCAACAAAATATAGCCCTCATGCCTTGTTAGGACCTTTTTGGACTCGCCAATCTTCGCATCCCGCTTCAATAAGTTATGCCTTGGCTATGAACTCTAATCCATACCGAGTAACTTTTAAACGATCTTGGGCTAGAAGCTAAGTAACTTTTCAAATCGTACAACCTTATTTATTGCAGATAAATTTATTAGCAAGCGATGGGAGAATAGGCTTATAATTAACTCACATAAATTCACGAAAGAGTACCGAACTTATAATTGGCTCTATCATCTCTCGTTCTCCACAGTTTAAAATCTCAAGTAATGAGACTCGTGGATACTTAGCCTATTAAATCAAAGTTTCGGGTTTTCGAATCGCCTATAGGATCTTGCAAATTCTTAGACTTTTTCAAGTTTAGAAATCGCATTTTAATGTTCCCTTGATAACGACTCTCTAGGATCAATTATAGGAACTTGCGAAAAGTTCTTGTTCTTAACCCGTGAGAGTTAAGACTTTCGCGTTTTATAGCTCCCTATATAAAAGCCTAGCAAAACTTGACTTAAACACGTTAAGGATACTAGCTAGAGTAACTTAGATAAGTAAACTCGGGTTGAGTCAAAAGATTCACAACGTTTGAAAATTAAAACCACTTTATTCAACATTTATTCTAATAAGGAAAGAAAATAACTATACAAAGGGAAAAACTAATAGGCCAAAATAGATCAAAAATTTTGAAAAATGTCGAAAAATTGATTTTCCGGTTAAAATGAGGACAAATACAAGGAAAAGACCACTTAACTTCGATAGAAGTCCCCCCTACACTTAATATAAACATTGTCCTCAATGTTTAAGCATGTGGGAGTAAACTCCCCTACACTTAGGACATTGTGCACTTTGTTTAAATCTCGCTAAGGAAGAGACTACTAAAGAGATTCCTATTTTAATATTGAGAAAATATAAAATAGTGAATCAAAAAGAGTTTAGGATAGAACCGGGAAGAAGTGAATCACGGAATCACGGGTCGTCAAGAATCATCAAGAGTGGATCATTGAGCGCTCGAATCCCTGATTAAGAGAGAGGAGAGAAAAGCAAACCAACGGGTCTCCCCTACACTTATGATAAAGAAAGCGAAAAGATAGATGCATGGGTTGCCTCCCAAGAAGCGCTTGGTTTTTGTTAACCGAGTCGTGAGCCTGACTCGACCTTGATTATCAACGGAAGAAGCATGAAACATATCCACCGGGATCAAAGACATAGTTTTCGTCCATCAAATAGCAGAGGCTTAAGGCGAACAAGGCAAGCCAAAGAAGAGTAGGCAAGGTTCCCTTAAGCAGTGATGGAGCACAGTGGAAGTAAGGGTGAAGTGGTGCAAGCATGTCTTCAAAATTTCCAAAGATTTTTCCTTTTATTTCATCAGGTGGATACTGAGATGGCTTAAAGATTTCAATACCGGGGTCGAACACCTTTTCCTTTAAGGGAAAATAGCACTCAGGCTCAGCAGAATGGGAAGAAGATCCGCGAAGAAGCACAACCTCGTCCTTAGAAGGGGGACAAAGAGGTGTTAATTCATACGTGCGGCGGATATTGGTGTCGACCGGTTTCTTCTCCTTAGAAAGAATGTTCTTCAAATCCAAAGTAGGATCAAGACGATAATCTTCAAAGTCCAAAGGAGGAGCATCACTCTCATGAGGGAAGTAAGGGTTGAGAAACGTAGAGAAGTCTTCCTCAAATGAGTAGTCGTCCAAAGTAGGATCGAGTGATGACGGAGGATCTTCATCATGTGAAGAATCGCTCGAAAGAGTATCAGCCTCATCGAAATCATCATACGTGGGCAGCTCGGGATACTCAGAAGTAAGGTCAGCATAATCATCCGAATCTGAGCTAGAATCATCATCATCATAAGCATCAAAGACCGGTGGAGAATCATAAATGGAAGAAGGTTCCAAAGTAGGGAGAGAATCATTCACATCATCATGAGAAAGTGGATTATCGATGCAAGAGTCGAATAGAGGATTGTTGTAAACAACAAAGTCATCATGCACATTAATCATATTCATTGATTCTCGGCCTCCAAAGAATTTTCCTTTAAGCTTCCCCATTTTAAAAATTTGTGAATCATCCCCGACTCGTAAGATTAACTCACCTTCGGCCACGTCCACTAAAGCTCGTCCGGTTCTCAGGAATGGTCGACCAAGTATTAAAGGAGTACGAGGGTCCATTTCATAATCAACTACGACAACATCGACCGGGAAAGTAAATGTGCCAACTTTGATAAACACGTCGTCGGCAATACCAACGGGGTAAGCGAGAGTGCGGTTTGCAAGTTCAAGAGTCATCTTTGTTGGAGTGAGGTCGGGTAATGATAGTGTTTTCCAAACACTCAGAGGCATCAAATTAATACTGGCCCCGAGATCAGCAATGGCAGTAAATTCTTAAGTTTTGTTGAACACGCAAGGCAACACAAAATTACCGGGATCTCCAAGCTTTTCCGGAAGTTCTTTGAGAATAACTGCGGAGCAGTTTTCATTTAAGCGTGTGTTGGCGAGTTCAATCAGCTTCTCCTTCTTGTTAAGCAATTCCTTAAACGCTTTAACAAATTTTGGCATGTGGACAAGTGCTTCAAGAAAGCTAATGTTGAAGTTCATTTGAGAAATCATCTTGATATAGCTCGTCACTTGAGAGTCCTCCTTGGTTAACATTTTGTTCATGCCCAAGCGAGAAGGATAAGGGATATTGGGTTTGGGTGGTGAAGGTGCAGGTGTAGCAGGTAAAGGTTGAGATGTTGAAGGGTCCTTCCTAGGTACATCGTCATGACGAGGCGGAGACGGTAATGGTGCACTAATACTAGGTGTAGGAGGAGTAGGGATACATGGTGGTGGAGGAGGTGTAGATTATGGGGGTGGGATTGGTGGATCGACAATGGTAATCCCACTACGAGTAGTGATAGCACTCACATTAGCTCGCGGATTGGTGATGGTGTTTGAAGGTAGAGAACTCGAAGAAGAAGGTTGAGCGGCGGGCAAGAAACTAGCAAGCATATTCTTCAAATCATTGGTTTGAATGTTGAAGGAGGATTGGATATTATCTCGAAGCTCGGATCTAATCTCATTTCCTTGCCTGGTAATATCTCCTTTAAGATTGATAATTTGGCTCTGCAGATTCTTGATTTGCTCACCTTGGGTTCTCATGATGGCTTTAACATCGGGAGTAATGGGTGGGGTTTGTTGGGCGGGTGGGTGATAAGGAGTAGAAGCTCTTGGTGGGATTTGGTTGCTTCTATTGTAGTTGTTGGCGGGGTTTTGGTTTTGAGGAGAAAAACCGGGTGAAAGGTAATTGTTGGACTGGTAACTCAGCAAATTTCTATCCCCTTGAGGTCGAGCTTGGTAATTTTCCGGGGAATAATTACCATAAGCTGCATACACATTTTCCGGATTTCCTTGTGTAGAAGGACAATCGGTGTATGAGTGAGAACCACCGCATGTTTCACAAGGATTAGCAACCGCTTTAACTTGTTGTTGTTGTTGATGGTTTGAAGCGAGAAGCGTGATACTTTTGCTCATTTCAGTCATCATGCGGGTGAGTTCGGTCATATCAGGGTTTGCTGAAGTGGAAGAAACATTGACTCTCGGGTTGTTCCTTGAAGAAGCAGAGGAATCCCAGTTTTTGTGGTGAGTAGTCATGTTCTCAATTAGCTCTCTACACTCCTCGGGTCTCCTTTTCATGAATGTGCCACCGGCGGCTGCATTAATCGTATCACGATCTCGAAAAGTCAAACCGTTGTAGAAAGTATCAATTAGGGTCACAGGGAGCATGTTGTGGTTTGGACAACGATCAATCAAGACATTATATCTCTCCCAAGCATCAAAAAGAGATTCATCGGGTTCTTGCAGGAAACCGTTGATTTGATTGCGAAGGCTCGTGACCATGGATGGTGGAAAGTAGCGCGACAAAAAGCGTTGAGTCATGTCATCCCAAGTGTGAATAGAATTCTTCGGGAGACGATCAAACCATTTCTCGGCATGATGTGATAAAGTATGTGGGAAGAGTTGTAGGCGAAGAACACCCATTGTTGCACCAGGCAACTTCATGCTTTGGGTGATTGTAATGAACTTGTCGAGGTGTTTGTTGGCATCATCATCAGGCAATCCACGGAATGGGTTTGTTTGCACTTGCTGAATCATGTGGTGCTTCAACGAAAACTCCGGAGCGTTGATTTGCATCGGCGCAATCGGTCCTTCTCGTCCAAACATGGTAGGTTGACAAAGCTCCTCCATTGTCCGAAGATCGGGCTGTGGAAGAACATTGTTGTTATTGTTGAGGTGCGGTGGAATATTGTTGTTGACACCTGACATACTTAAATCTTCTTGTGTCTCAGGCTCTTGATAATTAGAAGATCTAGTACGCATACACCTGAAAATGCAAAAGAAAAAGAAAACAAACACAAAGACAATATATATACACAATAAAGATAAAATCTTTTGGATTTTTAAAATTTTTAATTTTTATGGTTTTTTTATCAATTTTTATGCAAGAAAAGTAACGCTCACAAGTGAACGGATCCCAAAAAGCAACGCGTCTCTCACAGAAAACCGTTAATCTTTACGAAAAGAGCCGGCAGCGGCGCCATTTAATAACTAGCTTTTACCCAGTAAGAAAATTATAGTTCTAGTGTTCTAATCGAATTGATCTAGGTTCACTATGCGACTCAGTCGTTCTTTGGTGAAAACAAAAAGGTTGTCGTTGTAGTATATTAAAAAGTGAAAAACAATTAAAGTAAAAGTGCAGTAATGTAAATCTAAATCTAATTAAAAGTAATGGGTGCGAATTTTAAAAACGTGAGGGAAAGTAAATTAATTAAATGACTTAAAATTAAAAGCGTGACGAGAATTAAAATTAGACAAATATTAATATGTAACTTGAAAATTAAACAAGACAAAAAATAGAAAATAACCCACCGTCGGAATATATTCCGATCAACTTACCATCGGAATGAACACCCACCCCCTATCTGTCGCAATGATGCTCGTCGGAATGTTATTAGATCGCAATGTTCTAAATCGGAATAACTAAATACACCTCTATCGGAATGTTGATTGAAAACCCCAGATCGGAATATGTCACCTTTTCAGATCGGAATAACCAAAAAAAACCCCAGATCGGAATAATGTTCAGATCGCAAAGTTTCAGATCGAAATCCTGATCGGAATGAGCTATCGGAATAAGAAGGATGTAACCTATCGGAATATGGTCCAGATCGGAATGTTGTTTGGGAAAATTGGGCAGCACTTCGTTTTAGTGAAGCCTTAAGAGCCGTCTCAATCCCGATCGCAATGTGCGATCGGAACCTTGATCGGAATAAGGGGTAATTCACTCTATCGCAATCCCGGATCGGAATGCAAAACCCCTTTGGCTAATACGTCACTATCGGAATGTGTTAAAGCAAGCCGTCGCAATGTGGAGAACCCTTACTTTCCGATGGATACAAATTTGTAATAAGCACACGAACTAAATAAGCTATAACTAATAAGCAATAACAAAATAAATTCGAATGAAATGAAAACAAGGCTAGACAAAAAGCTAAAAAGTTAAAACCTTTCAAAATTAAAAAGACGAAACTTAATGAAAATAACTTGATAAGTAAAACTTTTAAGAAAACGTTGAAAACACTTAAACTAAATACCAAATAAGCACACAAGATTGTCAAACTTATGGCTATTTCGTATGGAAGCTTAAAGGAAAAGAAAGGACAAGACTTTTAATCAAATGAGCAATGGATTAAGCAAAACCTTGCTTAATCCGAAATTCAAACCGAATCAAAAGAAGAAGAGAAGAATGAGATTGACAAAAATAAACTTGATCAAAGATAAATGAAGATTAAAACAAGAAAATTAAAGGATACTTACTTGGAATTAAAAGATAATTAAGGTGCAAAACATGTATTTAAATGACATGAAAAGTAAATAACAAGATATGAAAATGGTGGAAGACTAATTGTCACCTTAGCCAACAAAACTAAATGAAATGAAAATGAGAAGTATTTATAGGTGATTAGGGGGATGGTTAGAGGAAGCTTCCTCCCCTCCTTCCTTTCTTCTTAATTGCGCCATCAAGTCCTTCCTTCTTAATCTCTTTGTTAATCTTGGACTTTGATGACTTTTGGCTCGGGATTTTTTTGGACTCTTTTAATTCTTCGATAAATAAGACTTGAGTTCCTCGGCTTTTAATAAACTTCCGTCTTTTGACTTTTTCTTCGATAAATCTTCAGAATTGGTCTTGGACTTCCGTTCTTTTTGCACTCTT
Organism: Glebionis coronaria; assembly: GCA_025667525.1. NCBI lineage: Eukaryota > Viridiplantae > Streptophyta > Magnoliopsida > Asterales > Asteraceae > Glebionis > Glebionis coronaria. Next base: position 103,768 of record JANFOE010001181.1, on the reverse strand, counting down.
GACTTCTTGACTTCGTCTTTCGTCTTTTTCTTCAATAAAAGTCCGTAAATGCCCGTGAATGCCCGTGTTTTCTCCACTTTTCACCTTTTCGTCCTAAATCACAACAAAAACACAAACCACGCATAATTCCGACATAAAAGACATAAAATACACGTTTTGGCTCGGTTATTATTGTAATTAAGTGGTAGAAAAGATGGGTGTTTTCACACCTATCAACCCCCAACATCAAGATTCCCATGCTAGACCCAGACAATTTTGAGCTATGGAAGTTTAACTTTGAACAGTATCTACAAATCCATGACTACACCCTATGGGAAATTATTGAATATGGAAACACATTCAATAAAGCTCAAAAGATTGTAGCTTCCATCTTACAAAGAACAAATGTTCAAGGCTCTACCAAAGAGGATCGAAAAGAAAAACCTGAAGATGGTAGAGCTATCTCAACTGAAGACATAGCAAAGAGAATGAGTGACATGAAAACCCTAAGCATTCTAAAACTCTCTTTGGGACAAGAAAATCAGCACAAATATAGAAGCTATGAGTCTGCAAAAGATTTTTGGGCAGCCCTTGAAGTTGCTTATGGTGGTAATGCTGATAATGTACAAGAGAAAAAGAAGCAACTCTTGCATGAGTATGTTGTTTTTAAAGCTCAACCCAGTGAGAAGCTTAGTAGTGTGAGAAGCAGACTTCTTGACATTACAAGCAAGCTGTCCTTCATGGGAACAGTGCTTGGTGATATTGATATTATCACCACTTTTCTTAAAAGTCTTGGTGATGCATGGAAGATTGAAGCAAGATCTATAATTGCTAATAATACTCACAAAAGTTCTACTTTTGATGATGTTTACAATAAACTGAGGCTGGTGGAGAATGACACTCTTTTGGATCATGGAAGCAAGTCTACCAATGGAAACATGGCCTTCTTCTCACATAGTGAAGGTCAATTTGATCAAAAGGAGTCATACACGCACCCCGTTACTAGATCAACTTATGTCAACGCTGGATCAAAACCCGTCAATGCCTCACATTCAGACGCTGACACATACAAAGTTGACTCACCAAGAGTTAAGCCTGCTGGTATTGATCTAGATAATGTGTGTGCATAAATTGCTTCATTGCCCAATGGTTCAGTGATTACATATGAGGACCTTGAGCAAATTAGTGATGAGCATTTGGAAGAGATGGACATAAAGTGGAATATGTCCCTTGCAAGCATAAGGGCAAATAGATGGACTAGAAGATTTAAGAAGAAGATGACTTACAATGCCAAGGACACAGCTGGATTTGATAAATCCAAGGTTGTGTGTTACAATTGTCATCGTATGGGACACTTTATGAGAGAATGCAGATCTCCAAGAAGATCTGATGCTGGAAAACCCTCAAGCCAAATCATTAAGGCTTAGGATTCCAAAGCCATGGTTGCAATGCAAGAAATTGATGGTGTTGGATGGGATTGGAGCTACTTGGCCAAATATAAGGAAGAGAACAAAGCTTTAGTTGCAGAAAAGGAAGAAGAAGAGCATGTTCACTATGCTCTCATGGCACACTCCTCATCTTCATCAGACAATGAGATATATGATGATGCATTTCGTAGTAAGAGTTGTCGTCTAAACACTGAAAGACTTAACAAAGAAGTTTTAAAATTGTCAACAGATGTGGTTAATGAAAGATGCAAGTTGTATAACTATCAACTTGCTCTTACTCAAACTGAAAAGACTATAGCTGAGTATAAGAAAATGTAGCTTGACCTAAAAGATCAAATCAATATTTTAAAACATGATTTAAATTCTAGTATTGATATTAGAAACATCATTGAGAGAGTCAATGCTGAATTATAGGCTAAGTTAGATGAGGCTATCAAAAATAAGGATAATGTAGATCTTAAAATTCAGAGATTTGATAAATCCTCACAAACCCTAGAAAAATGTGTTAGTGAACAAAGGGATTCTAGGGATATGACTGGGATTGGGATGAAAGAGTATGTCGGTGTTCCACCACCTGCTGGGAACTTCTATTGTGTCCTTAGCAAGGAATTGTCTTGGACTGGTTTACCAGAACTCCAAGAAGAGGAATTTATTCCTCCACCAAGATTTCTTACCCCAGTAGAGGAATATAGGCAGAAGTTGACTGATTTGGACCAATGGAAGAAAGCCAACCCTACCTTGTTTGTTAAGGGTGGCATGCTTAATGATAGACCAAATGAGTCTACACCTATCAAAGTGACAAACCCAACCACTGGCAAGACTGTTGACCTTGGCTTAAACGTTGATAGAAAACCTAGTATTAAATATGCAGAAATGTATAGAAAACCTAGGTCACCAAAAAGCCAAATTAGTGATAATGGAATAGGTTTATTTTCTTCTAGACCTAGAGTTACGTCTAGAAAAGCCTGTTATACTTGTGGAAGTTTTTCACATTTAGCCTATAAGTGTGTCAATGCTTCAAAGGTCAACACTGACAAAAAGTCAAACACTGTCAAACCCAAATCTTTTGTCCAGCAAAGTCCACAAGTTGTTAGACCAGCCCCATTCTTTACTAAAGGGTCTAATACTTATGGACAAAGACCTTTTCAGAAGACCAATACATGGTCTAATAGACAATAGCAAACCCTAGGTTCACCGCTGATAAGGGTAATTTCAGCGTTGACAAGACCAAATTGAACGCTGACAGAAACGTTGCCAGACCAAATAATGGTAAATATTTGCAACCAAAAGGAAAGGGGTCTAAAGCTTCTTCTAGCTTGACGTGGAGACCTAAGCAAGACCAAAACCCTAATTTAGATGGGATTTCTATGACCTGTAACAGATTTCATTATATTTCAAAGGTCATAACAAAACCAATTGGGGTTAACTGGGTGTTTAATCCAAAAGGGATGAACAAGGGGTTGTCATAAGGACTAAGTCTGTTCTTGTTGAACAACCAAATGAATCCAAGTCTGCTCAGGCTTGGGTTCCCAAAGAAAACTAATTTGTTTTCTCTATGTGCAGGGCATTCAAAAGCAGGTTAATGATTATGGCTATTGGGATAGTGGATGCTCTAGGCACATGACTGGGAAGGAAGATTATCTCACAAACTTCACTCCCATTAAGGATGGTGACAAAGTTTACTTTGGAGGCGGATATGGAACTATCACAGGCAAAGGAACTCTTCTCACCAACAATTTACGTTTTGAAAACGTGTTTCTGGTAAAAGAACTTGACTATAATCTGTTTATTGTATCACAAGTTTGTGATAACAAAAATAAGGTTCTTTTTACTGATACTGAATGCTTGGTGTTGAGCAAAGATTTTAAAATACCAGATGAGAAATTCATTGATTATAGAACACCTAGGCATAAAGACATTTATAATGTGAATCTTAATGGAATTAGGATGAATAATAATTTGTCATGTCTATATGCTAAGGCTTCAGTTGATGAGAGTAATCTTTGGCACAAGAGATTAGGGCACATTAATTTTAAAAATATAAACAGACTTGTGAGACATGGTTTGGTTGATGGTTTGCCTGAAAAGGCTTTCCACAATGACCACTCTTGTGTTGCATGCCTTAAAGGCAAACAGCACAAGGTCTCATTTAAGTCTAAACATGTGCACTCTAGTTCTAAACCACTTCACCTGCTGCATATGGACTTGTTTGGTCCAACTAATATAGAAAGCTTAAATGGTAAATCTTACTGTTTTGTCATCACTGATGATTTTTCTAGATTTACTTGGAATTTCTTTTTAGCTTTGAAAAGTGACACTGCTGATACCTTGATTAACTTTATTAGACAAATAGAAAAGAAGTCTGGTAATGAGGTCAAGATGCTTAGAAGTGACAATGGTGGTGAGTTTAGAAATAAGTTGTTAGATGATTTTTGTGCCAAGAAAGGCATTACTAGACAGTTTAGTGTAGCTAGAACCCCACAACAAAATGGGGTAGCTGAGAGAAAGAATAGAACCCTCATAGAAGCAGCTAGGACTATGTTGGCTGATGCTCACTTTCCCATTGCTTTTTGGGCTGAGGCTGTGAATACAGCTTGTTATGTTCAGAATAGGACATTTTTCAACAAGATTCATAACAAAACACCTTATGAGTTACTTTGGGGAAGGAAACCTAATATTGGTTTTCTTAAACCTTTTGGATGTCATGTAGTTGTGCTTGATACTAGTGATGCCTTAGGTAAGTTTAATGCTAAAGGTGATGAAGGCTACTTCATGGGTTATTCTGTGTAGAGTAGAGGATATAGGGTTTACCTTAAGAAGGAAAAATGTATACTTGAAAAAGTACATGTTAGGTTTTTAGAAAGTAAACCTAGTGATCCTGAAAGTGGTCCAAATTGGTTATTTGACTTAGAACCTCTATCTAGGACTTTGAATTATATGCCTGTTACTAATCCAAACACTTTGAAGGTAACTTCAAATGTTGTGGAAGAACCAGTTGTTAATGTTTCAGGTAAACAGGTTGATGAAGACTTTGAATCACAAGCAGACAAATCAACACCCATACTTGAGTATGTTACTATTCCCATATGGACAGATGCATTTGCTGCTGCTACTACTGCTGCTGGACAGGAAAAAGGTGGTCCCCAAGTATCACTAGTTGACAACATGCATGATCTTTCAGGCGCTGACAAAGGAAATACTGGCGCTGACAAGACAAATTCAGGCGTTGATGGCTCAAACGTTGACAGCCTTGGTTTAGGCGTTGACAGCTCTTTTGACCATGTTTTCTCTTCCAATAATTTTGAACAAGGTGAGCTTTCAAACAGAAATGGAGAGGTTCATTTAGATGTGGATGAAAGAGAGTCTAAAGAGGATATTGGTAACATGGAAGATGAGATTGAGGACAACACAATTATTGATGGAGGAGTGCTTACTTCTACAATCAAAAATCACCCTCCTTCTCTAATTATTGGTGATGTTATGACTCCTGTTCAAACTAGAAGATCTCATCAGAATCTTGGTGGATTTATTGTCAATATTCACAAGAAGGTTCATACCCCTCTTGTTCAAGCATGTTTGTTTGCCTGTTTGTCACAACAGGAACCCAAGAAGATTTTTGATGCTTTCAAAGAACCAAGTTGGGTGGAAGCAATGCAAGATGAGCTTCACCAATTTGCTATCCAGGATGTTTGGGAGTTGGTTTATTGTCCCAGATATGTCAGACCTATTGGGACAAGATTGGTTCTTAGGAATAAAAAGGATGAAAGAGGCATTGTGGTCAGAAACAAGGCACGTTTAGTGGCTCAAGGATATACACAAGAGGAAGGGATAGACTATGTGAAGAGTGCTTTTCTTTATGGCGCAATTGCACAGGAGGTTTATGTAATGCAGCCTCCTGGTTTTGAAGATTCAGAACATCCAGACAAGGTGTATAGAGTCAAGAAAGCTATGTATGGACTTCATCAAGCCCCAAGAGCATGGTATGGCACATTGTCCACCTATCTGGTGGAAAATGGATTCAAAAGGGGCACAATAGACCAGACCTTGTTTACATAGAAGACTGGTAAGGATTTCTTACTCGTTCAATTCTATGTGGATGATATCATCTTTGGCTCTTCTAGTCCAAAGATGAGTGAAGACTTTTCCAAGCTTATGACAGACAAGTTCAAGATGAGTGCAATGGGGGAGATGAACTTCTTTATAGGGTTACAAGTTCAGCAGAAAGAAGATGGTATCTTCATCTCTCAAGATAAATATGTAGCAGAAATCTTGAAGAAGTTTGGCTTTTCTCTACATGAGAAAAGGGCTAGCACTCCTATGGATAGAGAACACCCTTGGGGAAAAGTTGGAGATGGAAAAGAAGTGGATGTCAGGCATTATAGATCAATGATTGGTTCATTGATGTATCTCACAGCTTCAAGACCTGACATGATGTTTGTTGTGTGTGCATGTGCACGCCATCAAGTGACTCCCAAAGAGTGTCATCTTCATGTTGTCAAGAGGATCTTTAGATACCTTAGATGTTATCCAGACCTGGGATTATGGTATCCAAAAGATTCACCATTGGAGCTTATTGCATATTCAGATAGTGATTATGGTGGTGACAAGTTTGATAGAAAATCCACAACTGGTGGATGTCAGTTTCTTGGGAGTAGATTGATCTCTTGGCAATGCAAGAAACAAACAGTGGTGGCCAATTCTACAACTGAAGCAGAGTATGTTGCAGCAGATGCTTGTTGTGGACAAGTCTTATGTATTCAGAACCAGCTGTTTGATTATGGGTATAATTTCATGCATACCAAGATTTTTGTAGACAATAATAGTACTTTATGCATTATTAAAAATCCTGTACATCACTCTAAAACAAAACACATGGAAATTAGGCATCATTTTATAAAAAACTATTTTGAAAAAGGTTTAATACAACCAGATAGGGTTGACACATAAGAGAATGTGTCTGATTTATTGACTAAACCTTTTGATACTGGAAGATTTAAATACTTGGTAACAAGTATTGGAATGATCAATCTTACTTAAAATGTGTTTTGGGAACTTATTTGTAAAAATATGTACAGGTTATGCATTGTTATTGGTCTTTATGTGAAATTAGATTTTCCACTTTATTTGTCTAACGCTGACAAAGGTTATCTTTACGTTGATACGTGTTATCGTGAAGTTGTCAGCAACATGTTAGTTTTGTGGTTTTTGATCTATATGTGCAGGCGTTGTTAGCATTGTACCATTGGATACAGAGTTGCTTATGGATCCTTGGAGCATTATTGGAGCATGTTTCAATTTATGGATGATGGTTGGAATATTGATATTCCTATCTTGACATAAATTTTTATTTACATGCATATTAATTGGCAACGTTTATATCATAGTTTAAGGGGAGGTTTAGGAACCTTTTAGGACTTTTTGGGTATTCTTATAATACTCTTATCACAATTCTAGATTGTGTCCACTGGTGAGTATGAGTTAGTTTTCTATCTCACGAGGCACTGTTGCATGCAAAGTTAATATACTATGCATGCTGCCAAGACCTTTTTGGCCTAGAATTGGATGTGGTCTGTTGGGAGACTTGGGTATGATTTATATTGGGCTTACTTGGGAGTTACAAGGGATTTTATGAGATAACTTAACTGTTAAGATTTTTGGTTAGCAAGGGACACTAGAGGACTGTTATGTCTATCTTGCATAAGCAAGTTTGCATGATTGGACAGTGCTTGCCACCCTATGGTAATTTTCAGTTTATAGGTTATCTTCACTAGGATAAATTACTTTGTTCAGGTCCTTTTTCATTTTTATTATTTTTTGGATATTGACATATATATTTTCCAAGCGTTGTTGTGACCAGTTTAGACGTTGACATGACTTTTATCAACGTTGACAAGAATATAGCCGTTGGGCGTTGGTGGGTTATTTTTTACCGTTGACGCTCATTGGGTCCTACCCAGTTGTTATTTTTAACGAACATAGGGGCCGTAATTTTGGGAGTTGATAACTTTTAATTAATGCACAAGATAACTTGTTTTCTTTTCAATATTTTCATCATTATATTTTGAAAATACTTGCCTCATTTTTTACCAATCACATGTGCCTATCCCTCCTATAAATTTGGCTCCTTCTTTTTAAACAGGGTACTCTCATATTCTTGTCTAACAATTTTTCTCCTATAATTCATCTTTTACAATCTTTCACAAACAGCTTTCTACATCAATGGCGCCTAAGTTTAAACCAAGTGACATGGTATTGGGATTTAGAAGTCAGCATAATATGATTGCTTAATTGAAGGCTGATGATGCTATGTTTCCTCAATACACTCAGATGGTGACGTATTTGAATGCATCTCCATTATGGTATGCTCTTTCTCATGCTCCTCTCATCCCTGTCACTCATATTAAACAGTTTTGGAACACAGTAAGTTCCTCAACGCTTAATAATGTGACTACATTAACAGCTATTGTTCATGGCTGTTCTTGGGTGGTTACTGAAGCCTTGGTTCGCGAGGCTTTGCATCTTAATGATGCAGATGGTATAACCACTCTACCCATTAATGAGATAGAACAAAGACTTCAAGCTTTGGGGTATCCTTTCCCTGAAGAGGGTACTTTAAATAAATATCATAAAAAATAATTCCCCCAGCTTGGAAGTACTTAATACATGTCATCCTTCAATGTTTGAGTCCCAAATGTACTGCACATAATGAAATTAACAGATCAATTGCTAGTGCAATTGTGTGTATTACAAATGGGCAAAAGTATATTTTTTCTAAACTAATTTTTGATGGCATGTGTAAAAACAAGGGTAATAAGATGACTTTAGCTTACCCAAGATTTTTACAAATGATTTTTGATGAGCAAAGGTACTGCACAAGGGATCATGATGATTTTTATGCGATCCCTGTGCAAAAGAAAGCTATTTTTAGTAAGATGAATTCACCCCCTCACAGAGACTTACCCCTTACCCAGGCCATGCTTGCTGTTATTGCAGCAGCACAACCTCAACCAGACCCGCAACCATTGCCTGAACCATCACTTTCACCTCAACACATGGAACTTGACCAAGATCCCTTCGACGCTGACATGTTAAATGTTGGCGTTGACACTTTAAATCCAGACGTTGACACCTTTCTTCAACAGACCCAAACACCCCTTAACCTTCAAACTACCACCCACTCCCCATCATCTTCTACACCCCCTGAATATAGGTTGATAAAACGCCCAAGGATTACTGGATTGTTCTCCTCTGGTGGTCATAGATATGTTGTAGAGAGAACCATCACCACAAGTGTGGTTGGTGATATGGATGAGGGTGGGACTATTGGTACTCGCTTAGATGCAGGCCAAGCCAATCCTAACATATTTAAGACCTCATCTATGCCCCATGACTCTGCTTTGGGAGGTTAAATACCCATTCTAGAGGAGGGCAGATTGGAACCATACATAATGTTGGAATTGACGGCTGTCTGCATTAGCTTGCAAAAGAAAAATGCAGACTTGGTACAAACAGTCAGTACACAAGGCCTTGAACTCAAGCAATTGAGGGAGAGGATAGTTCTTTTGGAGGATGCTAACAATAGGCGTGGAGTGGAGGATTCTTCCAAAGGGGAGGATGATAAGGTACATGTGAGTGACAAAGGCTCACATGATGGAGAATCTTTGGGTGTTGCTGAAGCCCTTACTGAATTAAAGAAGCAACCAGGTTTTGATGCATCTTTGGTTACTCCTACAAACTTGAACTTATCCTTTACAACAATGATGGAACAGTTCACTAGATGCACTGACAAGAATAAGGTGGGCGTTGACAAGTAGATTTTGGACGCTGACACACCAAGCGTTGACAAGAGTAAGTTGGGCGCTGATACACAGGATTTGAACGTTGACTGACCTGCAGATATGGTTGATGTATTCCAGTCATCAGCTATCATCAAGGAAGTGTCTTCACAGGTACCATCATCATCTTTACCCATCATTGATCCATTAGATAAGGTTAAAGGAATCATGGTAGAAACAGAGGTTCCAAAGGATGCAGCTCAAGTAGAGTTTGATTCAAAGTTGGCTGCACAAATTATGGAACAAGAAAAGAAGAAGGTTGGTGAATCACCATTTGTAGTTACTTCTGAGGAACAAAAAGGAAGTGATGATGAAAGTTCAGATTCAAGTGTTATGATAATTCAAAACCCAGAAAGACTTGAGTATGGTGATGAGTTGGCAAGGGAGAAACTTAGAGAGTTAAAGTTGCAGGTAGATTATGATATGCCAGAAGTTGCTCAGATGTATCATGCTTGGGAGAATAAGGTTATGGAGAATCCAGATATGACAATTTCATATCAAATTTGGAGATTCTTCTAAGAGTTCAAAGAGATTACAAGGTAATTCTGAAGCATAAGGCTAGCAATGTTTTCTCACTGCTGAAGAGAGATAGAAGGGAACTTTATTACATGTTGCTCAGATGTTATCAAACAGGATGGACCTTTCAGAAATTGCAGGGATTATCCTTTGAAGAATTGGAGTATAAGGCTTATCCTATTTGGGAAACAGTGCAAGAAATGAACACTATCAGACTTCTCTCAGATGAAAGGAGAGAAGAACTTGCAGAAGAGATGGAGATTCAAAAGGCTATGATTGTTCCAAGGCCTTTGAAGAAGGGAGTTCCACTTGAGTTCCCTAAAGATTTGGATAAATTGAATCCTAGTGAAGCTGTTATAAGAAGGAGCATTAAGCTCTCACCCATGGAAGCTTCAGATATGGTACAAGTGTTACCTCTTGATGCCAGAAACCCTATCATTAGCTATGAAAAAGATGCAAGTGGGTTTTGGATGATTGGCATATATGGGAAAGAGTAACACACATTTACTACTCTTATGTCTTTGTTTGCAAGTATGGATAGGGAAGACTTGGCAGACCTTTGGAGGTTATTGCTGGCCAAGTATGAGACTGAAGCACCCACTTCAGTCAATGGAATAAAGATTTGGTCGACATTCGAGAGAATGTGTGCACCAGAAGAAGAAGATCATGTTTGGAAGGATCTTGAGGATGATATCAGTGGACTTCAATGGCGTTTGTATTCAGCAGCTGGTGTGTATTATTTGAGTTCTGCAAAGTATTCTGAATATGTTCTTGTGGATGATGAGTATCCCATGTCCAAAGAAGTTTTTGAAAAGATGAAGACAACACAGCTGGAGATTGACTACTCAAGTGACGTGGCCAAAGATTTGATTAGGCATATTTATTACCAATATGATAAGATTTGTAAGAATCCTCTTAGTTCTTAGTTTTTATTCAGAAACTTGATTGCTAGAGTAGATATCAAGTTTAGGGGAGGATTGTTGGGAATAAAATGTAGCCAGTACACTTGGACGCTGACAAGAGGAACTAGGACGTTGATAAGAAGAAAACAAGCGTTGACAGAACAAGCGTTGACAGGAAGATGTCAAGCGTTGATATGATGAAGTCAAGCACTGATAGAAGACTTAGTCTACACGTATTATGTTTCTAGTTTGTTTCTAGTAAAGATATGATTAACAATGTATTTTCTATGTTTATCTTTACCTAAAATAGCTGATACGTAGACTCTTGTACAAGGCTCCTTAGCTTTATAAAAGGAGGCCTTTAGGTTTTGTTTCAATATAAGTTTTCATACGTTTAACACTTTCATTGTATGCAAGGTTGTTCTAATCAATCAAGTGAAATTTGGTTTACATTGTTTGTGTGTGTTCTTGTTTGAGTATTATATACTTCAATTGTTTTATACACAACAAAGTTTCTCTACGTGTTTAACTTGATTTAATCTCGTTTACACAAGCTAAATCGATCTAAGTTTAGGATCAACACAACGTTCAATTCTCCCGGTCGAAGCATATTGACATTCGCTACCACTTCATCAAGGAGAAAGTGTAAAATGGAGTGATCGAGCTTTACTTTGTCTGATCTGAGTATCAATTGTCGGATATTTTCACAAAGGATTTAGATCTCGCTCGAATGGAATTTTTGGCCGACAAGCTAGGTTTGAGAACCTTTTCGCCTGAGACTCTAAAGGAACTAGCAGATGAAGCGAAAGAATAGTGGTGGTAAACTATTCTCCGTATCCTTGGTGATCATCTGTATATATTGTTTATATTTTCACCCACAAAAGCAAAATACAAAAATATAAAACCATATAAAAACCATAAAAATTGAAAAATTTCATAAAAATCCAAAAATATTTTTACTTTATTTTTCAAAGGCATGTCTTTTGGTACGATAATATTTACGGCCTTAGAAATGTCGATTAATATTGACACGGCGCCATAAATAGAGTTCGTATAAAAGTTGTAAATATTTCATAAAACATGCCCATATGGTTTGTTGTTATTTCTGACTGCAACCCGGTTTTCACATTAAAGTCAAGTATTTCTTATGAAAGCTTTGGCTCTCAACGGGAATTAATTTTCTCGGGAAAGGTTTGCTTAAAAACCTTGTAAGGGATCAAGTTTACTTTATAACTTGGTCTAACACAAATTTATGTACGCATCAGTGCATTTATTTGTTAAAACAAGAGAAATCTTGTTTTTATGAAGCTATCATCTCTACAACCATTGCAATCTACAATTGGTATCTACATAATCGATGATGCGACTACTCAAACGACGACTACAGCTCTTTCAATACGGGTCAACAATTGAGGGGGAGAAATTATCAAGCATTCAGAATTTTTGATGCCGAAAGTGCCAAGTTCACAAGTTGGTGTCAAGACAAACAATACCAATCGTACATGTGGTGTCAAGAGATGACTTCAGACATGACGAGGCGGCCAACATTTACCGACAAGAACCATTTGATCTTATCATATGATGTTCTCATCAATCAGGTCCAACCTTGTCAATTTATTCTTATATGGTGAATATGTGATCATGTTACAAATCGGTATCATTTCTCACAAATTGGTCTCATGAAGATTAAAAGGACTTGCATTTTTCTTCCCAAAACCTTTGTTAAAACTTCATTAAATCAACTAATATTAAAAACATCGATTGGGTTAATATTTTTAATATGGGGGAGAAAATGTGATTTAATATGGGAAATTATCACAAATGGTTTGACTTAACGTGATGGCTCATCCTGACATATGCGGAATGTTTTCTAATATCGTGGCATATGTTAAGAGGGAGCAAAATGGATTTGCTATATCAAAATGGATTTCATGGTGACATATACTTACCCTAAACCTATTTATTTCATGACGATGAAAATTGTGGTGACATAAGGATGGTAGGATAGGTTAAGTCCAATGATTCTTCCATAACCGAAGGAATCTTCCCAAGGACATTCCATAGATAAAATAGTAGTCCTTAGGAAAGATGGAAAAAGATTGTGAACGTAGCTGAATGCTGACCAAGTACTTAAGTTAGCACTCGAACAATCACAACAAGGTTCTAGTTATGACGTATTGGTAAGCATTGAAGGGGTTGAAGAATGAAAAAGAATTGTAAAGATAAAGGGTGTAAAGAAAGAAGCCCTCCTTACAACCTTAGGAAGAAACCGGGTCAACACATATGCTATTGAGATCATTTTAATGATGCTCGATATTGAAGATAGAAATCATGGACCCAGTGATGCATTACACAACCCATCCCAGCTAACTCAGATATCTCTTAAAAGGTATTTGTTTTATTCACACAGAGACAACGCATTATCTATCGATTTATTCATTCCGAGTAAATTGGTATTGAAATGGTGGCACTCCTCTCCAGCCTCCGATCACTAAAAATCCAAATGCACGATCGAGTCTAGAGCCATTTGAGATCATCAAATATCTCATTAGGACACATTTCCATATTTCCTTGCTTCTTCACACACTATGAAAAGTAAGAAAGATATTAAGAGTCCTACGCAAAATCTTCATGATCTTGCCTAAACATCTAAGTAATACGAAAGTATTTACAATGAAGATGGAAATCCTTCTTGAGCGACCATTAAAAAGCTCATGGTAGGTGACTTGTGCGATTCTTTATGAATCAAGCTTGCGATAACTGAAAAGCAACAGTGGTTTAATTCTTAACTGAACTTAAACACGTTCCAGGCCTCTACCCAATATCTCAGTGATCTTGCCAGAACACTCAGAGTGACACTCCACAGTGTTCACAGTGATGAGTGGAAATCCTTCTAGTGTTAACATCAAACAGCACTTGGTAGGTAACGTGCGAGATTCAATATGAATCAAGCTTGTGACAACTGGAAAGCAACGATGGTGAGATTCTTTAATGAATCAAACTTGTTCCAGGAATCAGAATTGACGGCTTCAATCATGCGGATAATTTTATCCAAATGATTCACTCTTTACGCTCGCAGTAAGCTTTGGACGGTTGAGTAAAGAGAACGGGTTTACCCGCGAAATCTTGTCAAGGAGATTTTTAATTAAATATACCTGCCACAAGTACGATTTTTATATCGTCCAACAGTCTTCACCGACCGGAGGTAAAATGCTACCGAAATAGAATGAAATGTTCAAAGCCATTTCGTTCGTGTCTACTTATGTTGCGGTATTTGAAGACGGTGGCGTTGCGGAATACGAGAAGAAGTCTTCCCCGCATGCTTATACTTTATGCACTTAATACTTAATTTATTTCTAGAAAGCCTAAAAGTCAAATCTTCCACTGTATCAAACTCTGAAGCTTTCAAGAATTACGAAAGTATAAGTATGTGGGACATGAAGTCACGAGGAGGCGGATATCACAAGTGATGGATGCACAAGATCAAGGCAAGAGATCAATGCTAAAGATTGATATCAAAGATCACATCAGCATGTTCACCAGAAAAGAAAAAGAAAAGAAAGACGAAGACTACGAGCTCAAGACAAGCATATATGTTATGTTTATTTTATTATTGTAACTTGGGTAACGCCCTTCTTTGGAGTGACCTCCCTTAGGGGGAGATTGTTGGAAATACGTTTTACGTATTAGAAAGGATCGGTCACTCCAACAATAGTATAAGTAGTAACTTGTAGTTTAGTCAACTTAATTTTCAACAAACAAGGCCAAGCCAAGCCTACAACATGTGTAGGTCGGCGGCCCAATGTAAGCCCAAGCCCATCTCATGGGCTTGGGTATATAAACCCTCTCCTTAGTTGGAGAGGGTGGTGGTTTTCTCATAATTTACACATAGTTAAGTGTGTATTTCTACACTTTCTCTCTCTAAAGTGTGTTTGAAATCTACCATCTTTCTATCTCTTTCTCTCTCTAAACATAAGCAAGATTTACAATATCCTACACACGTAATTAGTAAAACCCTAATCTTGTTCTTCGTATGAATAGTTAAGGTTTAATCCATTATTGTTTTTGAAAAAGTCTTAACCGCGTGTTTTAAACTAATTAATATAATTAGTTAAAACCGGTTGTGAGTGGTTTGGTGTGTTGGCAGAATGATGGTTTGTGATTGGGTGAGAGGTGTTAATGGGGCACGTGGCGAATTCTGATTAGTCTAGGTAAGTATGATGTCTTGGCAATTATCACCCCTTTCTTTCTTCTTTCATTTGAAGTTTAATTCCACAAAACTAAAAATCCCTTTGTAATAAAGTTTTAGTTTATACTTTTACCCCAAAAAGTTTTGCAAAGTATTTTCAAGGGTATTTCTTAAATTTCATGATATTTGAAGGACCAATCTTGTAATCTCTTCAATCTTCAAGGTATTGAATTGTATTGTTGACTTTTTGGAGGACTAATATTGACAAGTCTTCATAATTGAAGGACCATTCTTGCCAATTCTTCAAAGTTGAGGGTCATTTTTGTAATTTTGACAAACTTTATAGACCAAACTTGTATTTATGAATATACAAGGGTTTAAAGTGTCAATTATTCAATAATGTAGGACCCTTCTTATAAAATCATCAATTCTTCAAGGGTTTTTCTTGGAAAATCAACTCTAGGGCCCGGTTCATTGTGCGCCTTGGTTTCCCGTGTTCGTTTTTGCTTGTTTCTTGATCTTTTTCCATTTTCTCAATATTCGTACCTAAAATACACATTGAACAAACACAAGCATATATTTGGCACATTTTATGATATTTTAACCATTTTAAGCCCGTTTTGGAAGATGAGACTATGTATAATTGCAGTCTCATCACATGACTCGATCCACGATGTGAAGTGATAAAGCATTTAAAGGTGGAAAGTCAAGAAGAATTTTTCTAAGAAGCCGAGAGAGAACCATAGCAAAAGGGAGACTAGAGCGGGACCCGCTGAGAACAATTCTTATTCTTCTAGCCATGAAAAAAGCAAGGTTGTATGGAGTGGAAGTTGCAACACAATACAACATATGTGCAAGACAAGCGGGCACATGGTTGCGATCACCATCAAGACACATTGAATTTTCCCTAATGATTTCAGCCCAATGGATCATAAAATCATTAAGATTGCTAGTTAGTAATTCCCAAGGAGTAAGAGCACGAAATACTCCTTCAAAATTACCAAGAATAGGATGTTCACGAGGCTTAGCAATAGCATAAGACATGGACGAAGCCGAGGGTAGCTCGGTCACGTAATGCACATCAATAGGGGCTGATTCTAAAGAGTTTAAACTCCAAGTATCGGTGAACCTACATTGACCTTTGTATGGAACATTGAGAATTTTACCAAATTCTTCAAGAGTATATACAAAGGTATTCCCCTTGATGGAAAATCTTATAGATAGACCATTATTGATGCATATTAATGTGTACAAGCTAAAGAATTCCAAAAGAAAGGAAGGAAAGATTGGCTCATTATTTCAAGCAAGCAATCAAAACCAATGGATTTGAACATGAATCGAATGAAGTCAAGTCCAAGAAAGTTAGAAGGAACAATGCGTCCTTCATGAAAACAACAAGATTCGAGACAACAAAAAGTGTTTTGACGGGAACGAGTTCGACAAGAAGAAGAAAGATTAGGCATGTATTCTCTAGTTCGTTGGTGGTCATTTTGATATCCTGAAGACATGACAGTACCTAAATCCAACATGCAAACATATTTCCCCAATCACTCATATGTTATATATAAGCCAAAAATAAAAAAGATGAGAATGTGTTTCATCAGTTTCTTGACAAACAAAGGATTAATCCTTATCATTCTCATGTTCATAATGTACCCAAGTCATCATTGACAATAACATATCAACCATGTAAAATCAATAATGAACTTGAACATTGATTTTTCAAAACAAAGTTTTAGGTAAGCATTAACAATGCAATTACCAACTTGTTCATAGGTTCATATCAATTCCATCAATTAACCAAAACTATTTAGTCAAAATTCTGATTGTTCAACAAGTGGGTTTTAGTGAAATCTCAATGAATATGAACCTAAGGAATCATAGTACAATAACTATGTCAACTCACATTCCTATTAAGGTTCTAATTCAATTTCAATTTTATAAATCCCCAATTATGAAAGTATGAACCCTAGAACAAATTAGATGAAATTGAATGAAATAACTTACAATTAATTGATCTTGGATGAAGGATGAGTGAAATCCACAAATAGGAATCAATTAATCTTGAGTGATTGAAGATTTTGAAGGTGCAACAATAGTGGAAAGAAGAAAAACCGTCGGCTCTATTGGAGAAGAGAGAGAAGGTTTGTTTAAAAAAATGATTTTTAATAAAACCTGGCGCTTTAGTCAAAATTTCTGGCCGTTGTTCCTTATAGATAGAGAACGGCGCCTTTGAGCCGCACAGGTAAAGAACCGCCTACAGTGGCGAGTTTTTATCAAAGAAAATCAAAGGATTTTTCAAAACCAAATTTATCTAAAAACCCTAATATATATCTTAAGCCTTTAGGATATCATTGGACCACTTCAACACTAGGTAATAATGCCTTAATTAAGGATTACGAGTTGAATCGAGATGGGAAAAGTGTTGTCCCATAAATTTAGATGATTATAGATAGAAAATAGATGAAAAGAGATGGATTCCTAGAGAGAGAAAGTAGTGAGAGAAAGTAGAGAGAAGATGGAGAACTAGGTGAATATTAGATTAAGAAAAGAATTCAAATGTGGGCAACCAACCCTCCTAACATGCTAGGAGGGTAGTATATATAGTCCACCCACATGCGGGCTTTAATGGACTATATATTGGGCCGGCCTTGTCTTTTGGACTTTAATTAGTTTAAATCCAAGCCCGTAAACCACGACTAATTAACTACCTATTACAACGTTCTAACTAATGTTACAATAATAACCTATGACCGAGCATTCTTGTTTGACTCAATATTTTGAGGCTAACAAAAAGTCCGAAACGGAAAAACGACTACTCGTATCAAAGAAGCAAAGAGGAGAGAATTCAAGAAGAGTGAATCAAGACCAAGTACAATGCTTAAGAGATAAATGACAATCTTCAAGTCGAGGAGACGAAGAGGTTGTGTCATATATAGTGGTTTAAGACGTGCCTTTCCGGCGAAAGTCTAAACGGCTTTGGTAATGAACTATACCAAGAATTTTTTATACATAGAATAAGATCACTTTTAAGAATAGTCTTACTCTACTTCAAAATATTAGCAAAGTATAAATTCACTTTCTCTCCCACATGATCGGACAATTATTGCTAGGATTTACAATAACGATATCCTTGGAATATTTCAATTCCAAATGTGTAAAGTCCAACTACAACTTTTGAAGTAGTTTGGTATCTCAAGGTATTAATCAATCATCCTAGAGATGAGCTCAATTGCACAAGTTACACATGATATAGGGCCTACGAACTGTGAGGGTGCAAACCATGGAAATCATGCTTGATACTTTAAGCTACTACTAACTCACTCTACATCCCCATAGTGAGTCAAGTACCCAAGCAATGAAGGTTTGAGAGGGTAAAAGAAAAGAATCACAAACCACAAACAAATGTCAAGGCAAGGATGCTAAGAACAAGCACATATTCAAGTAATGATCAAAAGAGTGATCAAAAGGGCGTGCGGAAGAACGAAAACGTACCTTAGCCACAAGATGCATTCCAAGCAATCAAGGAATCAAAGTAAAGCCCAACCATGACTAAAGTGACTACTAAGTCTT
Source organism: Glebionis coronaria (assembly GCA_025667525.1). NCBI lineage: Eukaryota > Viridiplantae > Streptophyta > Magnoliopsida > Asterales > Asteraceae > Glebionis > Glebionis coronaria. Next base: position 85,326 of record JANFOE010001181.1, on the reverse strand, counting down.
CAAGGACTATTATTACTCCCATCCATCTTGATATCATCATTCAATGGTGTTGAAAATCAAAGAAGATGAGTCTTCTACAAGGGTAAGTGACTCAATCCATAATTAATTGAATGATTGATCTTCATGAGTACCTACACAAAACAAGATGCAAACCAGTAGATACATTTCAAGAGTAAATCTAAAATGCATAAATACTAATAATCTAAATGTGATGCTATGTTACCAATTAAAAGGCCTATTTTCAAAGAAAAAATAGTTTTGACCAAAGAGAAACTTTAGTACAACTTCACCTTCTAATTTGAGGAGACAATGGATCGATCCAAGTATTAAAGTACAATATACTTCAAAGATCTTATGTGACCATCGCTCTGATACCAATTGTTGAAACTAAAAGGGAGGGGGGTTGAATAGTTTCTTTTGTTTGTCTCCTAATTAAAATTCCTTTCAATTAGGTGAGTGCCAAAACAATCTTTTACTTGAAAGCTAGTTGCATAATGGTTAGGTTCAATTCTAATGCATTAACAATGACAAATAGTAAGTGTAATGGTAATGAATGTAAGTAAAGAGTAAGGAAAGAAACAACCTAATAGGAAGACACCAAGATTTATAGTGGTTCGGAAACGAAGCTCTATCCTCGTTCCTACTTCACTCCTCGAGTACACCTACTCAATATTTCCACTATATCCACAAGCTCCCTTCTTGGCGGAGAAAACCTTACAACGTCGCTTATATTATTTTCCGACACTAAGCTAAATGTCGAGACCTAATCTTAGCTAGGAGCAATCTACAGCTCTACACAACGTCGCCTACTTCGCCATTTTATGACACAAGGCTAAATGTCGAGTTCTAATCGAAAGATAGAACCAATCTTCACAACGTCGCCTACTTCACCATTTTCTGACACAAGGCTAGATGTCGAGTTCTAATCCAAAGCTAGAACCAATCTTCACGACTCTTCACTTTGAAGCTAAGTGAGAACTTCACACGACACAACTACATTACTTTATAGTTTAGTGAGAACTCTCACAACTCATTACAACTCAACTAAACATATCCAAGTACACACATGTAACTTGGATGTACACAAGACAAATCCAAGCACACACATATGCAATGGATTTACACAACTCTAATCCAAGTATTCACAAATAGCTTGGATGAACACAACTAGTCCAAGTATTCACAAATACATCGGATCTACACAAGACACAAATAAACAAATGATGAACATGACTAGATCTTTAGGAGAGGATGATCTTCATCAAGGCTTCATCTTTAATCACAACACAAGTGTGTGAGTGATCTTCTCTTTTGAAGAAATTGAACATTGACTTGCATAGTGGAGACTTGCAGATTATTTCTTGTCATGTCATTCATCATTTTATAGAACCTGGAGTAGTATGAATCAATTGATTCTCCATCCCTTGAAGTAAACTTGCCAAAATTCCAAAACAAGTTTGTTTTGACATCTTGTTTGTTGAGTGATTCTCCTTGTTGTAAGCGTTCAATCGCAGTCCAAATTTCATGTGCTGTCGGGCATGCATCAACCGTGGAGTAAATATCATCTCCAATCCCAATTAAAACCATATAGATGGCTTCCTTCTCCGCATGATGCCAAGCATAATTTTCAGGTGTGAGATCAGCTCTTGTTTCATCACGTTCACTTGCAGGTATTGGATCAGTAGTATATGTGGCCGCTCTTGGAGGAATTGAGATTTTCTTGAATAGATATGGTCCATGAGTAATACATTTCCTCAAGGTATCACCATTGGGTCTTGTATCAAGATATCGTATGAAACGTGATTGCCATTGAGCATACCGACCAGACACAAGCATTGGTGGTCTCTCTTTATTACTCGCCACCATGATATTGTTGTTTGTGACACGATACTCTTGAGTAGAATCCATATCAAGAAATTTGTAATCGATGAAGTGAAAAAGGATCTTAAGTAGATGTGTTGTGATTGGTGTTGTCAAGAAAAGATGTTGAAATCCCCTAAAATAATCTTCACAATTAACCGAAAATTCTAAAGCGAAAAATCACTCGATTGTTAAAAATTTTCAAAAATACCAATTTTCGAAAATTAAAGAAGATTCCGTAATTGTTTAATTATGTATGATTTCGCAATTAAGGACAAATTTCGCAATTAAATGCAAGAATTCGCAATTGTGACAACAATTCCGCAATAGAGGATTAATTCCGCAATCCCCAAAAATTCAAGATTCCGCAATGCACTTGAATACAATTTCGCAATTCTGAGTGAAGTACAATTTGGCAATTACTGAGTGAACAAATCCGCAATTCTTGATGTAACAAATTCGCAATTCCCTTAGATAAGTACAAGATTTCGCAATCGGCTCAAAGTATGATTTCGCAATCCCTTCAAAGTACAAAATCCGCAATAGTCAAAATCCGCAATGGTCAAAATCCGCAACTGTCAAAATCCGCAATAAATGGCAAGATTTCGCAATACTTTGAGCATTCAATTTCTCAACTTTTTCCAGGAATTCAAATTCACAATTAAGTACACAATTGCGAATTTGTAACAGATTTGCTAAAAAATAGGAACAATGGTGAACACTTATGAAAAACGTGATTTCGCACCAAAAATCAAGCCAAACACCACCAAATTTTGTGTTTTTAACCGATCAAAGTAACCCAAATCACTACCACGCCTATGTAGATGATTTGTCTACTCACAATCACCACAAAAACACAAAAAAAAACTTGATGATTCGAGCTAGAGAGTGAAGAAAAGTACATGAACACTATATGACAATCAAAACCAATCACCTATCTACCCCATGGCGATTAATACCAAATGTTGTCCCATAAATTTAGATGATCATAGATAGAAAATAGATGAAAAGAGATGGATTCCTAGAGAGAGAAAGTAGTGAGAGAAAGTAGAGAGAAGATGGAGAACTAGGTGAATATTAGATTAAGAAAAGAATTCAAATGTGGGCAACCAACCCTCCTAACATGCTAGGAGGGTAGTATATATAGTCCACCCACATGCGGGCTTTAATGGACTATATATTGGGCCGGGCTTGTCTTTTGGACTTTAATTAGTTTAAATCCAAGCCCGTAAACCACGACTAATTAACTACCTATTACAACGTTCTAACTAATGTTACAATAATAACCTATGACCGAGCATTCTTGTTTGACTCAATATTTTAAGGCTAACAATCTCCCTCAATGTGAGGTCATACCCTTTTGATATTTGGAGATCAATGGAGATTACGAATCTCGTCATAAATGAGTCTTGAACTTGTAACAGTAGTCTTGTTCTTTCATGCTGTGATCTTTGAGCCTTTGTCATTGTCTTTCGACTTAGTCTTTTATCTTGAGATCTTTAAATCATTCTTGACTTATCTTTGCCATCTCGCGATCTTGTGTCTTTATCCACATGCTCACACTATTAATTGTTGAATACGTCTTTGGGTATGAATATGTGGTTTTGAATCATTGACTTTGTTGAGTACACCGTGACGCCACCTTCTCGAGACAAAACATAGACACGGACTGAATGGCTTTGACATTCGTCCTAAATTGGTAGTGTTTTACCTCCGGTCGGTGAAGACCGTTATACGTTATTAAATACCGTACCTGTGATTAGGTAGATTTAATTAAGAGTCTTCTTGACAGGGTTTCGCGGCTGTACTAGCCATTCTCTTTACTCGACCGTCTCAAAGCAAGAATGCAAACATAAAGAGTGAATTAATTGGATAAATATCCGCTTGATTAAAGTCGTCAATTCAAGTTCCTGGAACAATTTTGATTCATAAGAATCTTACCATTGTTGCTTTCCAGTTGACACAAGTTTGATTCATAAGAATCTCACAGTTCACCTACCGTAGCGTTGTTTGATGTTGACGCTAGAAGGATTTCCATTCGTCACTGTGAATATTAATGAATATCACTCTGAATGTTCTGGCAAGACCATATAGATATTGCGTAGAAACCTGAAACGAGTTTGAATCAATTCAGAATCAAACCACTCTTGCTTTTCAGTTTTTCACATGTTCAATTCATAAAGAATCTTGCATATGACCTACCGCAGTGCTATTTAATGTTAACACTGGAAGGATTTCCACTCATCGTTGTGAATACTAAGTAGTATCACTCTGAGTGTTATAGCAATATCACAAGGATATAGCGTAGGACTCTCTTGATCTTCATCCGTGTGTCCTAACGAGATTTGATTGATCTCTTGGCTCTAGACTCGATTTGTGCACTTTTAGTAGTCGGAGGCTGGAGCAGATGCCACCTATTCAATATCAACTATCTCGGAGTGAGAAAGTCAATAGAAGTCGTGTTGATCTCCGTGACAATAAACAAACTTCTTTTGAGAAAAGCCTGAGTAGCTGGGAAAGGGTTGTGCTTCACATCACTGGGTCCATGATGAGTTGTCTTCATGATGTGTTGACCTGGTTTCTGCCTAAGTTGTATGGAGGGCTTCTTTCTTTACACCCTTTATCCTTACATTTCTTTTTCATTCTTCAACCCATTCAATGCTTACCAAGACATCATTAATAGTACCTTGTTGTGATTGTTCCAGTGTTATCATCAGTACTTAGTCGTCATTCAGCTTCGTTCACATTCTACTCCATCTTTCCTAAGGACTTCTAATAATCAATTGGATTGTCCCTGGGAAGATCCCTCCGGTTCTGGTTGGATCATAGGACTTAAACCTAACCACCCTTTTGACACCAATAACGTCGTGAATTAAAGATGTTGTGGGTATTTGATCGTAACCATGAGTGCTTGAGTCTTTTAGATCACATTTTAATCACATTTTTCCCCCTATCTCTAATATATAAAATCTTTTGATATTAGAGATACCAAATTTGATTAAAATATATTTTGAAAAATAGTCTTGAAAATCTTCGAGAGAAAGATGTGTCAATCTTTTGCATGAATTTTGGAACGCTCCCCCTCAAAAATTGATCCAATGGAATTGTCAAACATTAAACTTTTGAGGATAGGAGTTGTTGAACACACAATTTTTGAAAGATTTTGAATATCATTGAGAAATTCTTGAAAAATAAATTGTGTTCAACGCTTTTTGAAAAATCAATTCTTTTTAACGAAAAGGTTTTCCTAATGCATAAACTTGAGTTCATAGACTTTGAATGTCTTGACGAATCCACTCAAGTGTAAGAAGATTAAACTTCTTTTGCTAAGGGTAAGGGCACAAAAGCGTACACTCCCCCGTGAATATAGTTCCGGGTTGCAATCTGCAAGTGATTACAAGCCATTGTGTTGAGCTCAAAACGTTGAATGTTTTGTGACAAGCTCAACCCGTGATAGATTGCTCTACCCGTTGTTTGGAAATATTGTCCAAAATAGACAATTTCCTTTATTAAAAGAAGAAATGACATGTTTTGAAAAATATTTACAACTTTCATTTGAGCTTTATGTACACACCCGTGTCGTTATTGAGCGACATTTCTAGGTACGTCCATATTATCGATACTGAAAGACATGTCGAGAAGAATATTTTTGGATTTTGAAAGATTTTTTAATTTTGTGTTTTGTTTTTATATGTTTTATAGTTTTGTATTTTGCTTTTTCATAGATATTTACAGATAGATGTTTGATAGATGAATCAAGCAGGCTTGTTTGCCAGAACCTCCAGTTCTGCTGGAGTCAAACATCTCATACCAATTTGCCTAACTAGATACGCAAACCTCTCTTTCGAAAGAGCTTTGGTAAGCAAGTCAGCTAATTGGTAATCAGTTCCAACAAAGTATAATTCAACAATACCCTTTTCAACTTGTTCCTTAATGAAGTGATATCTGACATCAATGTGTTTTGTGCGGGAATGCTGTACTAGATTGTAGGATATGGCTATGGCAGACTTTGAGTCACAATACATAGGTACTTTATCAAAGTGGAAGCCATAATCCGTGAGTTGTGTTCTCATCCAAAGAACTTGAGCACAACACGCAGATAGAGACACATACTCCGCTTCGGCTGATGAAAGTGACGTGCAATCCTGCTTCTTGGAAGAGCATCCCACAAGCTTGTCTTGACCTAGAAATTGTGCACCACCAGAAGTACTTTTACGTGTATCAAGACACCCTGCATGATCAGAATCTAAATAGGCCGTTAGAAAGAAACCGGTTTCCCTCGGATACCAAAGTCCCATGTGAATGGTATTCTTAAGGTACCGAAAGATCCGTTTAACCTCCTTGAGGTGCTTTTCAGTGGGTCGTGCTTGATATCGTGCACAAAAGCATGTAGCATGATGAATATCAGGTCTGCTTGCTGTCAAGTACATGAGGGACCCGATCATGGAACGATATCTCGTTTGATCTATGGGTAATCCCTCCAAATCAGCATCTAGGGATGTGGTTGATAATGGTGTCCCAACGGGGTCACATGATGTAATACTATGCTTTGTGATTATCTCTTGACAATACTTAGCTTGGTTAATGAAGATACCACTTGGGGATTGGTGAACTTGAATTCCTAGAAAGACTTTTAGTTCGCCCATCATAGACATTTCAAATCTATTGTGCATTACTTTTTCAAACCACTTTGAAAGTTTTGGGTTTGTAGACCCGAAAATAATGTCATCAACATTAATCTGCACAAGCAAAATGTCATCCCCATATTTATAAGTGAACAAAGTTAAATCAATGGAACCTTTTGAGAAACCTTTGGAGACCAGAAATTTAGAGAGCTCGTCGTACCACGCCCTTGGAGCTTGCTTGAGTCCATAAAGTGCTTTGTGGAGACGATACACTCTGTCAGGATAATGAGGATTGACGAATCCTTCCGGTTGTGTCACATAGACTTCTTCCTTCAAAGGACCATTAAGAAACGTCGTCTTTACGTCCATTTGATAGACAATGAATCCCTTATGTGCAACATAAGCAAGAAAAATCCTGACCGCTTCCATTCGAGCGACTGGTGCAAATGATTCTTCAAAATCAATACCCTCTTTCTGTCCATACCCTTTAGCCAATAGCCTAGATTTATTCTTGATGATTGTGTTTTCTTCATCCATCTTGTTTTTCCAGATCCATCGAAGATTTAATGGTGTTACATCGTATGGTCTGTCAACAAGTTCCCAGACTTTAAGTCTTTCAAATTGTTGAAGTTCATCCGTCATCGATTCAATCCAAGCATGATCAGCCATGGTTTCTTTGATGTTTTTCGGTTCAGCTGAACTCACGGCGAGTGCAAACATACAAACATCACCATCGGTGTGAAGCTGTCGTCTTGTACGAACGGGCTGTGAAGGGTTTCTAATGACATGAACCAAAGAATGATCTCGGGTCCAATGATGTGTTGAAGGATATCGTTGATAGAATGTATGCATATTTGACGGATCAACATGGCGAGTAGAAGACTCTCCAGTTTCGTGTACCGGTGTACCGAATGGGTTGATAAATTCGTCTTCGTCAGATAATGTATCGTCTTCTTGATTTGTGTTCCCTGGAGCAATGACAGTAGTTGTGGATGTTGTAGGATCGATTGTTGAAGTGATATTCTAAGGAGGTAAATATGCAGCAACCCGTGTTGAAGTAGATGAAGTTGTAGCCGGTTGTTGACGATGATCGGTATCATCATTCTTATCATGAGAGACAGCGGAAGACTTCGATACAACTTGTTTCTCCCCCTTGAAATATTCATCATACATTGGTCCATATAACATTTCCAACTCTTCAATTGTCGTGTCGACTGTCATATCAGCTCTAGGAACATTTTCTGGAACCAGCGTTGAACTTGACGGTTCATTTATGTGGTCTTGAGTTATGAGTTCCGTGCGGTTGTGAACGGAAGTCGTTTGTCGTTGTGTATCGGGACTTAAACTGTTTTGTTCAAGTGCCATTTCTTGTAATTCATCAAATCGGATATGAATAGTCTCGATTATCAATTGTGTTCTCTTGTTGTACACTCTATATCCCTTAGCCTGAGTTGCATATCCCACAAGAATACATGCATCGCCTTTCTCTTTCATCTTATCCAAATTTTCACCATCTCGTATAATGTAACAAGTACATCCAAAAACATGAAGGTGTTTGAGTGAAGGTTTTCGATCATGAATTATGTGATATGGTGTCTTTTCGTGTCTTGGGATAATTAAGGATCGGTTTTGTGTGTAGCATGCGGTTGACACGGCTTCGGCCCAAAAGTATAGTGGAAGTTTTGAAGCGGATAATATGTTCGAGTAGCCTCAAGTAAAGTACGTTTTCGTCTTTCAACAACTCCGTTTTGTTCGGGTGTTCGAGCAATAGATGTTTCATGTTCAATCCCTTCGGCTTCAAAATAGTTTCTCAGTTTTGAATTCAAAAATTCTGTACCTTTGTCAGTACGAACCACTTTAACTTGAGCTTGAAGACCACGTTGTATCATTTTAAGGAAGCTGATGAGAACTTCGGGTGTTTCATCCTTGGACCTCAAGAAGTGAGTCCATGTGTACCTTGAGTAATCATCAACAATTACCAGAATGTATTTCTTTCCATTAATACTCTGAACACGCATGGGACCACACAGATCCATATGAAGAAGAACTAACCGTCCTTTAGGGCTTGGTGTGGTCTTTGTTTTGAAGCTACTTCGTTTAGCTTTACAAAGTTCACAAGAAGAACAAAGATGATCTTTGATGAATTTCAAACATGGAAGGCTTCTCACAATATCTTTCTTGGAAAGCAAGTTGATGGTATCAAAGTTGAGATGAGAAAGACGTTGATGCCATAACCATGCTTGAGTCGTTGAAGCTTTAGCCATGAAGCAAATTGGAGTTGATGAAGTTGTGTCTTGAAGTGAAATTGTGTAAAGATCAGTACCCCGTGTACCGGTAAGTAATTCATTCCCATCATAATCACGAGCAAAACATGTCTTCTTTCTGAAAGCAACCTCCAAATCCGCATCACAGAATTGACCAACCGAGAAAAGATTGTGATTGAGCCCTTCGACATAGTATACCCTTTTGATTCTAATATTCCCCTGAACCAAATCTCCATATCATAGGATTGGTGCAAATTGATCATTTTCGAATCGGACCGTACCCAGGAACTTCTCCACGAAATTAATTAGAAGCTTGAGATTCCCCGTCATGTGCTTTGTGCATCCGGAGTCCAGTATGAAGAGAATTATTTGTATCACCTGCAGAAGAGTTAGAACACGATGGAGCATTTTCTAAATTGGATACCACAGTATTTGTGATTATAGAATCATTAGTGTCCTTAGCAACATTTAAAGGCATACTAACACTCGTAGTCACATTTTCTGTCCTAACTTTAGGCATCCGTTTATATCCGGAGGACATTGATTAGCAAACCACCATTTCCAAGACTTACTAGCAGACTCATATAATTCCTTAATTTTGCTTCTAGGGTTCTTAGTGGTGGAGTCTGATGCATTACTTTTCTTGGTGGGGATAGCAACAGAATGGTTCACTTTGCGTTTGGGTTTATTAGTTCTAATAGGCATTGCAACTTGCTTCTTAGTTCTAGTATCTACGCCTTTGACTTTATTCATAGGACACATAGAATGATTAGCATTAGCACACTTTCCACATTTGACACAAACAAATTTCACATTCATAGCATTCAAATCGTCATTACATGCGATAACAGACTTTTTATTCTTAAAAACATTCAAATTCCTAGGGTGTTCTTTTACTTCCTTCATCATCCCTTGATTCTTATGTTTCCAGACCTTATCATTCAGTTGAGTGCTCTTAAGCTGAGGTCGGCTAACACTAGTAGTGGAGACTATTCCTGTAGTAGAAGACACATGAATATTAGTGTTTCTAGAAGTCTGAGGCGAGTGAGTATCTTTGTTTGTGGGCTTAGTGGACAATCTATACATCCCTGGTTTAATAACATTATTGTGCTTAACGCTTGGTGCTATAATATTCCTTATGGGTTGATTCTGTGGTAACCATTCCTTTCCGTCCATCTTGGGGGCAAACACAGGTTTTACAAACGAGGAATTTGATAAAGCAGATGGTTTTCCCAAGATAGAGGATCTATTCACTTTAGAGGCATTGGGTTGTCTAACAACAGGTTTCTTAATGCTAGGTTCCACAACTTTCCCACCCATTTTAGCAACGAGTTTCTGCAACTCTGCTATCGCTCTGTCCCTGTCTTGTAACTGAGCTTTCAACCCTTTAATTTCCAAGTTCTGTTCATTCTTTTCTCGAAACGTTTGGGAAAGTTTTTCTTGCAATTTATTATCATGTGGAAAACTACCAACGTCTTTTTGTAAAGCAAGTTCAAGTGAATGACAATGTTTTTGAAGGAAATCAATTTTGTGTTGAAGTAACTCAAAAGCCTTTTTATCAACATTTTCTTTACGTTTCGAAAGCTCAATTTCAAGACGTTCACATTCTTTGATCTGATCAAGATATTTGCATGCAACATCAGAATATTCATCAATATCAGCACAAGATGTAAAATAAGCACACATAACATCTTTAGAAACGCATTCTTGCAAGAGTAAATCATATTCATCTGAAAAATCAGACTTCTCCATTTGAAGATCTTCAATGTGTTTCTCAAGAGATTCAACATATTTTAAATCATCATACATTTCAGTTCGAATGAACTCCTCAAGTTGAAGAACAGATTCTTTAATAAACGCCGTGTTTGGAATTAATAATTCTTTCACAAGAAAGGTTATATCTTGAGGAATCGGGCGTTGCCACTCAGCATTTTCACGTTTTGCCCAATCTCTTTCAACAATAGATTTAACATTATCTATGTGGTGTTTAAGAATACCTAATGTTTTCCTACTCTTGCTTTTAGATTCATCTAGAGGGAGGTAGTTGATGTATTTGTAAACAATAGATTTCTTAGGGGAAAATGCTTTCTTCCATTGAATTCTCTTTTGCTTGCATTCTAAAAACACTTCTTCACGGGTTTTCTGAGTTTGTTTGTTAAAAAGACCATAAAGACTATTCATGTAAGCATAATTATATGGTTTCACAAACTCCTTATTGACAAGAGGTCGACTATCATCATCCCAAAGGGTAGTCTCTTCACTATCGGCACTAACAGGCATGCAATCAAGATCGGTTCTTTCAGTCTCATCAAGATAAAGACACGGGTTCACAGCTTGAGCTTTGGCAAGGTACTCAGGACTTGCAAAGCTAGCTTGACCCTTAAACATGGAAGGGGGTGCCAGCATTCTTACGGATTGAATAGAATCATGCGTTTTATAAACAACTTTCTTCAAAAATTCGACTTGTGCTTCTAGTTTCGTTACTTTTTCAGTTTCTTTATCATATCTACTTTTGAAGTCTTGTTTTAACGCATCTACCTCTTGTTTCTTATCCTCAAGAATTTTAGCAGAATCAGTAGTGTTCATAGAGAGCTTTTGTTCAAGTTCATTAACTTTGGTGTTGGCAAGGTACGTTTTTTGGCGTTCATCCATTAAGAAACATTATATTGACGCTTCTCTTTTGCTAATAACTCAAGAGTTGTATTATATTTGTTTTCAAAATCGTCCTTTTGACTTTTTTACGCACTTCCCTTGTACCCCTCAAGCTCTTTGGTTTTCTAAAGGAGCTCATCTCTATAGCTTTCAGTCATCTCAGTAGATTTGATAAGAGCAGCTTTGCATTCTTCAAAACTTTGAGTGAGCGTAGCGTTTGCCTTCTTTAATTGCTTTTGACTCTTTTTATTTTCATTGACATCTTTTTGTAAAGTAGCAATTAAATTAGCAAGCGCAATACGTTCCTCTTCATCATATTCATCTGCATGTGGATCATCCTAATACTGAGATTTTACTAGTTGAAAAAGTTCGTTTTCTCGGTATCTTCTCGAATTGATTTCCGGTTAATTGTGCGAGATTAGTTGTTCTTGGTGAAAACAATATTGTTTGGTTTTGGTAAAATAAATGTGCAAGACTTCAAAATAAATGACGAGTAATTAAAACTAAAACTAGTTGAAACGTAAACGGTGCAAAATTTAAAACGTTAAAAGTAAATGACGAGAATTTAAATGACATAAAATTAAAGCTTAAGGAAAAGTAAATTGACAACTAAATAAAAATACAAGACGTAATTAAAATAGACTAAAAACAAAATGAGAGAAATTGACACTTAAACTAAAACAAAATAGTAAAACAAAACAAAAACAACCCATCGGAATACACCCGATCGGAATCCAATCGGAATCCGATCGGAATGTATCCCATCGGAACGGGCATGATCGGAATGTACAAAAGAGTCCAGATCGGAATCTATTCCGATCGGTTGATCGGAATGTGGGAAATGATGGTGATCGGAATACACACAAGACACCCAATCGGAATGAGTAAAAACCTGCTGAATCGGAATATAGTAAAAATGCTACTAATCGGAATATAACAAAAGCTTACAATCGGAATAACTGAAGATAACCTAATCGGAATACCAAGGAAACAAGCAGATCGGAATCCTCTAAAGCCCTTTTCCGATCTGCTGATCGGAAAGAGGGTGGCTGCTCGGAATAATGCGATCGGAAAGGGGTCTTCCCTTTCTGATTTATGTGTGATTCGAAATAAGCAAAGAAAATAAGCTATAAGAATAAGCTAATCTCTAAAACTCGAACGAATCTAAATCGAAACGGGCTTAATAAGCACGAACATCAACTTGTCAAACTTAAAATAAACAAACTTTTAGATCAAACAATAAAATATGAACTTTTTAAGAAACCTTTAAATCAAATAAGCATTAAGATGAAATAAAATTAAGGATGAACATGAATCATAGATAAGCAAAACAAGAAAGATAGAAGAAGATGATTAAAAATAAGAACTTGTTTAAAAGAAAAGATTTCAAAATTAAAAGACTTACTTGAATTGAAGAAATTAAAAGTTCATAACAAGAAATTAAATTGCAAGAAAGTAATTAACAAGAAATGAAAATGGTGGAAGAGTGGTTTGTCAAGCCACCAACAACTTGAAAATGAAACTAGCCTAATCTATATATAGGGGTGATTAGGGAGGAGCTTAGGAAGTTTCCTCCCTCTTTCCTCTTTTCCTTAATTGCAATGTTAAGTCCTTCCCTTCTTTATCTTTTGTTAATCTTGGACTTAATGACTTTGTCTCGGGATTTCTTTGAACTCGTCTTGAATTTTCTTCATAAGTAAGACTCGAGTTCTTCGGCTTTAGTAAACTTCCGTCTTTTGACTTTTTCTTCGATAATTCTTCAGAATTGGTCTTGGACTTCCGTTCTTTTTCCACTCTTGATCTTTTGACTTCATCTTTCGTCTTTTTCTTTGATAAAAGCCCGTGAATGCCGTGTTTTCTCCACTTTTCACCTTTTCGTCCTAAATCACAACAAAAACACAAACCACGCATAATTCCGACATAAATGACATAAAATACGCGTTTTGGCTCAGTTATTATTGTAATTAAGTGGTAAAAAAGATGGGTGTTTTCACACCTATCAAATCCCCTACACTTAACCATTGCAATGTCCTCATGCAATGCATTAGTTATAAAGCAAGTTTACATTTTTCATCATAATTAATCCACGTTGGCCTTTATTAAAGAGATAGAAAATTATAAACATTAAAAGTAAAGAAATTAAAAACATACCTTGGGTTTTGGAAATGTCGTGAATGATCATCATCCTCAAGTTTTCACTTTCTCCAAACCAAGCTTAGAAACGAGATCATTGTTATTATAAGTTAGTAAACTAACACGAACTCATGCGGGCCAATTATTCACTTAGACTCCCTTATTCCAAGGGGTATCTCTTATATTTTATTGTTGTCTTGAATGATCACGAGGATGCATTTTTGACTTATTTCGATAGTTATTTAGTCCGAAAATAAAGTGAACGATTTAATCAATAGTTAGCTAAAGGACAAAATCTTTTAAAACTGCTTCTCGGGACCTCATAAAGTTCATATTTTGGCATAACTCACTTCGCGATTTGAGACCTTTCTCGGACCGATATTTGGCAGCGACTTCATACTTCAAACCTTGAGAGACGTTCATGAAATTATGGTCTTCTCTTCATAATGGAATTTCTTCACTTGAAGTTTTGAGAGATTCATACTTGGACCACGACTTCTTCATTTTTCTCCAATCTTTATTTTGGACTTTGATATACAACGATCCGCCTCCTTTTTGGACTTGGCTTCATTTATCCTCATACCTTGTTAGGGTCTTTTCGGATAGACTTCTCCATGACTTTTGGGGAGTTTTTTGCTTTTCGTCGTGTGTCTCGATCCTTCATATTGATTTTCGATAAATGATTCTTCACCTCACTTTTGGATCTTTAGCAACAAAATGTAGCCCTCATGCCTTGTTAGGGCCTTTTTGGACTCGCCAATCTTCGCATCCCGCTTCAATAAGTTATGCCTTGGCTATGAACTCTAATCCATACCGAGCAACTTTTAAACGATCTTGGGCTAGAAGTTAAGTAACCTTTTAAATCGTACAACCTTATTTATTGTAGATAAATTTATTAACAAGCGAAGGGAGAATAGGCTCATAATTAACTCACATAAATTCATGAAAGAATACCGAACTTATAATTGACTCTATCATCTCTCGTTCTCCACAATTTAAAATCTCAAGTAATGAGACTCGTGGATGCTTAGCCTATTAAATCAAAGTTTTGGGTTTTCGAGTCGCCTATAGGATCTTGCAAACTCTTAGACTTTTTCAAGTTTAGAATCCGCATTTTAAATTTCCCTTGATAAACGACTCTCTAGGATCAATTATAGGAACTTTCGAAAAGTTCTTGTTCTTAACCCGTGAGAGTTAAGACTTTCGCGTTTTATAGCTCCCTATATAAAAGCCTAGCAAAACTTGACTTAAACACGTTAAGGATACTAGCTAGAGTAAACTTAGACAAGTAAACTCTGGTTGAGTCAAAAGATTCACAACGTTTGAAAATTAAAACCACTTTATTCAAAATTTATTCTAGCAAAGAAAGAAAATAACTATACAAAGGTAAAACTAATAGGCCAAAATAGATCAAAAATTTTGAAAAATGTCGAAAAATTGATTTTTCCGGTTAAAATGAGGACAAATACAAGGAAAAGGCCACATAACTTCGATAGAAGTCCCCCCTACACTTAATATAAACATTGTCCTCAATGTTTAAGCATGTGGGAGTAAACTCCCCTACACTTAGGACATTGTGCACTTTTTTTAAATCTCGCTAAGGAAGGGACAACTAAAGAGATTCCTATTTTAATATTGAGAAATATAAAATAGTGAATCGAAAAGAGTTTAGGATAGAACCGGGAAGAAGGGAACACAGAATCACGGTTCGGCAAAAGTCATCAAGAGTGTATCTTTGAAGCTCTAATCCCTGCACACGATAAGAAAGAAAACAAGAAACACCAACGGGGCTCCCCTACACTTATGGTGAAAACAAGTAAAGATAGATAGATAATTGGGTTGCCTCCCAAAAAGCGCTTGTTTATATTAACCGAGTCACGAGCCTGACTTATCCCCGAATTAAATGGTCCATGGGGAAACCTCGAATGTAATACCGGGATCAAAGACCTTGTCCTCGTTCCCGGTGGACATCAACAAAGGAGAGGCGGGGGGATAAGTCTTGTATGGGAGAAAGGTCCTTTCAACATACGAGAAGTATGTGAATTCAAGATCCACGGGAGGTGGGGTGGGTAAAGTAAGCACATTGTCATCCCCCAAAGACAATAGATGCTGAGCAAGCGGCAAAGCCGTATTGTTATCAATCATAGCATAATCAATGTCACCTTCCGGGTCAAAGCACTCATCCTCCGTGATAGTGGCTAAAGGGGATGATGAAAGGCGGTCGGGAGGGGGACTTGGGACAATATCTTCCTGCAGCAAATAATCAAAAATAATGCCCCCCTCCGTGTCAGAATCATCAATACCTGGAGGGATGGAGTGGATATCGATTTCTTCCAGCAATGGGTCATTATCTTCAACGGGAGGAATAGATGGAGGTAAAGACTTGGAAAGAGAGGGAGAAGTCAACTCTTAGATTTGAGCAATAAAAAGATGAACTTTCTGTAATCTATCGCGAAGAAGCACGTCTTCCACCTTATCCACAAGATCATGTTCATCGGTGAACTTCTCGTAAACCGGAGAGAATAAATCGTCATCGTCTGCATCCCCCGGTGGAGATTGAGAAATTTCAAAAGTGAAATTCTCATAGCAGAGAGAAGAATCGTCATCACTAGGATCGACCTCTTCCGTAAGAGCAACGTTGTCCTCAGTCTCTATAGCAGGTAAGTCACAAACCTCATCATCCAATAATTTGTCGAGACCAACATCACTAAGCTCATTCAACGAATCTAGATCCGTAGACGCAATAGGAACATCGAGAGTAGGAGTAGCAACTTCAGGAGATTGGTTGAAAGTGTAGACATCATCGTCGTCGTCATCATCATAATAGATGGGACGAGTCCAGTTAGGAGTGACGTAGTCGGCTAACTCTTCCTTGATAACCTCCACATCTTTAATAAGCTCATGCAGCAACTTTTGTTGTTCATCGCCCCGAGTATGTTCAATTTCACCAATTCTATCCCACGCTGTAATTAAACATTTTGGTGTAGAAAAGAAGGGAAAACGACTAAATTGGCTCAAAAAGGTGTCGGTGGTTTTCAAGGTTTCGTCCACATCAAGCAACGGTTGCCTTTCCTGATGCAAGTCAGCTCGAAGTTGAGCTATACTTTCTAGAATGCCATTCAAAGAAGTGAGTTGTTGATCAAGACTAGTTTGCTGAGAGGATTGATGATTGAGGGTGTGATGTGGGGGCTCATAGTTATAGACACTAGGATGATAGCACGGTACTTTCTCAAAGATTTGCGACGGATCACAAAAAGAAGCATCGTGAGGACCCCCACAAATATAGCACCATGGGTATGGAGAGAAACTGGGTGCTTCTTGTGGATAGCTATTACCATTGTCATAATTGTACCCCGGTTCTTGCCCGTGTCCATACGGGTATTGAACCGGGCACGAAACATGCCAATGAGAATCGCTTCCACAATAGATGCACGGGGGAACATGAGGAGGTGGGTTCAAAAAGGACGAATTAGTCGAGTTGCACAAAGGACAAAATCCGAAGAGGAATTGTGTATTATCGATATCGTTTCCGCACCGCTCACATGTACACCATTGACAAAAGTCGTTCCCGTACAATCGTCTCCCACACCCGACGCAATGGACATAAAAATCCATAAAGAAAGATAGAGAAGCAAGAAGAATATTTTTGGTGCAAAACTTTGAAAAAGAAATGCTTTTTATGATTTTTCAAATGTTTTTGGGATTTTTGAAAATGTTTGGACAGAAAAATAACGTTCACAAGTGAACAGGTCCCAAAAGCCAACGCGTCTCTCACAAAAAACCTTTAATCCTCACGAAAAGAGCCGGCAGTGGCGCCATTTTAATACTGAGATTTTACTAGTTGAAAAAGTTCGTTTTCTCGGTATCTTATCGAATTGATTTTCGGTTAATTGTGTGAGATTAGTTGTTCTTGGTGAAAACAATATTGTTTGGTTTTGGTAAAATAAATGTGCAAGACTTTAAAATAAATGACGAGTAATTAAAACTAAAACTAGTTGAAACGTAAACGGTGCAAAATTTAAAACGTTAAAAGTAAATGACGAGAATTTAAATGACATAAAATTAAAGCTTAACGAAAAGTAAATTGACAACTAAATAAAAATGCAAGACGTAATTAAAATAGACTAAAAACAAAATGAGAAAAATTGACACTTAAACTAAAACAAAATAGTAAAACAAAACAAAAACAACCCATCGGAATACACCCGATCGGAATCCAATCGTAATCCGATCGGAATGTATCCCATCGGAACGGGCATGATCGGAATGTACAAAAGAGTCCAGATCGGAATCTATTCTGATCGGTTGATCGGAATGTGGGAAATGATGGTGATCGGAATACACACAAGACACCCAATCGGAATGAGTAAAAACCTGCTGAATCGGAATATAGTAAAAATGCTACTAATCGGAATATAACAAAAGCTTACAATCGGAATAACTGAAGATAACCCAATCGGAATACCAAGGAAACAAGCAGATCGGAATCCTCTAAAACCCTTTTCCGATCTGCTGATCGGAAAGAGGGTGGTTGCTCGGAATAATGCGATCGGAAAGGGGTCTTCCCTTTCCGATTTATGTGTGATTCGAAATAAGCAAAGAAAATAAGCTATAAGAATAAGCTAATCTCTAAAACTCGAACGAATCTAAATCGAAACGGACTTAATAAGCACGAACATCAACTTGTCAAACTTAAAATAAACAAACTTTTAGATCAAACAATAAAAGATGAACTTTTTAAGAAACCTTTAAATCAAATAAGTATTAAGATGAAATAAAATTAAGGATGAACATGAATCATAGATAAGCAAAACAAGAAAGGTAGAAGAAGATGATTAAAAATAAGAACTTGTTTAAAAGAAAAGATTTCAAAATTAAAAGAATTACTTGAATTGAAGAAATTAAAAGTGCATAACAAGAAATTAAATTGCAAGAAAGTAATTAACAAGAAATGAAAATGGTGGAAGAGTGATTTGTCAAGCCACCAACAACTTAAAAATGAAACTAGCCTAATCTATATATAGGGGCGATTAGGGAGGAGCTTAGGAAGCTTCCTCCCTCTTTCCTCTTTTCCTTAATTGCAAAGTTAAGTCCTTCCCTTCTTTATCTTTTGTTAATCTTGGACTTAATGACTTTGTCTCGGGATTTCTTTGAACTCGTCTTGAATTTTCTTCATAAATAAGACTCGAGTTCTTCGGCTTTTAGTAAACTTCTGTCTTTTGACTTTTTCTTCGATAATTCTTCAGAATTGGTCTTGGACTTCCGTTCTTTTTCCACTCTTGATCTTTTGACTTCATCTTTCGTCTTTTTCTTTGATAAAAGCCGTGAATGCCGTGTTTTCTCCACTTTTCACCTTTTCGTCCTAAATCACAACAAAAACACAAACCACGCATAATTCCGACATAAATGACATAAAATACACGTTTTGGCTCGGTTATTATTGTAATTAAGTGGTAAAAAGGATGGGTGTTTGCACACCTATCACATCCTCAGACTCATTGCACATGTCTGATGAATCGGGTGTGGTATTGCTATCAACCGTTTCCATCATACACGTGTCATTAATGGCATTGGGTAGATCACTATGCTCAGGAATTTCACCAAACACATTATATTCATCAGTAGTGTGTACCTTATCGATTGGCTCAGTGTCAAAGATAGGGCCATTGCCATCTTCAGTGACTTTGAGAACTTCTTCAACCTTTTCCATGTACGAGTAATGTGCATCGAGCTCTTGATCAGAATCTTCATCATCAGTATCATCAAGCATTGCTCCTTCCTCAGCTGACAATTTAAACCCTGCTTCCATCTTCTTGCATAGCAGCATCTTTTCCTTGTCATAGCTGGAGTCTCTAACCCTTTTCGGCTTCCTGCATTCCTTTGCCATATGCCCATAACCTTGGCAATTAAAACATTGAATGCCACTTTGCTGAACCACTTGACTTCCAACCGTTTCCCTATTCCCAATCGCAGCAGCAATCCTCTGAGTATCATACTTGGCAGTGTGTCGATCATACCTTGCAGAACCCTCAACATGTGTTGTATTATGTCGATCATACCTAGAAGGACTTTCACCACGTCGACGTGTGTCATACCTTGGAGGACTCTCAACATATTGGTTCTTTGTGTTAGATGATGTACGAAGATTGTTGTTGGTGGGTTTGTA
This sequence comes from Glebionis coronaria, assembly GCA_025667525.1. Lineage (NCBI taxonomy): Eukaryota > Viridiplantae > Streptophyta > Magnoliopsida > Asterales > Asteraceae > Glebionis > Glebionis coronaria. The sequence goes on along the minus strand of JANFOE010001181.1, from coordinate 65,626 downwards.
GATTTTCTTGTAAGTCTTCATTATGAAAGCAATTTGTTGTTTCATCTCTCGGTTCTTTTGAGCTTGGTCTTCATCACTATCTTCTTCAGATGATGACTCAGATGGTAGTGATGGTGCTCTTGGCACTTTACCTCGAGATCTTGTGGATGATGAAGACTTAGATGATGTGGAATATCGTGGTGAAGATGATGTAGTGGAGTATGGCTTAGGAGCACGAGAGTGATGATCTGGAACATGTTGTGTGGTAGTCACTAAAGCAAGTGGATTAACCGTCTTGGCAACACGTTCAGCTCGAATCTCATTTGCTTCATTCTGAAATTGCTTCAAGATATCAAAGAGTCGATGATATGAGACCTCGTCTAACTTTTCTTGTTGTTTCAATAAAGTGACGAACCGTGTCCATTCTGGTTGAAGTTGTTGAAGAAATTGAACATTGACTTGCATAGTGGAGACTTGCAGATTATTTCTTGTCATGTCATTCATCATTTTATAGAACCTGGAGTAGTATGAATCAATTGATTCTCCATCCCTTGAAGTAAACTTGCCAAAATTCCAAAACAAGTTTGTTTTGACATCTTGTTTGTTGAGTGATTCTCCTTGTTGTAAGCGTTCAATCGCAGTCCAAATTTCATGTGCTGTCGGGCATGCATCAACCGTGGAGTAAATATCATCTCCAATCCCAATTAAAACCATATAGATGGCTTCCTTCTCCGCATGATGCCAAGCATAATTTTCAGGTGTGAGATCAGCTCTTGTTTCATCACGTTCACTTGCAGGTATTGGATCAGTAGTATATGTGGCCGCTCTTGGAGGAATTGAGATTTTCTTGAATACATATGGTCCATGAGTAATACATTTCCTCAAGGCATCACCATTGGGTCTTGTATCAAGATATCGTATGAAACGTGATTGCCATTGAGCATACCGACCAGACACAAGCATTGGTGGTCTCTCTTTATTACTCGCCACCATGATATTGTTGTTTGTGACACGATACTCTTGAGTAGAATCCATATCAAGAAATTTGTAATCGATGAAGTGAAAAAGGATCTTAAGTAGATGTGTTGTGATTGGTGTTGTCAAGAAAAGATGTTGAAATCCCCTAAAATAATCTTCACAATTAACCGAAAATTCTAAAGCGAAAAATCACTCGATTGTTAAAAATTTTCAAAAATACCAATTTTCGAAAATTAAAGAAGATTCCGTAATTGTTTAATTATGTATGATTTCGCAATTAAGGACAAATTTCGCAATTAAATGCAAGAATTCGCAATTGTGACAACAATTCCGCAATAGAGGATTAATTCCGCAATCCCCAAAAATTCAAGATTCCGCAATGCACTTGAATACAATTTCGCAATTCTGAGTGAAGTACAATTTGGCAATTACTGAGTGAACAAATCCGCAATTCTTGATGTAACAAATTCGCAATTCCCTTAGATAAGTACAAGATTTCGCAATCGGCTCAAAGTATGATTTCGCAATCCCTTCAAAGTACAAAATCCGCAATAGTCAAAATCCGCAATGGTCAAAATCCGCAACTGTCAAAATCCGCAATAAATGGCAAGATTTCGCAATACTTTGAGCATTCAATTTCTCAACTTTTTCCAGGAATTCAAATTCACAATTAAGTACACAATTGCGAATTTGTAACAGATTTGCTAAAAAATAGGAACAATGGTGAACACTTATGAAAAACGTGATTTCGCACCAAAAATCAAGCCAAACACCACCAAATTTTGTGTTTTTAACCGATCAAAGTAACCCAAATCACTACCACGCCTATGTAGATGATTTGTCTACTCACAATCACCACAAAAACACAAACAAAAACTTGATGATTCGAGCTAGAGAGTGAAGAAAAGTACATGAACACTATATGACAATCAAAACCAATCACCTATCTACCCCATGGCGATTAATACCAAATGTTTTCCCATAAATTTAGATGATCATAGATAGAAAATAGATGAAAAGAGATGGATTCCTAGAGAGAGAAAGTAGTGAGAGAAAGTAGAGAGAAGATGGAGAACTAGGTGAATATTAGATTAAGAAAAGAATTCAAATGTGGGCAACCAACCCTCCTAACATGCTAGGAGGGTAGTATATATAGTCCACCCACATGCGGGCTTTAATGGACTATATATTGGGCCGGCCTTGTCTTTTGGACTTTAATTAGTTTAAATCCAAGCCCGTAAACCACGACTAATTAACTACCTATTACAACGTTCTAACTAATGTTACAATAATAACCTATGACCGAGCATTCTTGTTTGACTCAATATTTTGAGGCTAACAAAAAGTCCGAAACGGAAAAACGACTACTCGTATCAAAGAAGCAAAGAGGAGAGAATTCAAGAAGAGTGAATCAAGACCAAGTACAATGCTTAAGAGATAAATGACAATCTTCAAGTCGAGGAGACGAAGAGGTTGTGTCATATATAGTGGTTTAAGACGTGCCTTTCCGGCGAAAGTCTAAACGGCTTTGGTAATGAACTATACCAAGAATTTTTTATACATAGAATAAGATCACTTTTAAGAATAGTCTTACTCTACTTCAAAATATTAGCAAAGTATAAATTCACTTTCTCTCCCACATGATCGGACAATTATTGCTAGGATTTACAATAACGATATCCTTGGAATATTTCAATTCCAAATGTGTAAAGTCCAACTACAACTTTTGAAGTAGTTTGGTATCTCAAGGTATTAATCAATCATCCTAGAGATGAGCTCAATTGCACAAGTTACACATGATATAGGGCCTACGAACTGTGAGGGTGCAAACCATGGAAATCATGCTTGATACTTTAAGCTACTACTAACTCACTCTACATCCCCATAGTGAGTCAAGTACCCAAGCAATGAAGGTTTGAGAGGGTAAAAGAAAAGAATCACAAACCACAAACAAATGTCAAGGCAAGGATGCTAAGAACAAGCACATATTCAAGTAATGATCAAAAGAGTGATCAAAAGGGCGTGCGGAAGAACGAAAACGTACCTTAGCCACAAGATGCATTCCAAGCAATCAAGGAATCAAAGTAAAGCCCAACCATGACTAAAGTGACTACTAAGTCTTCAAGGACTATTATTACTCCCATCCATCTTGATATCATCATTCAATGGTGTTGAAAATCAAAGAAGATGAGTCTTCTACAAGGGTAAGTGACTCAATCCATAATTAATTGAATGATTGATCTTCATGAGTACCTACACAAAACAAGATGCAAACCAGTAGATACATTTCAAGAGTAAATCTAAAATGCATAAATACTAATAATCTAAATGTGATGCTATGTTACCAATTAAAAGGCCTATTTTCAAAGAAAAAATAGTTTTGACCAAAGAGAAACTTTAGTACAACTTCACCTTCTAATTTGAGGAGACAATGGATCGATCCAAGTATTAAAGTACAATATACTTCAAAGATCTTATGTGACCATCGCTCTGATACCAATTGTTGAAACTAAAAGGGAGGGGGGTTGAATAGTTTCTTTTGTTTGTCTCCTAATTAAAATTCCTTTCAATTAGGTGAGTGCCAAAACAATCTTTTACTTGAAAGCTAGTTGCATAATGGTTAGGTTCAATTCTAATGCATTAACAATGACAAATAGTAAGTGTAATGGTAATGAATGTAAGTAAAGAGTAAGGAAAGAAACAACCTAATAGGAAGACACCAAGATTTATAGTGGTTCGGAAACGAAGCTCTATCCTCGTTCCTACTTCACTCCTCGAGTACACCTACTCAATATTTCCACTATATCCACAAGCTCCCTTCTTGGCGGAGAAAACCTTACAACGTCGCTTATATTATTTTCCGACACTAAGCTAAATGTCGAGACCTAATCTTAGCTAGGAGCAATCTACAGCTCTACACAACGTCGCCTACTTCGCCATTTTATGACACAAGGCTAAATGTCGAGTTCTAATCGAAAGATAGAACCAATCTTCACAACGTCGCCTACTTCACCATTTTCTGACACAAGGCTAGATGTCGAGTTCTAATCCAAAGCTAGAACCAATCTTCACGACTCTTCACTTTGAAGCTAAGTGAGAACTTCACACGACACAACTACATTACTTTATAGTTTAGTGAGAACTCTCACAACTCATTACAACTCAACTAAACATATCCAAGTACACACATGTAACTTGGATGTACACAAGACAAATCCAAGCACACACATATGCAATGGATTTACACAACTCTAATCCAAGTATTCACAAATAGCTTGGATGAACACAACTAGTCCAAGTATTCACAAATACATCGGATCTACACAAGACACAAATAAACAAATGATGAACATGACTAGATCTTTAGGAGAGGATGATCTTCATCAAGGCTTCATCTTTAATCACAACACAAGTGTGTGAGTGATCTTCTCTTTTGACAAGGTAATGAAGGGGATCAAGAGGATAATCATAAGTAAACATACTTAACACATTAAATGATCATTTACAAATGATTAGGATTAAGAAAGGAGAAAGAGAGCTGAAAGAAATGTCCAAAAAGGGTTATGGAAAATGCAGATTTGATCCACTATTTATAGAAGACAAAAACCAACGGCTAGCTACACGCGGTTCCTTATTGGCCAAGGCGGTTCCTCATCAATAAAGAACCGCATAGGTATTTAAGGAACCGCGGATGTAGACTCTGCTCCTTTTTGTCTTTTAGTGGGGTAGAAATATTTGAGGCAGTTTGAAACCTTCAAAGGATATTCTTATGGCATTTGGAATATGCCATACTCAAATTTACATTATCCATTTTAATAAAACATTTTCTTAAAAATAAAGTTTATTAAAAATCTTTTGTCACATTTTACAAAAGTGAGTATTAAGGCTAATCACTTTTATGATCACTAAACATAATTAAGATATGTTAGTGTAATGATTATTACATTGGTGATAGTGTTTGTTAGATAATTCGTTTTACGATTGTGTTTGACTATAAATGTCTTGTATAGTTTGTTGTGATCAAAACTAAGAAAGATTAGTTAACACTAATAATGTTTAACGCATTACTTGCATTAACAGAATCAATTTAATATATCATAGGATATCGATAATTTCTAATTCTTTCGACAATTTCATATGTGATGATTCATAATATGAATGACGATAAAATTTCCTAATCCTTTCAAACAAATTCACATATGAGGATTCATAATATGAATAACAATAAAGGCTTAAATAAAATGACAATAATTTTTTAGAACAGACGTACACTTCTTTATTTATGAACAACTTATCGTTTATATTTACACGATAAGCATCTTTGTTACATAAAGAAAAATTGTACATATCTTACAAACTAAAACTATATTTTTAAGATTAATTCCTCATTTTGATCTCCTCAATTTTGTCCAAACTATATCGGGAGTCAGATTGTTAAGTTTTTTTAAGATCGTCGATGAGTAATTCTACATTAAGCCCAGTCCTCGTAAGACCTTATTTCAGTTCAGAATTGTCCTTCTCTAGTCTTGTCATATTCATTTCATAAGCATGCATCCTTTTACTCAGTTTAATATTATGGCGTCGAGTAACGTCCACTTTATATTCCAACTGACTAATATGCTCTTCAATCTCCTTTCTTCCTCTTATCAAATTTATAATATTCCTCTCCACTATTCTAAAAGCTTCAAGGGAAAATTCATCAAGATGACTAGCAATTACGGATAATTGCTTGTCATGCTTTTCCACAATCCATGCTCTAGAGTCTTCCTTAGTTTCGTAAGGCTCTTCACGACTTCAATTGGTAGACGAATAAAGATCCTCATGTAATAGAAAACGAGACGTAGGTGAAGGTACACTATTCATCACATTAGTTTGATGTGAGAAATATTCTTGTACTTTAAGGAGTATCGTAAAAAGACAAAGTTGGAACACGCACATCTGTGGGAGATGGAGTGAACATCGGAACTTCTCTTTCATCATCGTCGGAAATAAGAATATAGGTGGAAGTAGACATCTTTGTAATTTATATAGCATAATAACATAAGATATGCTACTAAAGGGATAAAAATATTACACCGGCGTTGATGATGGCTGAGAGTCTTGAAATTTAAAAATCTCTTAGTTATAGTTTAAGAATAACCTTATTCTCTATAACCGTAAGCTCTGGATACCAATCTGTAACACCCTCATTTTACCTTATAGCGACGGAAGCTAATTTGGGGTATTACTATCAAAGTACCATAGTCACAGTAATAGAAAATGCTCAAAAACATTTTATAAATATTTACGTTATTATTCATTTATTATTCAGAGTTCAATAAAAACTACTATACATAAATGTACATCACATGTTTTTCCAAAGATCTAGTTTAAATCTCTAGAATGATAACTTTATTTAAGACACCACCATCCGCAGCCGTCAGTTCTCATTCACCTGAAATATATGCCTTAAAGTCAACACAAAGGTTGAGTGAATTTATATATTTTAAACAACATTTGAATACAAGCATGACTCCAGGGCTATAGTGTTATACACCCAAATTTCAAATTCATCGATTCTTATTGAACTAGCTCATGACCCCGTTATCAAAAAAACCCAACAAATTGCCCTTAAGCAGGAAGTTTTCCAGACTATCCTGAGTTAGCAAAATAAAGCATATCTGTTTAGCCTAGGTAGGAACCTGCTAGCAAGTACGGCTTGCCCAGATAGGATATGTCAGTCTCCAATAGTACTATTCACAATATTAGCGCTCGTTAAATGATTAGCGGTCCATAATTAAAAAAGGACTTAATGGCAATATGTAAACGTAGTGTCAATAATCATATCGGGAGCATACAAAAAAACTTGTATTCTAGTTTTAGCATATATCCCCCTCACAGTTTTCAAATCATTTATTAACTTTTAAAAGTGAGGCTATAAACTCACCTTAGCCTATAGAGTCTTGAACTATTCAGCTACAACCAATCACAACCTCCTCACAATATTTGAGTTGACACACAATATGTATATATATCAAGTCATAATCTCTGAGTTCAATCTTTTCACGTAGTATTTTGTATACATATTATTTGATTCAGTTATTTTGGATTAATATTATCCTTGTTCAGGCCATTATACTCAGAAGCCATTCTATAAACTTTTGAGGAGCGAGGGCACTTTAAATTGAAAACCCAACCACTGAGTTAGAACTTAATATCAAGATGGAACATATTTATACAAAGTTTCCTACTAACATGACACATTTTATTTTATTACATTTTAAGTTCTTTAGTTTCAATATTGGCAAAAATAGTCCTTATAGTTATATTTTGGTATAATTACACTTTTAACCCTTTTAAGTCTATAGATTCATTAATTGCAATTTAATCCCTCAATATAACCTTAGGGTTTCAAACTTTCCAAAATTTATTCTTATAGCTTTTACTTTCACAAAATGACACTTTTGGCCCAAAATGATAAATAGTTTCAAAAATGACAGTATTGGTCCCTATACTTGTAAAAATCATATAACTTCTTCAAAAATGTACCTAATGATCTAGGATTTTAAAACAAAGTTTCAAAACCCATTTATAATCATAATAAAAATATTTTACCAGAATTATAACTCTTGAAATGTATTTTAAGTCATTATTTTATGTAAAATATAAAACTAGGGTTTTAAAACATCTTTAGCTTATAACTTTCATTTAAATTGATGAAATGAATTAGTTCTTTTTATATTATCTTTATAACATTATTTTGGCATTTTAAAAATTATTATAAATCATTATAACAAGATCAAATCTTGGTTAACATATAAATTACCTAGGTAGCTCCAAAATGGCTCCTTATGGCTTCCTATGAACACAACTTGCTATCAAAGCTTCAAATGCTTCAATGGCTTCCTTCTAGACCTGGTTTTTGGTCTTGAGGGATGTCCTAAGACATTTATAGAAGTGAATACAAAGAATAGGTAAGTGGTTTAAGGAAAACGGGGTGCGAGTCTTCAAGGTGTGCTATTCGGCCCTATTTATAGTATTGGCAACACTAAGCCTCCAAAACAAGCTCCTAAACGTGTAATGTAGATAGATAAATTACTAAGGATAGCTAGTGAAGCTTTAAATAAGTTTATAGACCATAGATTCATTCCAATCTTCACTTGTCGTTCATAATAGGTCACGACAACATGTTGATAAGAATGGTGATGTGTAGCACACAAGTAGGTGATACACCTACTTGTCACCACTTCTAAAATATTCTAAAACATGTAAATATCTGATTTTTGAACTTGTAATGGGAGGGAAAGTGTCTAAAATGAGTTTTGGAAGGAAAATACAAAACCGGGTCTAATTTCTAGGGCTTGTAACTTATGGTTTGTAATTTTGGTGATTAGGGACTTAGGAAAGTGATTAGTGAATCATTAAGGCTTAATTAGGGTTTAGAAATTATATTTTGAAGACTTGGGTCCTTGGTTTGAAGTTTAACAAAGATTTGATGTGAAAATGGGAAGTAATCTTATGTAGATTAGGGTTTTATAATGATCTAGGTTTAAATCTTAGTAAAAGTCATTATCCTCCTCTTAGATTCTAATGTAAACTTAATTTAGGTCATATACATTTTTTAAGTGTCCAGAGAGTTCTTACATTGGTTTGATGGTTTAGTTCGAGTAAACATGTCGAAAGAGTGAAAATATGTAACACCCCTAGACCGGGTATCACAGTGGTGGATCGATGAGCAAATAGCTTACAAAGACAGATCATAATTATATGATTTTTGAAATACAATTGATGTAAACATTGATTTGGTACAATTGTTTAAAACGTTGAATAACATTTGTTATGAATATCCTTGTAAAAGATAAACCCCCGTCATTTTTATGCTCCTAAATGATGCACAATCCATGCTCAAATAATCTTGCTAAATAACCTGGGAAAAACATGCTTAAAACAGTCAACATAAAGTTGGTGAATTCATAGAGTTTTGTAAAATCATAGTTTAGGATTTTATGTTGTCCTACATAGTGTTATTCAGTATTTGATATAAAAGACAAATTTCAAGTTTCCCATTTATCCCATTCCTTAAAGTACTAAGCAGTAAAAAAATCAAGTTCAGTAAGTTTTACTAAGCAGAGCAAGATTAGGTTTAGTACTTCCTATATTTCCATTTCAGTCTTTTACTAAGTAGTGTAAAATAATCAAGTTTAGTATATCTAATACTACCATTACAATATTTTACTGATTAGTGTAAAATAATCAAGTTTAGTATATCTAATACTACCATTACAGTATTTTACTAATTTGTGTAAAATAATCAAGTTTAGTATATCTAATACTACCATTACAGCATTTTACTAATTTGTGTAAAACAATCAAGTTTAGTATATCTAATACTACCATTACAGTATTTTACTAATTAGTGTAAAATAATCAAGTTTAGTATATTTTACTAAGCAGTGTAAAGTAACCAAGTTTAGCATTTCCATTATTCCCATTTTAGTGTTTGCTATGTAGTATATGATTAAGTTTAGTAACGCAAATCTTATAGATAGTAGCAATGCACAAAGCATATATACAAAAGATAATTACATTTTCTATTACTCGAAACTGAAGCTTAACCTTCCATAGTTCTCAACAGATGAGAACGTAGTGTCCTACAAAAAGACACCCAAACCCAGTTTCCAACATGGTATACATCTGTTGTCCCGGCCAAGGCACAGTGAGCATGACTCACCCAGATGGGGATGGTCAATCCCAAATATATCTATTTATAATATTCGGGCGATTTACCACAATTTAACAGTTTCTATAATAGACAATCGTAATTAAGAGTATCATTCAATTTTTGTTCTATAGAATAAATATCCATCAATCATATAGTCAAAACAGGTAACAGTTCAATTTACATTCTATAATTAAATTATAGTCATATTGTCAAAACAAGTTGCAGTTATTTAATAGCATGTCTCCCCCTCGCGGGTTTGATAAATCATAAATGATTTAAAAGCGAGGCTATGAACTCACCTGTATAATACAGCTCGAGGATGATCAAGTATACAATCATAAAGCACACAGTACATCCAATACCTAAGCAATTAAGTATGTCTTAGTAAATGCATAAATAATAAATGCATGCAGTCTAATTGGTCATACGTTTATTCTTGTTATCACAGTATATTTAATTAATACTGTTAAGATGGTTGTTAAGTGTGTATGTTGTTTATCCACTGTTTCCGTGTATTCCCAGTGTTTACAAAACATGTATGATATTATTTTCCCAAAAAAAATTTATTAAATTAATTTAATAATTCATTGTGTTCCATAAGTAATTAATAAACTATTATTAATTAAGTCTTTGATTTACAGAATATCTTCTGTTGATAAAAAATTTATATTTTTATTCTAAAACTATAAAATTAGTTTTTGTGTACCAACAGTGGCTAATAAAAGCTAACAATGGGTATTTCATAAAAGCAGTGGGAATAATTATGGAAACAGTGGCTAGGTTAAGCTGTTAGTGGTAACTTTAAACTAACAGGGGTAAGTTTAAAGCTAACAGTGCTAACTCATAGCTAGCAGTGGAAACTGCTAAGCTTAACAGTGGGAACTGTAAAGCTAACAGTGGGAACTGTTAGGCTAACAGTGGGAACTGTTGGTGGTTTAATACTAACAGTGGTAAGTTAGTTTGTATGATATTAACGGTGGTAACTTGTAGAGGTCAGTAGGTACTACAAAATAATGGTGGGAAAAATACATGCATTTCTATATCTTACAACATAAACATAAGTATACCCCTATCGTTATAACTCCGGATCTAACATGCATTAGTCGACTTCAGCAGTCCCAAACACCCCCTTATTAGCATGCATGTCATCAGCAGTCCCAAACGCTCCCTTATTCCTGCTGTTAATCCCAAACAGCCTCTTAAAGCTTTCTACAGTCCCAAACGCCCCCTAATCAGTAGATCCAAACACCCCCGAAGCTATATAACAACAGATCTTGGCCCCAAATGTCTTGCATGTCGCTCCCAACAGCAGATCTAAATAGATCCGTATGGATTTATGCCATTTCAACGCACCCTTAATAGTTTTCTGCCTAAAACCAAACACTCCCTTAACGCGGTTGTTTATCCGTTTATCCAAACACACCCACTTCGTGTAACACCCCATTTTGATAATGGAAATGTCACATGCAATTATGGCGTGTCATCAAAGCATACAAGGAAAAATGTTTAAACATTACTTGACCATAAAAGGGAAATACCGGAATCAAACATCGGTAGTCCAAATGTAAAGCTCATCACACACAAACATAGTATAATAAAGGAAAGGACTAAGCAATGTCCATAGCAAATGTATCATAAGGAAGTAAATGCATAAAGTAAAGAAGGTTAGAAAGCTTCCAGTCCATATGCACGTACTCTTAGTGTCTACGAGCGTCCCTGAGTACCTGCCGTTTTGGGAACATAGAAAAGGAAAACGGCTGAGCAATACGCTCAGTGCACGGATGTACAATAAAGCATGAATAGGATAAGCATATAACACATAACAGCGGAAGAAAACTAAGTCCCGAGTAACCTGGTTAAGTCTTGATAAAACTGGTTTTATAGTTTGAAAAGCCTTATGTTTATCTTGTAAAAACTGTTTATCATATTTTACCATTAGCCAATATAAGTCATGAAAATCCACCGTGCATGAATACTTGGAGGGGTGACCTCATCATGCAAATTAGAGGGGCTGCCTGTAATTTAATATACTGGATTTTGGGTAGGAGGGATTAGCTCCTTGTGAAGGATGCAAGGCACACACCACATTCACCATGAAATCCTGACTGAAAACATGTAACTAGGATGTACCCATACGCCCCACATGATAAATATAATAATATGGCCAAAAGCTGAAGGGACGCCACGAGCAATCACTCCGCCGTGGTGAAGTCATAACATCAGTGCCTCTAATGTTATGGTTATGGTACCTCCATAACAAGGTGAAACTGGTCATGCATGTATATGGCTATAGGTATTCTTAATTAAACATAAGCAAATCAAACACATAACTTATACTACGGGAAAACATTTGGCTGCATACGGGGAAATCCTAATAAGGAAAGAATGTCCATACTGAAAGGACGGGAATCCGTACCTTATGTCCAGTGAACGAAGAAGATGAACTGAGAGGAATCCTACTTCCGTATCACTAGTGCTACATAAATACATACATGAATAAGTATCTGCTTACTAAATACGTAGCTGGTTTTATGTCATGTCTTAGCTTATTTTATATGTTCTTACCATGTTTTACTGTTTAAAGCCTTAAACTATGTTTATCTTATACTCTTGTTTAATCTGATTAAGTATTTCTGGTATTTCATGTATTATTATACTTACCATGTATTAATAAGTAACTTTCCAAAAATAGCAGGTTTCCTAAAATAGAAAGTTTCCAAAAATAGAAAGTTTCCAAAAATAGAATTATTGCTTAAAATAGATAAGTTTCTAAAAATAGAAAGTTTCAGCTTCCTTAATTAAATAAGTTTCCATAAATAGATTAGCTGCCTGAAATAAATAAGTTTCTAAAAATAGAAGGTTTCCATAAATAGATTAGCTGCCTTATTTAATTAAGTTTCTAAAAATAGAAAGTTTCCATAATTAGAAATAAGCTGGTTAAATAAGCTAAGTATATAAGCCTAAGTGTTTTCATGATTATTTTCTAAGTCATATGATATAATGTATAGTTTAATAATTATTTCATGTAATTAAATTAAACTATAGGTTAAAATATTTAATTAAAGTATAACATGTTTTTAATTAAATAAAGTTAAATACTTAGGTTAAAACATGTATTATTATTTATTAATAATATAACCTAAGTCATGTTAATTAATTAATTATAACCATGGTTTTTAAATAATTAATTAATTTATAAGTCTAAAATATGATAATACTTAGGTTAATAATTTCATGATTATTAATAATTAAAATAACCTAAGGCATGCTATTAAATTAATCATGTCATGTTATTAATTTAATTTTAACATAAGATCATAAAAATAAAAATAATCTAAACATACACCATGAACCGGATCTAGACTAAAAACCATGAGCCGGACATGAAATCGACACCATACCCCTTGTCTTGATGCTGCCGTAGGACCCACACCAACCAACCGGGACCATATGGTCTCGGTGGTGGTCGGATGGCCAAACCGAGACCCTCTCGGGTTCGGTGTAGGATGCGGCCAAAACACAAACACTCCTAAACAACCCTTTTGATTTTATTCCAACCCTAATTCATGTTAGATCTATGATTTAACTAGGTTTTATAAAAACATAACATGTTCTTAATTATTGAAAAGATTAAATCAAAAGAAAAAGGTTAAAAAAGGATTTACCGAATACGTGGATCAAGAGAACGATGAACAAACACGAACACCAACAACAATTTCAAGATCCAAGATCAACAAACACCCCTTTTGGTGTTTTGAAGGTGGCGGCCAAAAGAGAAAAAGAAGGAGGAGAGGAGGATTTTAGGTTTTCAGTAAAATCTTCTGTAAAACAATAATGAGTAGTGTAATTTCCTTAACCTCCTTTTTAGTAAAAATTGAAATGAGCTTGGCCCATTTGTTCCTTGTAGCCCCGGGTAGGGGGCCCCACATGGGGTACCCGTACCTTTTTCCGTGTCTCGACGTTTAGTCATTCGTTCATGATTATTTGTGTTCGCGTTTTATGTGTTCTCGTTACGTAATTATCGTGATCTAATATATTTATTTACGCTCGTAATAAATATATATACGTAATTAATAATAGTTCGTGTTTTAATTACGTTCATGATTTCATGATTGCATGTTCGTGATTAATTATTGTCAAATAATTATTACGTGCTCGTGCGTAGTAAATACTTATCGTGTTCTAACACGTACATAATACGTAAAATCCTAACACGTAATCGTAATCATGCTATATTAGGAAAGTTTTAATCTAGTACGTACGATCTTAAGGGTACTATTCATGGTAAAAGCATGCGGGTTTTACAACTCTTCCCCCTAAAAAGAATAATTCGTCCCCGAATTATAGAAAAAGTAAACTAGAAAAGAAGAACATACCCGAATTCAAAATATGAAATGAGGGTAAGAAGCCTGGATAGACTCCTCTGTTTCCCAACTGGCTTCCCGCTCGGTATGATCCCTGCATAGAATTTTGACGAATAGAATCGTCTTCCTTCTCATGACTCGTTCTTGTCTGTCAAGAACTCGTTCGGGTTCTTCTATAAACGGGAGATCTTCACGTATCTGTTCCAGTGGATATTGAACCATGTGAAGGGGATGATACTGGTACCCTCTGAGTAAGGACACATGAAACACATTGTGCACATGCAAAAGCTGCGGAGGTAACGCCAATCGGTAAGATACTTCACCGACTCGTTCAATGATATCAAACGGTCTGATGAAACGAGGACTGAGCTTCCCTTTAATCCCGAAGCGTCTAACACCACGTGCCGGCGAAACCTTAAGGAAGACGTGATCTCCTACATTAAAGTGTATATCCCTACGATGCTTATCGGTGTAACTCTTCTGACGTGATCGTGCTTCCTGAATTTTCTGCTTAGCTACTGCGATCTTCTCATTGGTCATCTCTATGATTTCTGGTCCTTCAAGTGTTCGCTCACCAACCTGATCCCAGCAGATTGGGGCGCGACACTTTCTGCCATACAACATCTCAAAAGGAGCACACTTGATACTTGCGTGCCAACTGTTGTTGTATGCAAACTCCACCAAACAGATGTAATCGTCCCAATCACCCGTCCATTCCAACGCACACGACCTCAACATATATTCCAATGTCTGAATGGTTCGCTCCGACTGTCCGTCCGTTTGAGGATGAAAAGTCGTGCTAAGCTTAAGTTGTGTACCCCAAGCTTTCTGCAGACTCTTCCAAAAGCGCGAAGTGAATCAAGGATCTCTGTCTGAGACGATGCTGGATGGTGCACCGTGGAGTCTCATGATCTCTCTTCTGTACGTATCTGCGAGTTTACTTACCGGATCTTCCTTGTGGATCGGTAAGAAATGAGCTCATTTGGTAAGTCGATCTACGATAACCCAAATTGCATCGTGCTTCCTCTTGGTAGGCGGAAGACCAGTAACAAAATCCATGGTGATTTTGTCCCACTTCCACTCTAGAATATCTAACGGTTGAAGGAGACCGCCAGATCACTGATGCTCGATCTTAACCTGCTGGCAGGTAAGACATTTGGAGACGTAAGTGGCCACATCCTGTTTCATACCACTCCACCAAAAGTACTGCTTGATGTCATGGTACATCTTAGTAGAACCAGGATGTATAGAGAATGGGGAGCTATGAGCTTCAGCTAACAAAGCTTCCCGGAGTTCTTGGTCATCAGGAACACAAAGTCTCGTGCCCTGCCATACGATACCATCTGCATCTACTCTGAATTCTGTCTGTTTCTCCAAATTATGTACTATCGCCCAGATTTCTCCTTCATCCTTCTGAGCTTCCTTGATCTTAGAGAGTAACTCGGGTTCTACTCTAACATTAGCCCAGTAATCGTGTTGTCCACGTACCATGATCTCGATGTCTAGTCGCTCCAAGTCTCTTATGATTTCCTCTTCGATTTTAATGCCATTGATCATTCCGGACTTCCTGCTAAGAGCATCTGCTACTACATTTGCCTTTCTGGGATGATATTGTAGATTAATGTCATAATCCTTCAACAGCTCTAACCATCTCCTTTGCCTCATGTTCAATTCACGTTGAGTGAAGATATACTTCAAGCTCTTGTGGTCCGTGAAAATGTCACATGATTCTCCATACAAGTAGTGCCTCCATATCTTCAATGCAAACACCACATCTGCAAGTTCCAGGTCATGCGTGGGGTAATTTTCCTCGTAAGGCTTAAGCTGCCGTGAAGCGTACGCGATCACTTTCCCATGTTGCATGAGAACACATCCAAGTCCCTTCCCCGATGCATCGCTGTAGATTTGAAATCCACCCGTACCAGATGGTAGAGTAAGAATAGGTGCAGATACTAAAGCTCTTCTCTCGATCTTCAGTCCAGACGAATTTTTCCCCTTTCCGCATCAGTTTGGTCAATGGTAGTGCTAGGCGGGAAAAGTTCTCCACGAACCTACGGTAATATCCAGCTAAGCCTAAGAAACTGCGGACTTCCGTTGCTGATGTCGGCCTTGGCCACTTAGTAATGGCCTCAACCTTCGCTGGATCCATAGTGATTCCTTCTGCTGATACAATGTGACCTAAGAATGCCACCTTGTCTAACCAGAACTCACACTTGGAAAATTTAGCATACAGCTGCTTCTAGCGAAGATTCTGTAGTACTGTACGAAGATGGTCTTCGTGTTCCTCCTTGGACTTTGAGAAAATCAGGATGTCATCGATGAAAACAATGGCGAACTTGTCCAGAAAATCATGGAAGATTCTGTTCATCAAATCCATGAACACTGATGGAGCATTTGTCAGGCCAAATGGTATAACTACAAACTCGTAGTGGCCATAACGGGTACGGAAGGCAGTCTTAGCGATGTCCTGCTCCTTGACCCGTAGTTGATGATAGCCTGACCCAAGATCAATCTTGGAGAAGTGTTTGGCCCCTTGGAGTTGGTCAAACAGATCGTCAATGCGTGGCAGTGGATATCTATTCCGAATGGTAATCTTGTTGAGCTCGCGATAGTCTATGCAAAGACGAATACTTCCGTCCTTCTTCTTAACGAACAAGACCGGTGCGCCCCATGGAGATGCGCTCGGTCGAATAAAACCTCGTTCAAGAAGTTCTTGCAGTTGATCCTTCAGCTCCTTCAGCTCTATGGGAGCCATGCGATAAGGAGCTTTGGAGATTGGTTCAGCTCCTGGAATAAGCTCGATACTGAATTCCACTTCTCGTGCAGGTGGTATGCCCGGAAGTTCTGCTGGAAAAACATCTTGGAATTCCGACACTATAGGTTGATCCTGAATTGATGGAGATTCAGCATCCATGTCGTGAACCGTAGCTAGATAACCCTCGCAGCCATGTGACAGTAGTGCACGCGCTTGCAGGGTAGATATGATTTGTACAGACCGTCCGGGTATGAACCCGTTATGAATGTACTCTGGTGCATTAACATCACCGAAGATAACTCGATATGAATGGCAGTCTATGGTAGCATGATGCTTGGATAGCCAATCCATGCCCAAAATCATGTCGAAGTTATTCATGTCCAGCGGAAGTGCGTCGACAGGTCGAACCTTATCGTCAAATTCTAGGGGGAGACTCTTGTATACATGAGTGATTAATACAGAGTCCCTCAAAGGCGTTGAAATAGTAAGCCTATATTCTAGTGGCATGGGGAGCATCCTAATGTTCTTAGCATAAGCAGTAGAAATAACCGAGTGAGTAGCACCCGTATCGAAAAGAACACATGCAGCTTGACCATACATATACAAGATTTCAGTGATGGTACCTGTAGACTTGTTGGCCTGGTCTCGAGATGTCGTGTAGACACGCCCGGTAGTAGGAGGCGGCTTGGTATCAGCATGTCCCGATGTACCCTCCATCTCGCCCTTACGGCAATCATTCATAATATGGCCAGGAAGACCACACTTGCCCAGCACGCGTCAGTATTACGACGACATGGCCCTGGGTGCCTACGATGGCAAGTAGAGCAAAGAGGATGAGTGAATCCTCCAGCAGGTGCTCTGGCTGGCTGGGAACCTGATAAAACATTTTACATAAGACATCATAATTGGGTACAAAGGACAAAGCGGATAATCGTAAGATTGAATACCAGTGATAGCTGGACGGCTAGGCTGTGAACCTCTTTGGTTCTGGTCCCTATCGTTTCCATGGTTCCTGGTAGAAGTTTTGCTGAAGTGTCAGAATATGAGTTATAACATGAAATCATAAGGAAATGCGTAAGTATTAGGACCTGCTGATGTTGGAGTGTCCAGCGTTGTTACGGTAATTATCATTACCGCCACGCCTATCCGTAGCAGAACGGTCGTTAGTCTGACCGTTTCCCTTGGGCTGATGAGGCTGCTGCTGAGTAGCCGGCTGAGACCGGTCCCCAGTTTTCTGCCTGGAAGATACATTTTATGAGATGAATAATTGACATATATGGAAAGTATACGAATTGATCACCGCTTGAATACGAGTGTTTACCTCTTGTCGGGTCTTTCAGCTTCCCCGAACTCATCTCTCTCCTGCAGCATCTCCAGCTTACGTGCTGCATCGGCCACTTGTGCTACTGTGTTGAACGTAGCACACACCAGATTGTTTGCGACTGATGTGCGAAGAGCCCATCGAAAGTGATGTGCCTGCTCTTCAGGAGTTCCTGCTGCCGCACCAAGGAAACCAGCTAAACGAAGAAAGCGTTGCATAAACTCATTGCTATTCTCCCCAGCTCTCTGTCGGATCCCATGGTACTCTCTCTTGAGCTTGTCCCGCTCAGCCTTGGGAAAGAACTGCTCCATCACCCTGTCCTTGAACTGAGCCCAAGTCAAACCAGCAACCCACTCGTCACCACCTTCAGACTGCATCAACGCTAACCACCAATTAAGTACATCGCCTTCGAATCGATAACATGCTAACCTCGCCTTGTATGCGGGGTCACAGCCCATAGCATTGAAAATCTTCTCGATGTGAGCCAACCAGCTTTCAGGTGCGCGGAGCCGGAGCCCGGCATGTTCGCCCGCTGGGCCGAGTGTTCGCCCACTTCAGAGTCTTCGCCTTTAGATAACAAAAAGTGTCCGCCCCTTAGGTCGCCAAACTACGACGAGAGTTTCGCCTTTTGAAGCGCCAGTCGCGTAGCATCGCTAGGGCTACCTATCTTCTCAAAAGCTCGAGGGCGGAGCTTGTTGAATCTCTCCAGCCATACTACTAATGTCACTGGAGGAGGAGGAGGAGGTGCTTGATTATGCTGCGGATTTTTGGCGGCTTGAACTTCAGCCATGATGTCATTCCTAAGTTGAGGAAGCAAAGCTTGCATAGCAGCTTGAATTGCAGCATTGAGCTGTTCTTGTTCCCGTGTGAGAACCATCTGACAGTATAACATATAAAATACGATTAAACAGATCAAAACATAAAATTTATATATACATGAAAAAATTTATACCAAAATTTCACGAGAAAAATTTTGTGCAAGAAAATTTTGTGTATGAATGCATGATGCAGTTTTATGAAAACTTTTGTATGCTCGAGAGTGAACGCCTCTGGTTAGTTCACCCAAAACAAAAGACACAGCGAGGGGACGCCTATGGGTCGGTCCCAAATTTAAAAGTTTCGATAAAACACATGCGACTAAATAGGGCCAGTCCTGTACCAACCATTACTTAGTCAAAAATCTGCGACAATGACATGTATATGTATGCTTAAAAATGATGAATGCATGAAAACAACTGTCAGTTCTAGAAAGACCATAGTGACTACCCACTAATCACAGGTCATATTTGAGAGCCTACAGGTCGAAGCCTTGGCTATGATACCATAATTGTAACACCCCATTTTGATAATGGAAATGTCACATGCAATTATGGCGTGTCATCAAAGCATACAAGGAAAAATGTTTAAACATTACTTGACCA
This sequence comes from Glebionis coronaria, assembly GCA_025667525.1. Taxonomy (NCBI): domain Eukaryota; kingdom Viridiplantae; phylum Streptophyta; class Magnoliopsida; order Asterales; family Asteraceae; genus Glebionis; species Glebionis coronaria. Next base: position 46,107 of record JANFOE010001181.1, on the reverse strand, counting down.
TAAAAGGGAAATACCGGAATCAAACATCGGTAGTCCAAATGTAAAGCTCATCACACATAAACATATTATAATAAAGGAAAGGACTAAACAATGTCCATAGCAAATGTATCATAAGGAAGGAAATGCATAAAGTAAAGAAGGCTAGAAAGCTTCCAGTCCATATGCACGTACTCTTAGTGTCTACGAGCGTCCCTGAGTACCTGCCGTTTTGGGAACATAGAAAAGGAAAATGGCTGAGCAATACCCTCAGTGCATGGATGTACAATAAAGCATGAATAGGATAAGCATATAACACATAAAGGCGGAAGAAAACTAAGTCCCGAGTAACCTGTTTAAGTCTTGATAAAACTGGTTTTATAGTTTGAAAAGCCTTATGTTTATCTTGTAAAAACTGTTTATCATATTTTACCATTAGCCAATATAGGTCATGAAAATCCACCGTGCATGAATACTTGGAGGGGTGACCTCATCATGCAAATTAGAGGGGCTGCCTCTAATTTAATATACTGGTTTTTGGGTAGGAGGGATCAGCTCCTTGTGAAGGATGCAAGGCACACCCCACATTCACCATGAAATCCTGACTGAAAACATGTAACTAGGATGCACCCATACGCCCCACATGATAAATATAATAATATGGCCAAAAGCTGAAGGGACGCCACGAGCAATCACTCCGCCGTGGTGAAGTCATAACATCAGTGCCTCTAATGTTATGGTTATGGTACCTCCATAACTAGGTGAAACTGGTCATGCATGTATATGGCTATAGGTATTCTTAATTAAACATAAGCAAATCAAACACATAACTTATACTATGGGAAAACATTTGGCTGCATACGGGGAAATCCTAATAAGGAAAGAATGTCCATACTGAAAGGACGGGAATCCGTACCTTATGTCCAGTGAACGAAGAAGATGAACTGAGAGGAATCCTACTTCCGTATCACTAGTGCTACATAAATACATACATGAATAAGTATCTGCTTACTAAATACGTAGCTGGTTTTATGTCATGTCTTAGCTTATTTTATATGTTCTTACCATGTTTTATTGTTTAAAGCCTTAAACTGTGTTTATCTTATACTCTTGTTTAATCTGATTAAGTATTTCTGGTATTTCATGTATTATTATACTTACCGTGTATTAATAAGTAACTTTCCAAAAATAGCAGATTTCCTAAAATAGAAAGTTTCCAAAAATAGAAAGTTTCCAAAAATAGAAAGTTTACAAAAATAGAATGTCTCCAAAAATAGAAAGTTTCCAAAAATAGAAAGTTTCCAAAAATAGAAAGTTTCCAAAAGTAGAATTACTGCTTAAAATAGATAAGTTTCTAAAAATAGAAAGTTTCTATAAATAGATCAGCTGCCTTAATTAAATAAGTTTCCATAAATAGATTAGCTGCCTGAAATAAATAAGTTTCTAAAATAGAAGGTTTCCATAAATAGATTAGCTGCCTTATTTAATTAAGTTTCTAAAAATAGAAAGTTTCCATAATTAGAAATAAGCTGGTTAAATAAGCTAAGTATATAAGCGTAAGTGTTTTCATGATTATTTTCTAAGTCATATGATATAATGTATAGTTTAATAATTATTTCATGTAATTAAATTAAACTATAGGTTAAAATATTTAATTAAAGTATAACATGTTTTTAATTAAATAAAGTTAAATACTTAGGTTAAAACATGTATTATTATTTATTAATAATATAACCTAAGTCATGTTAATTAATTAATTATAACCATGGTTTTTAAATAATTAATTAATTTATAAGTCTAAAATATGAAAATACTTAAGTTAATAATTTCATGATTATTAATAATTAAAATAACCTAAGTCATGTTATTAAATTAATCATGTCATGTTATTAATTTAATTTTAACATAAGATCATAAAAATAAAAATAATCTAAACATACACCATGAACCGGATCTAGACTAAAAACCATGAACCGGACATGAAATCGACACCATACCCCTTGTCTTGATGCTGCCGTGGGACCCACACCAACCAACCGGGACCATATGGTCTCGGTGGTGGTCGGATGGCCAAACCGAGACCCTCTCGGGTTCGGTGTAGGCTGCTGCCAAAACACAAACACCCCTAAACAACCCTTTTGATTTTATTCCAACCCTAATTCATGTTAGATCTATGATTTAACTAGGTTTTATAAAAACATAACATGTTCTTAATTATTGAAAAGATTAAATCAAAAGAAAAAGGTTAAAAAATATTTACCGAATACGTCGATCAAGAGAACGATGAACAAACACGAACACCAACAACAATTTCAAGTTCCAAGATCAACAAACACCCCTTTTGGTGTTTTGAAGGTGGCGGCCAAAAGAGAAAAAGAAGGAGGAGAGGAGGATTTTAGGTTTTCTGTAAAATCTTCTGTAAAACAATAATGAGTAGTGTAATTTCCTTAACCTCCTTTTTAGTAAAAATTGAAATAGGCTTGGCCCATTTGTTCCTTGTAGTCGCGGGTAGGGGGCCCCACATGGGGTACCCATACCTTTTTCTGTGTCTCGACATTTAGTCATTCGTTCATGATTATTTGTGTTTGCGTTTTATGTGTTCTCGTTACGTAATTATCGTGATCTAATATATTTATTTACGCTCGTAATAAATATATGTACGTAATTAATAATAGTTCGTGTTTTAATTACGTTCATGGTTTCATGATTGCATGTTCGTGATTAATTATTGTCAAATATTTATTACGTGCTCGTGCGTAGTAAATACTTATCGTGTTCTAACACGTACGTAATACGTAAAATCCTAACACGTAATCGTAATCATGCTATATTAGGAAAGTTTTAATCTAGTACGTACGATCTTAAGGGTACTATTCATGGTGAAGCATGCGGGTTTTACACTTCGGGTCTTTTAAGCAAATCTGAGCACCCCTTTTCCCTTTGCTGCGTATAAACCCGAAACAACCACACCTCAGCTGGTGGTTGTTGGTGGAGGTGGTCGTGGAAGAGCATGGTGGTGACGGCAGCAATAGGCTGCGAAGGGAGTGGGTGATGGCAGCAGGGCTGCTGCTTGGCTGGGGTCTTCAGCAATGGAGAGTGGCGGCTGGTGACCACGAACCAGGTGGTGGCTGCATGGTGGATGGCTGCAAGAATGGTGGCAGCTGCATGGTTGTGGTGGCCACGAAGATGGTGGCTGGCGACCAGGGGGTCACGGCTATGGTGACTGGTGGCCACGAGAGTGGTGGTGGCGGCTGGAGACGGTGGCTGAGGTCTTCAGCAACGGCGGATGGTGGTTGGAATACGAATCCGAGACAAACACCCTCAAATGGGGTGGCTGCTATGGGGTTTTGGCCACAACAGTGGTGCACGTCATAGATCTACTAGATCTTATTAAGAGGAAGGTGGCTGCGGCATATTTTTATGATGGCCGGATAAAAATGTGGCGGCTGCCACTTTAGAGTGACAGGGGAGAAGTGGAGGCTAGGGTTAGTGTGTGTTAGGGTTAGGGTTAAATGAAAGAGATGAAACCCTAAAACACATATATATACCCATTGAAAGATATAAAACCCATTTGCAAAGTTCCTTATAGTTTAGGGCTTATGTTGCAATTATTTTGCAAGGGCTTAGTGTGTAACATTTGTTATACGTTTACTAATAAACGGTTCGGGTCACGTTCATGGTTTATGAATTTTGATTCATCTTACGAGGATTGCGTAATTGATCCAAAAATCATTTTTCCAATAAAATGGAGTATTTATATGACGTATAAATACGATGAACGTGTTCGTTTATTTAAACGACAAGTATTTGTCATTTATCGTTTTTATAACGTAAGTATCGTTTTAATAGAAATAATTCTCGTTTAATCCCTCCGTAGATAAATGTAATAATAAACAATTTAATCAAATCGTTTATGATCTATCTCTCGACAATAATTTATGAAATTGAATTATTGAATTGTCGGTAAGCGGGTTGTATGACTTTTGTCAAATTTTCAAATCAGATGATTTTTGTATGGTTCAAAAAGGGTTTTGAAACATACTTCATTATTATTTAATGAACAAAAAATCTCGGGTTTTACACCATCCACATGCCATCTTGAGTTTCGTCCTTGAAACTCGATTACTATTACTAGGTTGAGAAATGATCTATGATCATTTAGTAGACTTTTATTACATTTTTCTCATGGTAAAATCATGGATTTTACAGCACTGCCCCGTTATTTTAGCTTCGTCCTCGAAGCTATTAAAAACTTTGTCATCTGTTAGGATATAGATGTCATAGGTTCAAAGGCTTGTTCTAGAAAAGTTCAGAAACGAATGGTGCCAACAATGTAAAGAGATAGTTATTCAGATTGCTCTATAAATTCGATTGAGCAATATTTAGGTGCTGCTTCCATTACGGATGAACGGAAAGCTACGCAAGGAGATCTTTGTCTGGGTCGCTTTATATATCCGATTGAGCAGTATTTGGATGTTGCTACTACTATGGATGGATAGAAAGCGATGTAAAGATATTTTTATCCGGTTAGCATTATACATCCGATTGAGCAGTATTTGGATGTTGCTTCCACTATGGATGGATAGTATTATCCGAAGGTTTGACGTTCAATCTGATAAAGCGATAGAAGCTCGCGGATCTATTAATGACACTTAAGAGAGGACAAACTAAGAAGTTGTTAACTAGGGTAAGTCAATGTAGGATCAACTACACTTAGTTGGTTAAGCTCATGACGATAGATGTTCATTTGGAAAACCTACAAGCCAGGATTTGAGGTCGGAGAGGGTTCCGGAACTAGACATGCTGGTCTTGTTCAAGTTTGGATTGCTACTCTGGCCATGAGCCAGGAGTAGGACATGACGGACGTCAACAGCCTGTTGATAGCAGGCCAAGTGGAGTACACTGCCATGCATGAGCGCATAGACTCTCTCTCTTGGACCATATGGGCAGATGCCCAGATAGCACGAGGTTTTTAGGGAATGACCGACGAGGTCTTTCAGTGGTTGTTGGAGGAGAACTACTACCTCCATCGGCATATTCACACCTTGGAGGGGTCTTCAGCATAAAACCCACTCTTCTCTTACTGCACAAGGGCAGTCTTTGCCCACCTTCTTTGATCTTGCAGCTGTTTGTCACGATAGAGTGACAGCAGAGACCGCCTACCTTCGAGGAGTCGTAGGCAGACTGTGGTCCCAGTTGCTGATTGAACTCAGTTTGCTTAAGGAGTCCTGATTGGCTTATAGATGTATTGTAGAGTACCCTGTCGGCACCTGCAGCCTTATCAGCCCTACCAGTACAGCTCTATCTAGCAGACTTGCTAGACAGAATTTGAGTAGACGTACTAGATCTTTTGTTCACCATGATAAGCTTTCGGGTTGTATTCAAGCTATCATGCACAAATTCACGAGTTATTTAGAAGTTTAAGAAATCATTCGCCAAAACACAGTAAGTCCTGGGATGGTATGTTGTAATGGTAGTTCATTACAATATGGTATGATGAATGATAACAATCATGAAGTTGATGACGTGTGTAAAAGCCCAAATTTCTAGGGGTTTTGCACCACCCTGTTATTTTAGTTTCGCTCCTGAAGCTAAAGATGAAGTTACTTGTTCATGGAACAAGTGAGGGCACTTAAACGTGTAATCTTGTGAACTCGAGTTCTAAGTTTACGAGATTGGGTTGACTAAAACCACTCGTCTTAATTCTTGATTTTACTTACATGTGCCTCTGGGCCCCAATGTGTCTTGATGAGCATAGATAACAGTTCATTAATGTTTCTACTAGTCCTTCAAGAGATTTTTAAGTCTATTAAGCTTTAATAGGCTTATACTATGTCGAGGTAGAAATATAGTTTTGGCTGGTACCGCTCTTGCATCAACAAATTTTCACACGAAGTGCTTCCCGATATACTTCTAGCATGTGGAAAGCAAACATTAGTTTAACACCAAAGCTTCACTCAGCGAAATGGCTAAGAATTTTTTGGTGTTGCTTGGGTACGAAGTTGCGATGAATCTGCTTCATTTATGACTGAGTTGGGGCATAAGTTGCATAGAGAAGAAGTACTTCAAATGATGGAAATCAAAGAAGATACCAAGAATAAAGAAGTGTGCATCCCTGGTGAGATGCTGAAAGGGTCATGCATCTACTGTTGGTGGTTCCAAAAATTGCACAAATTTCGACTTCTAAAACGAGGAAGTCATTCATTTCAAGGCTTGTTAGACAATGGTATTGTCGAACTAATTGGATCCGAAGAGGAAGAAGATTGTCCAAAAGAGTATTGGGCACCCATTATCGCTTTTTATGAGATGACAAACATAACCCTTAATAGTAATATTTTGCTAGTGAAAAAGTTCGGTTTTCTCGGTGTCTAATCGAATTGATTTCCAGTTAAAAGTGTGACTCAGTTGTTCTTGGTTAAGAAAAGAAGATTTTGTTTATCTATTTCTACTAGAAAGATACATGTGAAACGTAATAAAAATAAACCAAAAACAAATAACTAATAATAAAGGAGCAAAACAAATAATAAAACGTAAATTAAAACAAAACAATTAATAAAAAATAATACTAAACGAAGAAATTAACTATCGACTCGAAAATAAAGTTTACTTAATGAAAAAGGAGAGAATAAAACTAAGATGGTACTTTAAAGCTAAACGAGGCAAAACCTAAAGCGGGTACTAAATAAAAGATGAAACTTGAACTTTACGAAAAAATATTAATTTTTAAAGTAGACGAGAAATATAAATAAAAATACGTAACTTTCAGAAATAAAATCGGAACAACTTTCAGATTAAACTAAACAATTACGGAACAAAACTAATAAATAAACAAGCTAGCAGGCAGCTAGCTCAAGCTAGCAACATACTAGCTCAAATTGGCGGGAAAGACTAAATAACCTAGCAAGTAGGCATGTCATTTCTTTAATACCATCGGAATGCTAAAGTGTGAATCCATCAGAATGTTTATTAAATGAAACTGTCGGAATGTTGATAAAAAAAGAACCATCGGAATATATAAAAAAAAGAAACATCGGAATATAAGAAAAATAAAAACTGTCGGAATGTTAACTAAAGAAACTATCGGAATACTAATTATAAGAAAAGTATCGGAATGTGTTTATAAAGAAAAGTATCGGAATATCTATCACAATATGACTATCAAAATTTGGGCAGCATTTCGTCACAATAAGCCTTATACCCGATCGCAAAGTACGATGCCAGGGGCGATCGCAACCTACGATCGGAATAAGTGATCGGAAAAAATATCACAATAAGCTGTCACAATGTAGAAACCCTATTGTGATGGAAAAATCACAATATTCGGATGGATGAGCATAAGCTAGTAAACCAATAAGCACTTCTAAAAAGAACAATTAACAAAAACTTAACCAACTCAATAAGCACAAATTTGAAAACTTTTAAAATACGAAATAAGCGAACTTTATGAATTAAACTTTAAAAATACTAAACTTTTTAAGAAAACTAAAAAGTAAATAAGCTAAACATAAAATACGACAATAAGCATGATAAGCTCAAAGCTTAAGTTGTATAAAAGCTTAAAGATTGATAAAAAGATAAACTTTTTAATCAATCAAACATCAAGATTAAACAAAATCAAAGATAATTTTCGGATCAAACAAGTAAAAATCAAGAAAGGTAGAAAGAGATTGAATATGAAAAACTTGAAATTAAAGATGAAGATTAAAGATTCAAATACAAGATTAAAGTGAGAAGCTTAAAACTTTAAAGAAAAACTAGAGAGAGAAAGTGAAAAACTAGAGAGAGAAAATAAAACTACACTACTCCTAATCTAAACTAACTAACCCCCTCCTAATGACACATTAGGAGGGTATTTATAGGAGGAGTAAAATGTTTGTGCTTTCTTCCTTCTTTCTTCTTGTCTCGACTCGATTTAAATTCTTTGTCATTCTCGACGTCGTCTCGGGATTTGTCGATATAAATTGAACTCGTCTTATAATTTTCTTCTTTAATTAGACTTGGTTCTTCGACTTCATTAAACTTACGTCTTTTAGACTTTTTCTTTGATAAATCTTCAGAATAGGCCTTGGACTTCCGTTCTTTTTGCACTCTTGATCTTTTGACTTCGTCTTTTCTCGTTTTCTTTGATAAAAGCCCGTGAAAGCCCTTGTTTTCTTCCCTTTTCACATTTTGCTCCTAAATCACAACAAAAACACAAACCACGCATAATTCCGACATTTATGACATAAAATACACGTTTTGGCTTGGCTATTATTATAATTAAGTGGTAAAAGGATGGGTGTTTTCACACCTATCATCCCCTACACTTGACCATTGCAATGCCCTCATACAATGTGTTAGTTACAAAGCAATATTTACACTTTTCATCATAATTAACCCACCTTGGCCTTTATTAAACATAAGACATAATTAAAGGAAGAAAAACAAATTAAGAGATTAAGGACTTACATTGGGGTTTTGGAGTGTCATGAATGTTTATCACCCTCAAGTTTCACTTTCCCCAAACCAAGATTATAAACGAGATCATTGTTATTATAAGTTAGCAAACTAACACAAACTCATGTGACCCAATTATTCACTTAGACTCCCTTATTCCTAGGTGTATCTCTTATATTTTATTGTTGTCTTAAATGATCACGAGGATGCATTTTCGACTTATTTCGATAGTTATAAGGCTAAAAATAAAGTAGGACGATTTAATCAATAGTTAGCTAAATGACAAAATCTTTTAAAACTGCTTCTCGGGACCTTATAAAGTTCATATCTTGGCATAACTCGCTTCACGATTTGAGACCTTTCTCAGACTGATATTTGGCAGCGACTTCATACTTCAAATCTTGAGAGACGTTCTTGAAATTATCGTCTTCTCTTCATAATAGGAATTTCTTCACTTGAACTTTTTTAGAGATTCTTCATATTTGGACCACGACTTCTTTATTTTTCTCCAATCTTTCTTTGGGATTTTGATATACAACGATCCGCCTCCTTTTAGGACTTGGATCTATTTATCCTCATACCTTGCTAGGGTCTTTTCGGATAGACTTCTCGATGATCTTTTGGGGGAGTATTTGCTTTTCGTCGTGTGTCTCAATCCTTCATATTAATTTTTGATAAATGATTCTTCACATCACTTTGGATCTTTAGCAACAAAATGTAGCCCTCATATCTTGTTAGGACCTTTTCGGACTCGCCAATCTTCGCATCCCGCTTCAATAAGTTATGCCTTGGCTATGAAGTCTAATTAATAGCGAGCAACTTTTAAACGATATTGGGCTAGAAGCTAAGTAACTTTTCAAATCGTACAACCTTATTTATTGCAATTAATTAACAAGCGATGGGAGAAAAAGCTCATAATCAACTCACATAAATTCATGAAAGAATACCAAACTTATAATTGACTCTATCATCTCTCGTTCTCCACAATTTAAAATCTCAAGGAATGAGACTCGTGGATGCTTAGCCATATAAATCAAAGTTTTGGGTTTTCAAGTCATCTATAGGATCTTGCAACTTCTTAACTTTTTCAAGTTTAGAATTCGCATTTTAAAGTTCCCTTGATAAACGACTTTCTAGGATCAATTATAGGAACTTGCGAAAAGTTCTTTTTCTTAACCCGTAAGAGTTGAGACTTTCGTGTTTTAAAGTTCCCTATATAAAAGCCTAGCAAAACTTGACTTAAACACGTTAAGGATACTAGCTAGAGTAAACTTGGATAAGTAAACTCGGGTTGAGTCAAAAGATTTATGACGTTGAAAAATTAAAACCACTTTATTAAAATTTATTCTAGCAAAGAAAGAAAATAACTAAAACAAAAGAAAATACTACTATACAACTAGGCCAAAATAGATTAAAAATTTTGAAAATTACGAAAAATCAAATTTTCTGGTTAAAATGATGATAAATACAAGGAAAGGCCCACTTAACTTCTATAGAAGTCCCCCTATACTTAATATAAACATTTTCCTCAATGTTTAAGCATGTGGGAGTAAACTCCCCCTACACTTAGGACATTGTGCACGTTGTTTAAATCTTGCTAAGGAAGAGACAACTAAAGTGATTCCTATTTTAATACTGAAAAATATAAAATAGAGAATCAAAAGAGTTTAGGATAAAACCGGGAAGATGGGTACACAGAATCACGGGTCGTCAAAAGTCATCAAGAATGTATCTTTGAAAGCTCAAATCCCTGCACATGATAAGAAAGAAAACAACAAACACATACTAGGGTCTCCCCAACACTTATTAGAAAAATAGAATAATAGGATAGATAATCGGGTTGCCTCCCGAGAAGCGCTTGTTTTTGTTAACCGAGTCACGAGCCTGACCCGTCCCTGAATTAAATGGTCTATGGGGAAGCCTCGAATGTAATACCGGGATCAAAGACCTTGTCCTCGTTCCCGGAGGACATTAATAAAGGAGAGGTCGGAGGATAAGTCTTGAAGGGTAGAAAAGTCCTCTCAACATACGAAAAGTATGTGAAATCATGATCCACGGGAGGTGGGATGGGTAAAGGAATCAAAATGTCATCCCCAAAAGACATATGATTATCACTGAGCGGCAAAGCCGTAAAGGTTTCAATCATGGAATGGTCAATGTCACCCCCGGGTCAAAGCACTCATCCTCGGTAATGCTTTCTAAAGGTTTGGATAAAAGGTGCTCGGGAGGGGGACTTGGGACAATATCTTCATGCAGCAAATTATCAAAAAGAATATCCCCCTCCGTGTTATCATCATCAATACCCGGAGGTATTGCGAGAATGTCGATTTCCTCCATAGCTGTATCATTATTCTCAACCGAAGTAATAGACGGAGGTAAAGACTCATAAATAGGAGCATAATTCAACGCTTCAATATTAGCAATAAGAAGATGAACTTTCAGTAATTTGTCGCGAAGAATAACGTCTTCCACCTCATCTACAAGACCAAGTTCAGTGGTGAACTTCTTGTAAGTCGGAGAGAATAAATCAACATCGCCCTCATCTCCTGGAGGAGATTGAGAAATTTCAAAGGTGAAATTCTCATAGCATGGAGAAAAATCATCATCATTACGAGCGACCTCGTCCGTAAGCTCATCAAAAGTAGGGACATCACAAACCTCCTCAAATAAGTTGTCGAGACCAAAATCACTAATCTCACTCGATGAATCATAATCCTTGGACGCATTTGGGTTATCAAGAGTAGGAGTAGTAATCTCAGAAGATGGGTTGAGATCATAGATATCATCCTCGTCATCATCATAATAGTAGTATGGACGCACAAGAGGAGGAGTATAAGCACTAAGATTAGATACTTGCTCTTGTCGTCGTTGCTCCGCCCTTGCTTCGCGTATGCTATCTAATTCTTGTTGAACGTATTGAAGTGTATTCAAAAAAATGGCTCGTTCTTCTTCACTCATTCAAACAGAAGGTTGATGATCGAGGGAGTAATGTGGGGGCTTGAAATTATAAAAACCGGAATCGTAGCACGAATTTTGTTCAAAGTAATTCATCGGTTGACAATAAGAAGTACCGTGAGGGCCCCCACAATTGTTGAAACACGGGTAATGAGAGAAACCCGGTGCATTTTGTTGATATGGATCATCATATATGGGAGAGGGTGAAATAGTGTCATTAGAAGAGAAGAATGAATTGAAATATGAATTGATCGAATTGCACGATAGACAACAACCAAATTCGTAATTAGGGATATCCATTCCACACCGTTCGCATGAACACCATTGACAGGATTGACTAACAGAAGATGGTCTTCCACACCCTACACAGTCAACAAACGAATCCATTAAACACAATAGATAAGCAAGAAGAATATTTTTGGTGCAAAACTTTCGAAAAAGAAATGCTTTTTATGATTTTTCAAATGTTTGTGGATTTTGAAAAAAAATTATTTTAATGAATTTTTGAAAATTTTTGACATGAAAAATAACGTTCACGAGTGAACGGATCCCAAAATCCAACGCGTCTCTCACAAAAAACCGTTAATCTTCACGAAAAGAGCCGGCAGCGGCGCCATTTAATAACTAGATTTTGCTAGTGAAAAAGTTCGGTTTTCTCGGTGTCTAATAGAATTGATTTCCGGTTAAAAGTGTGACTCAATTGTTCTTGGTTAAGAAAAGAAGATTTTGGTTATCTATTTCTACTAGAAAGATAAATGCGAAACGCAATAAAAATAAACAAAAAACAAATAACTAATAATAAAGGAGCAAAACAAATAATAAAACGTAAATTAAAACAAAACAATTAATAAAAATAAAACTAAACAAAAAAATTAACTATCGACTCGAAAATAAAGTTTACTTAATGAAAAAGGAGAGAATAAAACTAAGATGGTACTTTAAAGCTAAACGAGGCAAAACCTAAAGCGGGTACTAAATAAAAGATAAAACTTGAACTTTACGAAAAAATATTAATTTTAAAAATAGACGAAAAATATAACAAAAAATACGTAACTTTCAGAAATAAAATCGGAACAACTTTCAGATTAAACTAAACAATTACGGAACACAACTAATAAATAAACAAGCTAGCAGGCAGCTAGCTCAAGCTAGCAACCTACTAGCTCAAATTAGCGGGAAAGACAATAACCTAGCAAGTAGGCATGTCATTTCTTTAATACCATCGGAATGCTAAAGTGTGAATCCATCGGAATGTTTATTAAAAGAAACTGTCGGAATGTTGATAAAAAAGAACCAACAGAATATAAAAAAAAAGAAACATCGGAATATAAGAAAAATAAAAACTGTCGGAATGTTAACTAAAGAAACTATCGGAATACTAATTATAAGAAAAGTATCGGAATGTGTTTATAAAGAAAAGTATCTGAATATCTATCACAATATGACTATCAAAATTTGGGCATCATTTCGTCACAATAAGCCTTATACCCGATCGCAAAGTACGATGCCAGGGGCGATCGCAACCTACAATCAGAATAAGTGATCGGAAAAACTATCACAATAAGCTGTCACAATGTAGAAACCCTATTATGATGGAAAAATCAAAATATTTGGATGGATGAGCATAAGCTATTAAACCAATAAGCACTTCTAAAAAGAACAATTAACAAAAACTTAACCAACTCAATAAGCACAAATTTGAAAACTTTTAAAATACAAAATAAGCAAACTTTATGAATCAAACTTTAAAAAGACTGAAGTTTTTAAGAAAACTAAAAAGTAAATAAGCTAAACACAATATAAGCCAATAAGCATGATAAGCTCAAAGCTTAAGTTGTATAAAAGCTTAAAGATTGATAAAAAGATAAACTTTTTTAATCAATCAAACATCAAGATTAAACAAAATCAAAGATAATTTTCGGATCAAACAAGTAAAAATCAAGAAAGGTAGAAAGAGATTGAATATGAAAAACTTGAAATTAAAGATAAAGATTAAAGATTAAAATACAAGATTGAAGTGAAAAGCTTAAAACTTTAAATAAAAACTAGAGAGAGAAAGTGAAAAACTAGAGAGAGAAAATAAAACTACACTACTCCAAATCTAAACTAACTAACCCCCTCCTAATGACACATTAGGACGGTATTAATAGAAGGAGTAAAATGTTGGTGCTTTCTTCCTTCTTTCTTCTTGTCTCGACTCGATTTAAATTCTTTGTCATTCTCGACGTCGTCTCGGGATTTGTCGATATAAATTGAACTCGTCTTATAATTTTCTTCTTTAATTAGACTTGGTTCTTCGACTTCATTAAACTTCCGTCTTTTAGACTTTTTCTTCGATAAATCTTCAGAATAGGCCTTGGACTTCCGTTCTTTTTGCACTCTTGATCTTTTGACTTCGTCTTTTCTCGTTTTCTTCGATAAAAGCCCGTGAAAGCCCTTGTTTTCTTCCCTTTTCACATTTTGCTCCTAAATCATAACAAAAACACAAACCACGCATAATTCCGACATTTATGACATAAAATACACGTTTTGGCTTGGCTATTATTATAATTAAGTGGTAAAAGGATGGTGTTTTCACACCTATCAACCCTACAAAATACACCCATAGAGAGTTGGGCATTTTTTTTTGATTGGGTCTGTCTTCCTTTTCGATTTGAGAAATACGAGCTTAGAAGATTGGGCATCCTCTTACCAAGTATTTTTGGTCTTTGGTACAAGAGATGACACTAAGTCTAGTGTCGATAAAGTCTGTGTTATCATCTCCTCGAATGATTGAGGTTGCGTTTCCTCATGGCAGATGAACCTGCTTTATTTTCGGTGACATCCCAAAGGGGTCAAATGAAATGGAAGTGAGCACTCCCAAAAAGGGTTCAAAAATGCAGCGGAAAAGAACACTCCTTGAAAGGGTTCAGATACAGCGGAAAGTAGGCACCCTCAAAAGGTTCAAAGGCAGTAGAAATGGACATTCCTAAAGGAGTCAAATGCAACGAAAATGGACATCCCCTAACGTGGTCGAATGCAGCGGAAATGATATTTCGGTTAAGGATAAGCCAAAAATCAAGATCACAATGCTATGATCCAAAAGAGATGAATACGAGTCTTCTTAGGTTTCTAGATGGTGAATTAATAACATCAATTATGAGTTATCTTAATGATAAGATACTACTGGAGGAAATCGCGAGTCAAAAGGGATACGTACATAATCGGATACATAAAATAATATCAATAATGAGTCATGTCAAATACATTTAAGCCCATGTGATTATAAATTTCTATTTACATCGACAAGCGTCCTCATCCATGTAAGGTGAAATTTATAACTCCATTCGATGACCTATGATTTCTTTATTCAAACGAACAAGCGTCCTTACTCGTTTCAATAACGATTTCATAGCCCACCTTACCTAAATATTCCCGGCAAGGCTTATTATTTAGGATAAATATAACGTCTAAGATAATAGATATTATTAAGATAATTTACAGCCCGTTTATTTATAATCCCTCGTCTTCAGACGTCCCATAACATCTTAATACGAAATTATAAATAAACTTGTTGTCCGGTGACTTATGATTTCACCTTTAGACGTCCCATTCCGTCTAAAGATGGAATCATAATTAACTCAGGATCAAGAGACTCAGGTTTCATATGTAAAATATAGGATCCTAAGTACCTTGATTTTGGGTCCCACCGCATCATTTAAAAATGCAAATTTATCCAAACAATACGACATGATATTATTAAAAGTAAACGTATGTGAGTCGCTAATAAGTCGTGTTTTGTAGGTATACGTACAAAATCATAAGCGAGAGAAAATACATGTTGAAGCGCAATAACGTGCGCAAGAGTACGCATCAAACAAGGAGTTCATATGTATAATATAATATAATAATATTACAATCATAAGCATAGGCATTATATCATATAATTCCTTCTAATAAGGTATATATATATATATATATATATATATATATACACAATACAACAAGTTCAAACATTTAATAAAATGCAGTACAAAATCATAAGCGAGAGAAAATACATGTTGAAGCGCAATAACGTGCGCAAGAGTACGCATCAAACAAGGAGTTCATATGTATAATATAATATAATAATATTACAATCATAAGCATAGGCATTATATCATATAATTCCTTCTAATAAGGTATATATATATATATATATATATATATACACAATACAACAAGTTCAAACATTTAATAAAATGCAGTACGCTAGGTAATGCTTCCTAGTCTGTTTTTAAATATTCTAATATGTACGTTTGTTGTAAATCTGTTTTCATTAAGTGGCCTGTCAGTTATCCTAGTAGTCAAAATAGACTAACCGGTTCCTATTCACCAAATAACTATGTAAGGATAGTATACTCAAGTTTTAATACATTAAATAAAATAAAGGTTCTAGGGTTTGCTTAAGTTTCGGTTATTGGCAAAACAAGTCCCTCTATATTTTACCAAATGTACACCTTCCGGTTCTTAACAGCTTTAGTCCTTAGGGTTTCTAGTATTTTCGGGAGATGGTGAAAATAGTCCCTCTATTTAACATTAGGTTTTATAACTTCCAATAAGTGGCGAACTAATCCCTAAGGCGTCTAATTGTTTCGGCTGATTACACCATTAGTCCTTAGAGTCATAAAATGACAATCTAGCTTCCAAGAATTTACAAAAGTGGTCCTTAAGGTATAATAAGTCACGAATTGCACTTAATAATCCCTAGACTTTCAAATATTTACAATATTAGTCCTTGTAATTTCTGTTTTATCAAAACAAGTTTCAAGTGTCACGGTTATAATCCATAAGTTTTATAAACTAACATTCTTAGTCTTAAAGTTTTTATAAATTATTTCTAGTATAAAAACTTTATTCAAGTATAACATCCCTAAGTGGGCTTATTAAAGGTGCCAAAAGAGTTAATGGTCTTCCCAAACCCTTATTAAGCTTACAAGATCCATTAACAATTTTTGGGCTAAGGACTTCTTAATGGGCGCTATTACATTTTTAGATCCATTAATATTTCAAGATTTGCTAAGTGGGCTCACAAGGCGCTAAATGGGCCTATTCAAGTTTTGGGCTATTTTTACATGGTTTTAACCTAGTTCATTTATAATATTAATCAGTTATCTAACTGTGAAATTTAGGTAACCCTACAAATTTATTACTAGTTTATAAAGATTAAGTCTAAATCTCCAAAGAAAAATTTATAAAATCTAATTTTAAATTTTCCCCAACATTTTATTAGATTTTTTAATATTTATAAAAACTAATTAGGTTTACCAAAGATTTATAAAAATCTAAATTTAGGTTTTCCAAGATATTGCAAGATGTGTTATGTTCAGTTTGATTTTTATAAAAATAAATTTAGATTTCCCACAGATAAAAAAAATCTATTTAGATTTTAAAAAAAATCTTCTTAGATTTTCTAAGGGTTTCTAGAGTTTATGTTAGATTTCCAAATGTTTCCAAAGATTTCATTTAAATTTCTATTTAAATATTTCCAATGGTTTGTTATGTATTAGATTGTTTGTGGTTACAATGCATTGTTCAGGCCATCATACTTCAGAAGCCATTCTATAAACGTTTAAGGAGTGAGGGCACTTTAAATCATAAACCTAACCACTCAGTCAGAACGTAATATCGAGATGGAACATCTTTAGTATAAAGCTCCCTACTAACATGGCATGTTTATTTATTTCATTAAGTAACTTGAGTATTTAATATTTCTATAATAAATATTAAATAGTCATAATACGTAAATACGTACAGAGTTATCATCTAATACAATCAACAATTACAAATGCATAGAATAATGAATGAGCACTTAAATCATATAGTTATGCATGCATTCTATGCTATATGCTCTCTAAGTATGTCCCAAAAGAAAATCCCCAAAAGATTTTTATAAAGTTATAGTCCAGTTTTAAATAAAAGAAAAATATTTTTGTTCTTATTTTATTTAAAAATTACTCTGGTTCGCTATAACTAAAGCTCTGATACCATTCTCTATAACACCCCCAGACCGGGTATCACAGTGGTGGATCGATGAGAAAATAGCTTACAAAGCACATATCATAATTATATGATTTTTGAAATACAATTGATGTAAACATTGATTTGGTACAATCGTTTAAAACGTTGAATAACATTTGTTATGAATATCCCAGTAAAAGATAAACCCCCGTCATTTTTATGCTCCTAAATGATTCTCAATCCATGCTCAAATAATCTTACTAAATAACCTGGGAAAAACATGCTTAAAACAGTCAACATAAAGTTGGTGAATCATAGAGTTTTGTAAAATCATAGTTTAGGATTTTAAGTTGTCCTACATAGTTTTATTCAGTATTTGATATAAAAGTCAAATTTCAAGTTTCCCATTTATCCCATTCCTTAATGTACTAAGCAGTATAAAAATCAAGTTCAGTAAGTTTTACTAAGCAGAGCAAGATTAGGTTTAGTACTTCCTATATTTCCATTTCAGTATTTTACTAAGTAGTGTAAAATAATCAAGTTTAGTATATCTAATACTACAATTACAATATTTTACTAATTAGTGTAAAATAATCAAGTTTAGTATATCTAAAACTACCATTATAGTATTTTACTAATTAGTGTAGAATAATCAATTTTAGTATATCTAATACTACCATTACAGTATTTTACTAATTAGTGTAAAATAATCAAGTTTAGTATATCTAATACTATCATTACAGTATTTTACTAATTAGTGTAAAATAATCAAGTTTAGTATATTTTACTAAGCAGTGTAAAGTAACCAAGTTTAGCATTTCCATTATTCCCATTTTAGTATTTGCTAAGTAGTATATGATTAAGTTTAGTAACGCAAATCTTATAGATAGTAGCAATGCACAAAGCATATATACAAAAGATAATTACATTTTCTATTACTCGAAACTGAAGCTTAACCTTCCGTAGTTCTCAACAGATGAGAAGCTAGTGTCCTACAAAAAGACACCCAAACCCAGTTTCCAACATGGTATACATTTGTTGTCCCGGCCGAGGCACAAAGAGCATGACTCACCCAGATGGGGATGGTTAATCCCAAATAGATCTATTTATAACATTCGGGCGATTTACAATAATTTAACAGTTTCTATAATAGACAATCGTAATTAAGAGTATCATTCAATTTGCTTTCTATAGAATAAATATCTATCAATCATATAGTCAAAACAGGTAACAGTTCAATTTACAGTCTATAATTAAATTATAGTCATATTGTCAAAACAAGTTGCAGTTATTTAATAGCATGTCTCTGTAACACCCCCAAATTTATACAACTCAATACAGCGGAAGACTCGTTGGTGTTACGGGATAGCACATTACTCATGTCATAGACAACGCTTAAAAATCGCGTCGTTTATTTATAAAGCATTTCCATTCATAAATATCAAGGTTACATAGGTCCCAAGTCATAATATTTCATACAAAGTTTTACAAAGTGTTTGAATGGAAATTATAATTTAAGTGCGGGCCATGAATTCTTGTTGTCTTCCCGAGAATTACCCTTCAAGTACCTGAGATAAAACATGTTAAAAGAAAAGGTCAGCGATAACGCCGAGTGAATTCATAGAGTTTAATAAAATCCATCAATATAATATCAGTATAAAATTATGACTGAAAATCATTTTGTACAAATCATTTTAATAGGCCATAAAATAGCCAAAGTCATTTTATACAAATCTTCATCAAAATCATAATATAGGCATTTGCCTTAAAAATCATTATACGAGCCAATGTCGTAAAAACATCATACAATACGTCTTATGACGTTGTATAAAAATAAAAACCGTTATATGAATATGGTTATGCAAACCAAAACACAAACATAATATCAGTAGTATGACCCTGTATTGCTAGTCACGCAATCCATCGTAATTCGAAGCGTCTAGTAGTATTTCGTTAGTTTTGGATTATTATAAGCTGCATGACATTGTTACCTTACTAAACCAACAACGGGTAGCTAACCCGATACTCAATTTGCCCATCTAAAGTAGCGTGTCGTCACAAAGGTCACGCTATGGAAATCTTCTCATACATAAATTCGCTTACCAATCAATGTGGCACGACGGGGATCAACCGTCAAGGCGCGAACTGGGGTGATCGTCCCCAAATAGTACTATTATATGCATAAGCGTCTACCAAATCCCGGTAGTTCACAATTCATGCTAATGGGACTTTTAGTGACATAACCTAACTTTAATAATCCATTTAATTTCATCTATCGGGTCCTTTAATCATTTATCGGGTCATACAATCGGGTCATACAATCATTCGGGTCCAAATCAATAAACAAACAATCGGGACAAATGGTGTCCTATTTTATAAAAACTAACATGTTATCTCCCTCGCGGGTTTATAAAACATTTATAAAAACATTTAAAAGAGTGCGAGGCTATGAACTCACGTTGATGTGGGAAGGCGGGTTATCGGCAATTCGGACGTACGGTACGTGCTTCGATCACGGAAACCTAGACAAGTAATACTCGTCTTAGACTCATGTCCAATGACTTTATAAAAATAACAATTATGTATACATATGATGATTTTATATATATGATGATCAAGTGGGTTTACATATTCTTGTTTACTCATTTTAGTGTTATGTGTCGATAACTTTTATACTAGTTTACTAGTTTTACCTATTTACGTGTTTTAGGTTCAATAAACTTATTATAAGTTCTTTAACTTGTCTTATTACACTTTATACTTATATTATTAGTATCTATACTTTCCACGTTGGGCCCAAATGGGTTAGGCCCAATAAATAAGTTTATAAGTGTTTTAGTCCATTTTGTTGTATTATTAGTCCAATATCGTTAACTTAGCCCGTTAATGTCCGTATGTTCTATTGTTCGGGTTTTATCGGTTTTTACTTGTTATACATGTTTATATATCAGTATATATGTTTTATAAAGTTCACATTAGACGGGTCCAACCGTCTAAGTTTTATTTGGTGAAAAACGTTAATTTTACGGAAATAGCCGAAAAAGTCGTAAAAATCAAGTTTATAGTTTTTATAACTTATAAATATTATTCCACTACCATTTTTATAATTTATACACTTATTTAACCTTTTACATATTTATATAAATAAAATCCATAAGTTAGTGGGTTTTTATTTTACGTTTTATACAATATAATTTTGAGTGCTTATATAATAATAATAAACATTAATTCTCAAAATCTGATTTTTATTTTCAAGTTCACCAAAACTGCCATATCTAGAGTTCTATATGTAGATAGAAGCTCAAATTTTTATCACATAAACTACATGATATTTGCTCCATTTAACTCTTCTATAGCTACTGTTGAATCATCCTCTAAGTATTTTCTACAAATCGTCCAAAATTGTGAACTTAGATTTGTATCTTAAACTTGTTTTGATCATATCTTACTCATTACAATGATTCCATTGCATGGACAACTCTCACATGTGTACAAGACCCATAGCTTACTGTATATTAATTCTACTTCATCATTTTATCAGTTCATGACATGTTTCTTTACTGTTTTATACAGCCAACAAATTTAAACAAGATTTTAGCCTTGTTTCTTATAGTCTTTCATCTTTTTAAGCATGTTTATCAACACCAAATCCTCACACAATATTTTTAATCATCATTCATCGTCATATACATATACATAAGTAAAATAAATACAAGATTAAATAATCAAAAATAATAAGAGGATGAGGAGGACAATCTTTATACCACCATGATGATGTAGGTTGTGATCAAAACATGGATTTTGATGGAGAAACTTGTGCATAGCCAAGACCATCTTCAAGACCACCAATCTTCATAAACTCCTTGTGGAAAATCAGCCCCAAGACACCAAGGAAACTCCTCCATGGATGTTATAATCACCATCATTCAAGAGAGCTTCAAGAGGGCATCATCATATGTATGTATAACATTGGATTTTGTGGTTAAATTTTGATCAAATGGGTGTTTATGGTGAGGATATGGACGGCACATACGAGAGAGTAGAGAGAAATGTGTAGTTGTTTGCATGAGTGTAAAATGGTTTGTGTGAGTAGCTAGTGGTTTTTAGCTAGTGAAAGCTTAAAGTGTAAGCTTCAATGACAAGTGTTAGCTAGTTAAGTTAAAACTTGACACCAAGTTGTCTTGGTGGAGTGTTGTAGCCGTGGGTTTGTGGGGGTGGGGCAAGTTTCCCACTTGTCTCATCCCCATTTAATTACGGGTACTCCTCGATTCTATTTCCTCGATTTGCGTGCCCTCGGGTCGTTTTACGAAAAACGTTTTTATAAATTATGAATCAACGTCACAAAACGAATCCAATAAAAATTGTCTCATCAAAAACGGAGTTCGAAAACGTAAATACGTAATCCTAGGGTTTCTGGTTTAGTCGTAAAGGACGTTAAAATAAAATCGTAAGTCCTAATCTCTTCTCGTAAATTTGTGAGTTTATGAACTAACACAAATTTAAAACTCCAAAATAATATTCATGGACAAATTTATTTTCTGAAATGTCGGACTGTCACCAAAGACGGTGTATGTAAACGTAAGCACGTAACGTAGAATCCTCCGGTTTAAACGTAGTCGATGCTACTTCAAGACTTAAATCCAAATTTCTTCCCAAAAATAATTGAGTTCATATTGTAACATTAAAATAATGTTTTCAAATAAATATTAAGAATAAAATATCGACCATAAATTGACAGATTCTCACAGCATTTACCCCTAAACAGGATCTTTGTCCTCAAAGATCATCTTACCTTACTACTCGCTTCTTATAGAGTTAAAGCCATGTGGGTATTTCCTCCACATTCGGTCTTTTCTCACAAGTGTAATCCATTACAATACGCGAGTTTCATCAAACATAACTACGGGAATAAGATCAGGCTAAATGTTGACTTACTTTCTCTATCCATGATGTTTACGGGTCTTTGATGAATGCAACTTTTCGCCGATCTAAACTTTACTAAGAAACAATCAGATTCTCACTTGATGGATATTCCATCAAGTTCGATTTACGAAACATAATTCACGCAGTTCTTGAAGTCCTAGGGTAGATCCAGCTTATATGCCTTTCAATCCCAACTTTTACATCATCTCAATGGTCCCATACAACGGGACTTATATCCCATGATTTGTCAGATCATGAATTCATTTTTCCAAGGTTAAAAATTGTGGCATAACTTCGCTACCCATTTGGCACTTCAAGATCTACATTTCATATTCACATAACCTCTTGCCCACTACCGGCTGTCAATAATCAGATCCTAATTTCAACAATCATTTCACATCTCGCGGGTCGGGTATTTTGTAAGGTTAGGTTCACCATCATAGGAAACCCTTAAACCTAAAAGACATGTCCAACTCACAGTGGGTGTATGTCGGGTGTCTTCATCTCAACTCCTGCTTACAGATGTTCTAATATATATCCTCACAAGATTCGATCTCGATCCTAACACGATAGTTATCAATGATAATCTCTCCAAAGGAAAATGATTTTACAGTTTACTACCAAAGGTCAACAACACTTATAGTATTATGTATCATTACTTTTCCTCGTCCCTTCGATTGGGGTGGTACATAGTACTCTTATCAAGGTTCATTCTCAATGATCTCTGAGCAAATCTCTAGAAATTCGATGCGAAGCGAGGATCTTGATAAAGATGTTTGATACAGGCACACTATGTTTACATAACTCTTTTGCATTTATCATTAACGGGAATGATATTAGCAGATTTGGTCAGTCTGTCGACGATGATCCAAATCGAATCAAATTCAGATGATGACCTTTGCAATAGCTAGACGTTTACTAATGTATGAGGCGATGTCTGTCTTCATAATTTGTCATTAGTACAACTTCTTTAGACAAAGATACTTTTAGTCATAAATGACATAAATAGAATACTTATACTTACAAATTTCCAATATAACTATATCTCACAATCTCCATATTTAGACAATCACAAGTGGCCTTTTATACATCTAACACCATCGGCTTCTCAATTCTAATGGTTCACATTAGCCGCGAACCACTTTTATTATCTATATTATTCCTTTTTACAAACATTGTTTATTTTTATATCGTTCGGCAATTTATTTTACACCTTCATTATTAAAGAACATGTCCTAATTGGTTCTTTATCTTTTCTACATAATGCGTCAGTAATTACGTTCACCTTTCTTCATATTTTCTGAGTTTTAGTTTCTTCTCAACTATCATTTTTATCAGTTTTTCTCAATCCAGCGTCTAAAGCGTCGATAATTATTACAATTAATTAAATAATAATTATTAAATTTTTATGAAATGTAAACGTAAAGATTTTAAATTTTCTCAGTTTGTCCAATTATATTAAAATGTTCAAAATAAATTTGAATTTAATTAACCACGATTTTTGCTGATTTATCAAAAATAATTAATAAGATTCGTAAATGTTTGAAAAATCTTTGGTTATACTTTGGTCAAAATTTTCTTAGTTGGAAAGCAAAAATTGTCGTTTAAAATTCAAGTTATGGTTAAAATGGTTTCCTCAATCCCTCTTAGGTTGTCTTGAGGTATACACAAATATTTACCCCTAAACAGGAGTTTAGTTAAATGTTCTGGGTATAAGGGAATAATCCCTCAAAAATCCTTTGTTAAAACATTTGTCAAAACATATTTCCATTTTCTTTTTGGTAAAACCCAAAGTCTCAAATGGCTCAAATTTTTAAAGAGTCAATATAGATTCCATTATTTATTAATCACATGGTCAAATAATATAAAGGATTTAGTCTTTAATCACATGTTTAAATATTTAAGGTACAGGCTTTCACTACTCGGCCAATTCAGGGCAGTCTATAAATAATTATTAACTCCTTCCTATTCTTACAAACAAACATATGGTCCTTAATGATCACAAGCATGGATTTATTAAGTTATAGCCTACACACGTGATTCACCAAATTTATGAATGCTACATGTGTATTAGTCAATCCAAACGTCACCACGTGAAACTCAAAATATTCATTACAAGTTCTGAATGTAGTGATTGGAATAGATAATCTTCTTCGCGGACGCGATAATAACCATGATGTGGATCAAATTGCTAGAACCTTGTAAAAGATCGAATAAATCTTCCATTTCGAGTTATGGATATCGTTTTCGATTGTCAATTTACTCAGTTCACAGTAATCTATAAATATAAGGAATGATAACACCATAGCTCTTCATGATGACAGGCTTGGTGTAATAAAATATTTCTCCGACAACTCTCTCAGTTGTACGGTAATTCCTTTAATATAGATGGTGCTGACGTACAGTGCACAAGCCACAGGTGCAGCACCGAAAATATAATCAATACCAGTTTCAACTTGCCTTAATGGCAAAAGTCTAGGTAATTCATCAACAAATACTTACTAAAGTTTCAAATAACAGAATTATATTTTTAATAAATTCATATTAGGTTCTTCTAGATAACAATATCTATAACTAGTCCACAACCATTCGCGGTATATTTCAGGTCTAAATGCAGGATATGGTCATCCATCAAGAATTATTTAGATCACTTTGATAATCAACATCTTATCTTTTCGGGGAATTCTATTCGAGTTCCCATCAATTAAGACAATGTCGTCATGTCATAATCAATCAATCCATTCTATTGGCACTATCAACCTTCCAGTTTTATTTCCATTGATAAGATGTGAACTTCTCAAAAGACTAATAATAATTCATAATCCTTCACAAATTCAAGGATATATGGAGACACAACTACTATTAAAAGAGTAAGGTTAACGCATAATCTACGCGAGAGAATTTCAAATCAGACACAAACGAAAACATTAACGAATATGAGTATATCCCATGTTTTCATAATTTGAGTACGCATTCGAAAGCTCCTCGGATCGTTACCCAGGTCATTCAAGTGAAATCAAATCAAAAGAAATGATAGGAACGTCGATACATCCAGTCGGGTATCAACACTCGGTAATCAAATACTTTTCCTAAGAATCTCACTACGGGAGAATTGGACAAGAAAGAATTGTCAATTGTCAAATAAGACAATTTCCACAGATGAGTAAAACTCGACTCAGAAGAATAGATGCTACAGGCACATATGTAGGTGTCCCTAACACTATGTCCCTATTTTTCACTTCTTGCAGATCTCATAAATTTTAATCTTTCACAATCTTCAAAGAAAATTTAGTGTTTATTAATTAGTTTTATGGTGACTACTAATCAGCCTTGCATGGTCCATTCCAAGTTGTATGTAGGCGCGCAACTATATACAATTTCAAGATTAACGATGCAATACTCAGTTCGTCAAAATTTTATCATCATATTTATAATAAAACCATTTTCATGCTTAATTCTTAAATAAGAATCAAAAATAAATTTACAAAGATTTTTCTTTGTTATGAAAACAATTAAGTTTTCCAAAGCGTTTTATAAACAACTTCATTTTGATAGCAATCACTTATAAATCTTACTTTGAATATTCCTTAGAGTGATGAAAATTCAATTTTTCTCAAGGGATACTATTGTATCTTATAAAAAAAACAATGAGTGATCTGCAAAAGAGTGATGAAGAGTTGCTCATCAAGAACTAACTACAATATAATAGGAAATGAGCTTAGCCAAGAAATCATGAGGTTCATGACCTTAATGGCACTCACGAAGAATAATTCACAATGTAACTCAAATCAAGATGAGTACTTGTTCAATGGTTGCATCACTAATGCGAACATTAGGATGAAGCAAGAAAAGATAGATAACATCGATACATGTAGTATTTAGCAATCAAAGGTAGTCTTTTCGTTAATCACAAACAAGTCAAAATTGTACCGTAACACATTATGTGTCACTATGTCATACAATTCTCAGAACTCATCCTACCAACTGATGTCTCAGTTAAGTTACGGATTATTTTAAAAGATACCACAATGAATACTAATATACAAGAGTCATTAGGTGTTCCACATGTCCCAGAAGATCCATCGGTCTCAATTCAGAAGAAGATTTCTTCAATTTATTTCTTGGACACTGGGCATCCTCGTTAGTGGACAATGGCCTAGGAACAATACTTATCACAAACTAACAATCAATTAAAACCTTATAATTCAATCACATGACTTAATAATTTCCTCTTATCAATTTCATATTCCAATACAAGTTAAATTTCACTTTATTCAAGTTTCAACCACTTTTGTACTCAATTTAATATCCTACCTCATTTTCCAATACTTTAAATCTTATTTATAAACCTTAATCGGGCAATAAAAGCTCGATATGATCAACACTTAATTTCGATCCTATAGCTCTTACAACAACAATTATCAAATGAGTCACTAGCATGAGATGACTCACACATTTAATTAGACTTCTCGGAAAGGTATTAGTGGCATGAGGCTTTTGGGTACTGGTTCCAATGACAGTCTCAAGTGCAACATTCACCCTTTCGATTTCAATTTAAGAATTGGATGACAACGAGTCAGATGACATCTTTCTAGGTGGTAACGTTTTGTCAAACTCCACTCTATAAGGAAAGATCATCATGACATCGAAATCAGATTTAATCTCGCCAATTCTTTTTCAATATCACAATCAACTAATATCTACATTTTTACGAATATCAACCATTTGTTGGGATCATAAATATCCACAACTTGGTTTAGATCTAGGATAGCTAGAATTCCTACGAGAATAGTTTCGATTAATTTACTAGGAGATTTAGGGTTCCTTGTGACAATCTACGTCGTATAAATACCTCGTATACGTATTAAAATAATTATCAAACAATCATGTAATCAAATTACAACATATATATATATATATATAATCCAAGTTATATATATACTAAAATAACACTTCTCAGTCTGGCCTTGTCGGTAACTCGGGAATTCTTCGGCACCGTTATAGTCAAAAGATTTTTAGACATTTTGTGAAAAATGTTTATGGTGAAAAGATTTTGAAATGTTTTATTCAAAACCTTAGTTTTAAAAATCTTTCGTTCTCTATAACGAGAACACTGATACCAAACTGTAACACCCCCAAATTTATACAACTCAATACAGCGGAAGACTCGTTGGTGTTACGGGATAGCACATTACTCATGTCATAGACAACGCTTAAAAATCGCGTCGTTTATTTATAAAGCATTTCCATTCATAAATATCAAGATTACATAGGTCCCAAGTCATAATATTTCATACAAAGTTTTACAAAGTGTTTGAATGGAAATTATAATTTAAGTACGGGCCATGAATTCTTGTTGTCTTCCCGAGAATTACCTTCAAGTACCTGAGATAAAACATGTTAAAAGAAAAGGTCAGCGATAACGCCGAGTGAATTCATAGAGTTTAATAAAATCCATCAATATAATATCAGTATAAAATTATTATTGAAAATCATTTTGTACAAATCATTTTAATAGGCCATAAAATAGCCAAAGTCATTTTATACAAATCTTCATCAAAATCATAATATAGGCATTTGCCTTAAAAATCATTATACGAGCCAATGTCGTAAAAACATCATACAATACGTCTTATGACGTTGTATAAAAATAAAAACCGTTATATGAATATGGTTATGCAAACCAAAACACAAACATAATATCAGTAGTATGACCCTGTATTGCTAGTCAGGCAATCCATCGTAATTCGGAGCGTCTAGTAGTATTTCGTTAGTTTTGGATTATTATAAGCTGCATGACATTGTTACCTTACTAAACCAACAACGGGTAGCTAACCTGATACTCAATTTGCCCCTCTAAAGTAGCGTGTCGTCACAAAGGTCACGCTATGGAAATCTTCTCATACATAAATTCGCTTACCAATCAATGTGGCACGACGGGGATCAGCCGTCAAGGCGCGAACTGGGGTGATCGTCCCCAAATAGTACTATTATATGCATAAGCGTCTACCAAATCCCGGTAGTTCACAATTCATGCTAATGGGACTTTTAGTGACATAACCTAACTTTAATAATCCATTTAATTTCATCTATCGGGTCCTTTAATCATTTATCAGGTCATACAATCGGGTCATACAATCATTCGGGTCTAAATCAATAAACAAACAATCGGGACAAATGGTGTCCTATTTTATAAAAACTAACATGTTATCTCCCTCTCGGGTTTATAAAACATTTATAAAAACATTTAAAAGAGTGCGAGGCTATGAACTCACGTTGATGTGGGAAGGCGGGTTATCGGCAATTCGGACGTACGGTACGTGCTTCGATCACGGAAACCTAGACAAATAATACTCGTCTTAGACTCATGTCCAATGACTTTATAAAAATAACAATTATGTATACAACTCTCACATGTGTACAAGACTCATAGCTTACTGTATATTAATTCTACTTCATCATTTTATCAGTTCATGACATGTTTCTTTACTGTTTTATACAGCCAACAAATTTAAACAAGATTTTAGCCTTGTTTCTTATAGTCTTTCATCTTTTTAAGCATGTTTATCAACACCAAATCCCCACACAATATTTTTAATCATCATTCATCATCATATACATATACATAAGTAAAATAAATACAAGATTACATAATCAAAAATAATAAGAGGATGAGGAGGACAATCTTTATACCACCATGATGATGTAGGTTGTGATCAAAACATGGATTTTGATGGAGAAACTTGTGCATAGCCAAGACCATCTTCAAGACCACCAATCTTCATAAACTCCTTGTGGAAAATCAGCCCCAAGACACCAAGGAAACTCCTCCATGGATGTTATAATCACCATCATTCAAGAGAGCTTCAAGAGGGCATCATCATATGTATGTATAACATAGGATTTTGTGGTTAAATTTTGATCAAATGGGTGTTTATAGTGAGGATATGGACGGCACATACAAGAGAGTAGAGAGAAATGTGTAGTTGTTTGCATGAGTGTAAAATGGTTTGTGTGAGTAGCTAGTGGTTTTTAGCTAGTGAAAGCTTAAAGTGTAAGCTTCAATGACAAGTATTAGCTAGTTAAGTTAATACTTGACACCAAGTTGTCTTGGTGGAGTGTTGTAGCCGTGGGTTTGTGGGGGTGGGGCAAGTGATCCACTTGTCTCATCCCCATTTAATTACGGGTACTCCTCGATTCTAGTTTCCTTGATTTGCGTGCCCTCGGGTCGTTTTACGAAAAACGTTTTTATAATTATGAATCAACGTCACAAAACGAATCCAATAAAAATTGTCTCATCAAAAACGGAGTTCGAAAACGTAAATACGTAATCCTAGGGTTTCCGGTTTAGTCGTAAAGGACGTTAAAATAAAATCGTAAGTCCTAATCTCTTCTCGTAAATTTGTGAGTTTATGAACTAACACAATTTTAAAACTTCAAAATAATATTCATGGACAAATTTATTTTCTGAAATGTCGGACTGTCACCAAAGACGGTGTATGTAAACGTAAGCACGTAACGTAGAATCCTCCGGTTTAAACGTAGTCGATGCTACTTCAAGACGTAAATCCAAATTTCTTCCCAAAAATAAGTGAGTTCATATTGTAACATTAAAATAATGTTTCAAATAAATATTGAGAATAAAATATCGACCATAAATTGACGGATTGTCACAGTCTCCCCCTCGCGGGTTTGAAAAATCATAAATGATTTAAAAGCGAGGCTATGAACTCACCTGTATAATACAGCTCGAGGATGATCAAGTATACAATCACAAAGAACACAGTACATCAAATACCTAAGCAATTAAGTATGTCTTAGTAAATGAATAAATAATAAATGCATGCAGTCTAATTGGTGATACGTTTATTCTTGTTATCATAGTATATTTAATTAATATTGTTAAGATGGTTGTTAAGTGTGTATGTTGTTTATCCATTGTTTATGTGTATTACCAATGTTTACAAAACATGTATGATATTGTTGTCCCAAAAAAAATTTTAAATTTATTTAATAATTTATTGTGTTCCAAATGTAATTAATAAACTATTATTAATTAAGTCTTTGATTTACAGAATATCTTCTGTTGATAAAAATTTTATATTTTTATTCTAAAACTATAAAATTAGTTTTTGTGTACCAACAGTGGCTAATAAATGCTAACAGTGGGTATTTCATAAAAGCAGTTGGAATAATTATGGAAACAGTCGTTAGGTTAAGCTGTTAGTGGTAACTTTAAACTAACAGGGGTAAGTTTAAAGCTAACAGTGGTAACTGCATAGCTAGCAGTGGAAACTGCTAAGCTTAACAGTTGGAACTGTAAAGCTAACAGTGGGAACTGTTAGGCTAACAGTGGGAACATGAAAACTTTTGTATGCTCGAGAGTGAACGCCTCTGGTCAGTTCACCCAAAACAAAGACATTGCGAGGGGACGCCTATGGGTCGGTCCCAAATCTAAAAGTTTCGATAAAACACATGCGACTAAATAGGGCCAGTCCTGTACCAACCATTACTTAGTCAAAAACCCTGCAACAATGACATGTATATGTATGCTTAAAAAATGTTGAATGCATGAAAACAACTGTCAGTTCTAGGAAGACCGTAGTGACTACCCACTAATCACAATTCATATTTGAGAGCCTACAGGTCGAAGCCTTGGCTCTGATACCATAATTGTAACACCCCATTTTGGAAATGGAAATATCACAGTAATTATGGCGTGTCATCAAAGCATACAAGGTAAAATGTCTAAACATTACTTGACCATAAAAAGGAAAATACCGGAATCAAACATCAGTAGTCCAAAAGTAAAGCTCATCACACACAAACATAGTATAGTAAAGAAAAGGACTAAACAATGTCCAAAGCGTAAGTATCAAAAGAAAGGAAATGCATAATGTAAAGAAGGCTAGACAGCTTCCAGTCCATATGCACGTACTCTTAGTGTCTACGAGCGTCCCTGAGTACCCGCCGTTTTGGGAACATAGAAAAGGAAAACGGCTGAGCAAATACGCTCAGAGCACGGATGTACAATAAAGCATGAATAGGATAAGCATATAACATAATAACAGCGGAATAAAACTAAGTCCCGAGTAACCTGGTTAAGTCTTAAATAAAGCTGGTTTATAGTTTGAAAGTCTTATGTTTATCTTATAAAAATTGTTTGTCATATTTTACCATTAGCCAATATAGGTCATGAAAATCCACCGTGCATGAATAATTGGAGGGGTGACCTCATCATGAAAATTAGAGGAGCTGCCTCTAATTTAATATACTGGTTTTTGGGTAGGAGGGATCAGCTCCTTGTGAAGGATGCAAGGCACACACCACATTCACCATGTAATCCTGAATAAAAACATGTAACTAGGATGCACCCATACGCCCCACATGATAAATATAATATAAATGGCCAAAAGCTGAAGGGACGCCACGAGCAATCACTCCGCCGTGGTGAAGTCATAACATCAGTGCCTCTAATGTTATGGTTATGGTACCTCCATAACTAGGTGAAACTGGTCATGCATGTATATGGCTATAGGTAATCTTAATTAAACATAAGCAATCAAACACGTAACTTATACTACGGGAAAACAGTTGGCTGCATACGGGGAAATCCTAATAAGGAAAGAATGTCCATACTGAAAGGATGGGAATCCGTACCTTATGTCCAGTGAACGAGAAAGACGAACTGCGAGAATCCTACTTCCGAAACACTAGTGCTACATAAATATGTACATGAAATAAGTATCTGCTTACTAAATACATAACTGGTTTTATGTCATGTCTTAGCTTATTTTATGTGTTCTTACTACGTTTTACTGTTTAAAGCCTTAAACTGTATTAAATCTTTTATTATGTTTAATCTGATTAAGTATTTCTGGTATTCCATGTGTTATTATACTTACTGTGTAATAATAAGTAACTTTCCAAAAATAGCAGGTTTCCTAAAATAGAAAGTTTCCAAAAATAGAAAGTTTCTAAAAATAGAAAGTTTCCAAAAATAGAAAGTTTCCAAAAATAGAAAGTTACCAAAATAGAAAGTTTCCAAAAATAGAAAGTTTCCAAAAATAGAAAGTTTCCAAAAATAGATTTACTGCTTAAAATAGATAAGTTTCTAAAAATAGAAAGTTTCCATAAATAGATTAGCTGCCTTAATTAAATAAGTTTCCATAAATAGATTAGCTGCCTTAAATAAATAAGTTTCCAAAAATAGCTGGTTTCCATAAATAGATTAGCTACCTTATTTAATTATGTTTTTAAAAATAGAAAGTTTCCATAATTAGAAATAAGCTGGTTAAATAAGCTAAGTATATAAGCCTAAGTGTTTTTCATGATTATTTTCTAAGTCATATGGTGTAATGTATAGTTTAATAATTATTTCATGTAATTAATTAAACTATAGGTTATAATATTTAATTAAAGTATAACATGTTTTTAATTAAATAAGTTAAGTACTTAGGTTAAAATATGTATTATTAAATATTAATAATATAACCTAAGTCATGTAAATTAATTAATTATATCCATGGTTTTTTAAAATAATTAATTAATTATAAGTCTTAAATATTAATACTTAGGTTAAAATAATTTCATGATCATTAATAATTAAATAACCTAAGTCATGTTATTAAATTAATCACATCTTTTATTAATTTAATTTTAACATAAGTTCATAACATAAAAAAATGACATACACCATGAACCGGATCTAAGCTTAAAAACATGAACCGGACATGAATCGACACCGTACCCCGAACCAACTCGGGGTACCCCTTGCTGTCGTGGGACCCACACGCACCAACCAAGACCATATGGTCTTGGTGGTGGTCGGCTAGGCAAACCGAAACCCTCTTGGGGTCGGTTGCAGCCTGCGGCCAAAACAAAACACCCCTTAAAACAACCCTTTGATTTAATTAATCACCAAAACATGTTAGATCTATGATTAATTAATATGTTTTTATAAAAACATCACATGTTTATAATTAATAAAAAGATTAAATTAAAAGAAAAGGTTTAAAAAGGTTTTACCAAATTCGTGGATCAAGAGAACGAAGAACAAACACGAACAATCAACAAATCTTCAAGATCAAAGATCAAAGAATCACCTTGTATGGTGATGTATGGGTGGCGGCACAAAGAACAAGGGAGGAAAGGGTTTTAGATTTTTCTTGAAATCTTCTGTAAAGTGTTTTTGAGTAGTAAAAATTAATTAACCCCCCTTTTAGTAAAAATTGACAATGGGCTTGGCCCATTGTCCTTGTTTGGCCGCGGGTAGGGACCCCCACATGGGGTTCCCGTACCTTTTCTCGTGTCGCGTTATTTAGTTACTCGTTTGTGTTTATTTATGTTCGTGTTTTAAATGTTCTCGTTACGTAAATACCGTGATCTAATATATTTAATTACGCTCGTAATAAATATATATACGTAATTAATAATAGTTCGTGTTTTAATTACGTTCATGATTTAATGATCGCATGTTCGTGATTAATTATTGTTAAATAATTATTACGTGATCGTGCATATAAAATACTTATCGTGTTCTAACACGTACGTAATACGTAAACTCCTAACACGTAATCGTAATCATGCTATATTAGGAAAGTTTTTAACTAGTGCGTACGATCCTTAGGGTACTATGCATGGTAAAAGCATGCGGGTTTTACAACTCTTCCCCCCTAAAAAGAATAATTCGTCCCCGAATTATAGATAAAGTAAACTGGAAAAGAAGAACATACCCGAATTCAAAATATGAAATGAGGGTAAGAAGCCCGGATAGACTCCTCCGTTTCCCAAGTGGCTTCCCGCTCGGTATGATCCCTCCATAGAATTTTGACGAATGGAATCGTCTTCTTTCTCATGACTCGTTCTTGTCTGTCAAGAACTCGTTCGGGTTCTTCTATAAAAGTGAGATCTTCACGTATCTGTTCCAGTGGATACTGAACCATGTGAAGGGAATGATATTGGTACCCTCTGAGTAAGGACACATGAAACACATTGTGCACATGCGAAAGCTGCAGAGGTAACGCCAATCGGTATGATACTTCATCGACTCGTTCAATGATATCAAACGGTCCGATGAAACGAGGACTGAGCTTCCTTTTAATCCCGAAGTGTCTAACACCACGTGCCGGCGAAACCTTAAGGAAGACGTGATCTCCTACGTTAAAGTGTAAATCCCTACGATGCTTATCGGCATAACTCTTCTGACGTGACCGTGCCTCCTGAATTTTCTGCCTAGCTACTGCGATCTTCTCATTTGTCATCTCTATGATTTCTGGTCCTTCGAGTGTTCGCTCGCCAACCTGATCCCAGCAGATTGGGGCGCGACACTTTCTGCCATACAACATCTCAAATGGAGCACATTTGATGCTTGCGTGCCAGCTGTTGTTGTATGCAAACTCCACCAAACAGATGTATTCGTCCCAATCACCCGTCCATTCCAACGCACATGACCTCAACATATCTTCCAATGTCTGAATGGTTCGCTCCGACTGTCCGTCCGTTTGAGGATGAAAAGCCGTGCTCAGCTTAAGTTGTGTACCCCAAGCTTTCTGCAGACTTTTCCAAAAGCGCGAAGTGAATCGAGGATCTCTGTCTGAGACGATGCTGGATGGTGCACCATGGAGTCTCATGATCTCTCGTCTATACGTATCTACGAGTTTACTTACCGGATCTTCCTTGCGGATCGGTAAGAAATGAGCTGATTTGGTAAGTCGATCAACGATAACCCAAATTGCATTGTGCTTCCTTTTAGTAGGCGGAAGACCGGTAACAAAATCCATGGTGATTTTGTCCCACTTCCACTCTGGAATATCTAACGGTTGAAGGAGACCGCCAGATCGCTGATGCTCGATCTTAACCTGCTGGCAGGTAAGACATTTGGAGACGTAAGTGGCTACATCCTGTTTCATACCACTCCACCAAAAGTACTGCTTGATGTCATGGTACATCTTAGTCGATCAAGGATGTATCAAGAATGGGGAGCTGTGTGCTTCAGCTAACAAAGCTTCCCGGAGTTCTTGGTCATCAGGAATACAAAGTCTAGTGCCTTGCCATACGATACCATCTGCATCTACTCTGAATTATGTCTGCTTCTCCAAATTTTGTACTATCGCCCAGATTTCTCCGTCATCCTTCTGAGCTTCCTTGATGTTAGATAGTAACTCGGGTTCTACTCTAAGATTAGCCCAGTAACCGTGTTGTCCACGTACCATGATCTCGATGTCTAGTCGCTCCAAGTCTCTTATGATTTCCTCTTCGATTCTAATGCCGTTGATCATTCCGGACTTCCTGCTAAGGGCATCTACTACTACATTTGCCTTTCCGGGATGATATTGTAGATTAATGTCATAATCCTTCAACAGTTCTAACCATCTCCTCTGCCTCATGTTCAATTCACGCTGAGTGAAGATATACTTCAAGCTCTTGTGGTCTGTGAAAATGTCACATGATTCTCCATATAAGTAGTGTCTCCATATCTTCAATGCAAACACGACTGCAGCAAGTTCCAGATCGTGCGTGGGGTAATTTTCTTCATAAGGCTTAAGCTGCCGTGAAGCGTACGCGATCACTTTCCCATGTTGCATGAGAACACAGCCAAGTCCCTTCCCCGATGCATCGCTGTAGATTTGAAATCCACCCGTACCAGATGGTAGAGTAAGAATAGGTGCAGATACTAGCTTCTGCTTCAGGTCTTCAAAGCTCTTCTCTCGATCTTCAGTCCAGACGAATTTCTCCCCTTTCCGCATCAGTTTGGTCAATGGTAGTGCTAGGCGGGAAAAGTTCTCCACGAACCTACGGTAATAGCCACCTAATCCTAAGAAACTGCGGACTTCCGTCGCTGATGTCGGCCTTGGCCACTTAGTAATGGCCTCAACCTTCGCTGGATCTATAGTGATTCCTTCTGCTGATACAATGTGACCTAAGAATGCCACCTTGTCTAACCAGAACTCACACTTGGAGAATCTAGCATACAGCTGCTTCTGGCGAAGAATCTGTAGTACCGTACGAAGATGGTCTTCGTGTTCCTCCTTGGACTTTGAGAAAATCAGAATGTCATCGATGAAGACAATGACGAACTTGTCCAGAAATTCATGGAAGATTCTGTTCATCAAATCCATGAACACTGCTGGAGCATTTGTCAAGCCAAATGGCATAACTACGAACTCGTAGTGGCCATAGCGGGTACGAAAGGCAGTCTTAGCTATATCCTGCTACTTGACCCGTAGCTGATGATAGCCTGACCTAAGATCGATCTTGGAGAAGTGTTTGGCCTCTTGGAGTTGGTCAAACAGATCGTCCATGCGTGGCAGTGGATACCTATTCCGAATGGTAATCTTGTTGAGCTCGCGATAGTCTATGAAAAGACGCATACTGTCGTCCTTCTTCTTAAAAAACAAAACCAGTGCGCCCCATGGAGATGCGCTCGGTCGAATGAAACCTCGTTCAAGAAGTTCTTGCAGTTGATCCTTCAGCTCCTTCAGCTCTATGGGAGCCATGCGATAAGGAGCCTTGGAGATTGGTTCAGCTCCTGGAACCAGCTCGATACTGAATTCCACTTCTCGTGCAGGTGGTATGCCCGGAAGTTCTGCTGGAAACACATCTTGGAATTTCGACACTATTGGTTGATCCTGAATCGATGGAGATTCAGCATCCATGTCGTGAACCGTAGCTAGATAACCCTCGTAGCCATGTGACAGTAGTGCACGCGCTTGCAGGGTGGATATGACTTGTACAGACCGTCCGGGTATGAACCCGTTATGAATGTACTCTGGTGCATTAACATCACCGAAGATAACTCGATATGAATGGCAGTCTATGGTAGCATGATACTTGGATAGCCAATCCATGCCCAAAATCATGTCGAAGTCATTCATGTCCAGCGGAAGTGCGTCGACAGGTCGAACCTTATCATCAAATTCTAGAGGAAGACTCTTGTATACATGGGTGTTAATTATACAGAGTCCCTAAAAGGCGTGGAAATAGTAAGCCTATTTTCTAGTGGCAAGGGAGGCATCCTAATGTTCTTAGCATAAGCAGTAGAAATAACCGAGTGAGTAGCACCCGTATCGAAAAGAACACATGCAGCGCGACCATACATATACAAGATTCCAGTGATGGTACATGTAGACTTGTTGGCCTGGTCCCGAGATGTCGTGTAGACACGCCCGGCAGTAGGAGGCGGCTTGGTATCAGCATGTCCCGATGTACCCTCCATCTCGCCCTTACGGCAATCCTTCATAATATGGCCAGGAAGACCACACTTGAAGCACGCATCAGTATTTCGGCGACATGGTCCTGGATGCCTACGGTGGCAAGTAGAGCAAAGAGGATGAGTGTATCCTCCAGCAGGTGCTCTGGCTGGCTGAGGACCTGATAAAACATTTTCATAAGACATGGTAATTGGGTAAAAAGGACAAATCGGATAATCGTAAGATTGAATACAAGTGAGAGCTGGACGGCTAGGCTGCGAACCTCTCTGGTTCTGGTCCCTACCGTTTCCATGGTTCCTGGTAGAAGCTTGCTAAAGTGTCAGAATATGAGTTATAACATAAAACATAAGGAATTTCGTAAGTATTAGGACCTGCTGTTGTTGGAGTGTCCGGCGTTGTTACAGTAATTGTCATTACCGCCACGCCTATCCGTAGCAGAACGGTCGTTAGTCTGACCGTTTCCCTTGGGCTGATGAGGCTGCTGCTGAGTAGCCGGCTGAGACCGGTCCCCAGTTTTCTGCCTAGAAGATACATTTAAGAGATGAATAGTTGACATATGGAAAAATTATACGGATTGGTCATCGCTTGGTTACGAATGTTTACCTCTTGTCGGGTCTTTCAGCTTCCCCGAACTCATCCCTCTCCTGCGGCATCTCCAGTTTTCTTGTTGCATCGGCCACTTGTGCTACAGTGTTGAACGTAGCACACACCCGATTGTTTGCGACTGATGTGCGAAGAGCCCATCTGAAGTGATGTGCCTGCTCTTCAGGAGTACCTGCTGCCGCACCAAGGAAACCATCCAAGCAAAGAAAGCGCTGCATAAACTCATTGCTATTCTCCCCAGCTCTCTGACGGATCCCATGGTACTCTCTCTTGAGCTTGTCCTGCTCAGCCTTGGGAAAGAACTGCTCCATCACCCTGTCCTTGAACTGAGCCCAAGTCAAACCAGCAACCCACTCATCACCACCTTCAGATTGCATCAATGCTAACCACCAGTTGAGTACATCGCCTTCGAACCGATAGCATGCCAACCTCGCCTTGTATGCGGGGTCACAGCCCATAGCGTTGAAAATCTTCTTGATGTGAGCCAACCAGCTTTCAGCATCGCTGGGGCTATCTGTCTTCTCAAAAGCTCGAGGGCGGAGCTTGTTGAATCTCTCCAGCCATACTGCTAATGTCACTAGAGGAGGAGGAGGAGGTTGCTGATTGTGCTGCTGATTGTTGGCAGCTTGAACTTCAGCCCGGATGTCATTCCTTAGTTGAGGAAGCAAGGCTTGCATGGCAGCCTGAATTGCAGCATTAAGCTGCTCCTGTTCGCGTGTGAGAACCATCTGACAGTATAACATAAAACATATGATTAAACAGTTCAAAATATAAAATATAAATATATACATGAAAAAAAATTTATACTAAAATTTCACGAGAAAAATTTTATGCAAGAAAATTTTGTGTATGAATGCATGATGCTGTTTTATGAAAACTTTTGTATGCTCGAGAGTGAACGCCTCTGGTCAGTTCACCCAAAACAAAGACATTGCGAGGGGACGCCTATGGGTCGGTCCCAAATCTAAAAGTTTCAATAAAACACATGCGACTAAATAGGGTCAGTCCTGTACCAACCATTACTTAGTCAACAACCCTGCAACAATGACATGTATATGTATGCTTAAAAAAATGATGAATGCATGAAAACAACTGTCAGTTCTAGGAAGACCGTAGTGACTACCCACTAATCACAGGTCATATTTGAGAGCCTACAGGTCGAAGCCTTGGCTCTGATACCATAATTGTAACACCCCATTTTGGAAATGGAAATATCACAGTAATTATGGCGTGTCATCAAAGCATACAAGGTAAAATGTCTAAACATTACTTGACCATAAAAAGGAAAATACCGGAATCAAACATCGGTAGTCCAAAAGTAAAGCTCATCACACACAAACATAGTATAGTAAAGAAAAGGACTAAAGAATGTCCAAAGCGTAAGTATCAAAAGAAAGGAAATGCATAATGTAAAGAAGGCTAGACAGCTTCCAGTCCATATGCACGTACTCTTAGTGTCTACGAGCGTCCCTGAGTACATGCCGTTTTGGGAACATAGAAAAGGAAAACGGCTGAGCAAATACGCTCAGTGCACGGATGTACAATAAAGCATGAATAGGATAAGCATATAACATAATAACAGCGGAAGAAAACTAAGTCCCGAGTAACCTGGTTAAGTCTTAAATAAAGCTGGTTTATAGTTTGAAAGTCTTATGTTTATCTTATAAAAACTGTTTGTCATATTTTACCATTAGCCAATATAGGTCATGAAAATCCATCGTGCATGAATAATTGGAGGGGTGACCTCATCATGCAAATTAGAGGGGCTGCCTCTAATTTAATATACTGGTTTTTGGGTAGGAGGGATCAGCTCCTTGTGAAGAATGCAAGGCACACACAACATTCACCATGTAATCCTGAATAAAAACATGTAACTAGGATGCACCCATACGCCCCACATGATAAATATAATATAAATGGCCAAAAGCTGAAGGGACGCCACGAGCAATCACTCCACCGTGGTGAAGTCATAACATCAGTGCCTCTAATGTTATGGTTATGGTACCTCCATAACTAGGTGAAACTGGTCATGCATGTATATGGCTATAGGTAATCTTAATTAAACATAAGCAATCAAACACGTAACTTATACTACGGGAAAACAGTTGGCTGCATACGGGGAAATCCTAATAAGGAAAGAATGTCCACACTGAAAGGACGGGAATCCGTAGCTTATGTCCAGTGAACGAGAAAGACGAACTGCGAGAATCCTACTTCCGAAACACTAGTGCTACATAAATATGTACATGAAATAAGTATCTGCTTACTAAATACATAGCTGGTTTTATGTCATGTCTTAGCTTATTTTATGTGTTCTTACTACGTTTTACTGTTTAAAGCCTTAAACTGTATTAAATCTTATATTCTGTTTAATCTGATTAAGTATTTCTGGTATTCCATGTGTTATTATACTTACTGTGTAATAATAAGTAACTTTCCAAAAATAGCAGGTTTCCTAAAATAGAAAGTTTCTAAAAATAGAAAGTTTCCAAAAATAGAAAGTTTCCAAAAATAGAAAGTTACCAGAAATAGAAAGTTTCCAAAAATAGAAAGTTTCTAAAAATAGAAAGTTTCCAAAAATAGAAAGTTTCCAAAAATAGATTTACTGCTTAAAATAGATAAGTTTCTAAAAATAGAAAGTTTCCATAAATAGATTAGCTGCCTTAATTAAATAAGTTTCCATAAATAGATTAGCTGCCTTAAATAAATAAGTTTCCAAAAATAGTTGGTTTCCATAAATAGATTAGCTGCCTTATTTAATTAAGTTTCTAAAAATAGAAAGTTTCCATAATTAGAAATAACCTGGTTAAATAAGCTAAGTATATAAGCCTAAGTGTTTTTCATGATTAATTTCTAAGTCATATGGTGTAATGTATAGTTTAATAATTATTTCATGTAATTAATTAAACTATAGGTTATAATATTTAATTAAAGTATAACATGTTTTTAATTAAATAAGTTAAGTACTTAGGTTAAAATATGTATTATTAAATATTAATAATATAACTAAGTCATGTAAATTAATTAATTATATCCATGGTTTTTAAAATAATTAATTAATTATAAGTCTTAAATATTAATACTTAGGTTAAAATAATTTCATGATCATTAATAATTAAATAACCGAAGTCATGTTACTAAATTAATCACATCTTTTATTAATTTAATTTTAACATAAGTTCATAACATAAAAAAATGACATACACCATGAACCGGATCTAAGCTTAAAAACATGAACCGGACATGAATCGACACCGTACCCCGAACCAACTCGGGGTACCCCTTGCTGTCGTGGGACCCACACGCACCAACCAAGACCATATGGTCTTGGTGGTGGTCGGCTAGGCAAACCGAAACCCCCTTGGGGTCGGTTACAGCCTGCGGCCAAAACAAAACACCCCTTAAAACAACCATTTGATTTAATTAATCACCAAAACATGTTAGGTATATGATTAATTAATATGTTTTTATAAAAACATCACATGTTCATAATTAATAAAAAGATTAAATTAAAAGAAAATGTTTAAAAAGGTTTTACCAAATTCGTGGATCAAGAGAACGAAGAACAAACACGAACAATCAACAAATCTTCAAGATCAAAGATCAAAGAATCACCTTGTATGGTGATGTATGGGTGGCGGCACAAAGAACAAGGGAGGAAAGGGTTTTAGGTTTTTCTTGAAATCTTCTATAAAGTGTTTTTGAGTAGTAAAAATTAATTAACCCCCCTTTTAGTAAAAATTGACAATGGGCTTGGCCCATTGTCCTTGTTTGGCCGCGGGTAGGGACCCCCACATTAGGTTCCCGTACCTTTTCTCGTGTCTCGTATTTAGTTACTCATTTGTGTTTATTTATGTTCGTGTTTTAAATGTTCTCGTTACGTAAATACCGTGATCTAATATATTTAATTACGCTCGTAATAAATATATATACGTAATTAATAATAGTTCGTGTTTTAATTACGTTCATGATTTCATGATCGCAAGTTCGTGATTAATTATTGTTAAATAATTATTACGTGATCGTGCATATAAAATACTTATCGTGTTCTAACACGTACGTAATACGTAAACTCCTAACACGTAATCGTAATCATGCTATATTAGGAAAGTTTTTAACTAGTACGTACGATCCTAAGGGTACTATGCATGGTAAAAGCATGCGGATTTTACAGCGTAACTGATCCAAAAATCATTTTTCCAATAAAATGGAGTATTTATATGACGTATAAATACGAAGAGCGTGTTCGTTTATTTAAACGACAAGTATTTTTCATTTATCGTTTTTATAACGTAAGTATCGTTTTAATAGAAATACTTCTCGTTTAATCCCTCCGTAGATAAATGTAATAATAAAAAGTTTAATCAAATCGTTTATCACGTATCTCTC
The DNA here is from genome assembly GCA_025667525.1 of Glebionis coronaria. Taxonomy (NCBI): domain Eukaryota; kingdom Viridiplantae; phylum Streptophyta; class Magnoliopsida; order Asterales; family Asteraceae; genus Glebionis; species Glebionis coronaria. Next base: position 3,634 of record JANFOE010001181.1, on the reverse strand, counting down.
GACAATAATTTATGAAATTAAATTATTGAATTGTCGGTACGCGGGTTGTATGACTTTTGTAAAATTTTCAAATCCGATGATTCTTGTATGGTTCAAAAAGGGTTTTGAAACATACTTCATTATTATTTAATGAACGAAAAATCTCGGGTTTTACACCATCCACATTCCATCTTTAGTTTCGTCTTTGAAACTCGATTACTATTACTAGGTTGAGAAATGATCTAGGATCATTGAGTATACTTTTATTACATTTTTCTCATGGTAAAATCATGGATTTTACAGCATACCTATTTTGACCTAATTTACAAGTCATGCATTAAATTCTTGTACCTTGTGCATTAAGATACTTGTACATTCTCTTAAAATAATCTTATAACCTTAATGAAGTCATATAAGTCATTGTAGACTTGTCCTAAAAGACTAGGTGATTATTCAATGTAGGTTTCTTAATATATGGGTTTCTATATCATTAAGCCTAATGACTTTCTATCTTGGGTAATTAGTGTTTATATCATCATGAATACTTATTCTAAGTCTTATATGATATGTTTATGACTTCTATGGGTTTTACATTCTTAGTTTAAGGGTTTGTATAGGTTGATCATATTCTAGGGTTGATTAAGTAAGCTTAAGGTCCTATGCTTTGAAAACTTGTACTTTATTCTTTAATAATTTGTAACTTGGTTTAAGATAAATGTATTGACTTATTATGATACTTATTTGAGTTTTATAATTATTTGCAAAATATTAGACTTAAATTCATTATAGTATTGATTTTATATGCTAATCTTGGTTTTAGGTTATTTTCTTATAATTAGCTTGAGATTAGTGAATATTAGTGTTTTGTGATTATTTACCTTTCCTTTATATGGTAGATTATAATTATTATAATGTATTTGATAATAGTACGTAGATATTATGTATTTATATTGCTTGAAACATTAGTTTACAAAGGATTTCTTGGGTTTCTATGGTTATTTAGGATATCCTTGTATTTGAATTGTTCTTATTCATTGTTTATACATATAGTTACTTTTAGAACTCAGACTTGATATATAAATAGTGTGTATAACATATAGGCATATGTAGAAGTGATAATTGAGATAGTGAGAATCTATATATCCAATAATTTAATCACATACCATAATAAAATGCAAAAATTCCTTAGTAAAATCACCTCTTTATTTATAAACATAAATATTACATTAGTCAAAACTACTTGATGTTATATATTATGTGTATATGTTTGGTGATTTTGTGTCTTGGAGGAGTAAAAAGGAGGCTACTCTTTCTAGATCATCAGCAGAAGATGAGTATAGGTCAATGGCTTCTGTTACTTATGAGGTTATGTGGTTGGTTAAAATATTATAGGATATAAATAGTAAGAATGTGTTTCCAGTTTATTTGTTCTGTTATAATAGCTCTGCTATCCAAATAGAAACTAATCCTTTTATGCATGACAAAACTAAGCATTTTTATTTAAATGTGCATATAGTAAGAGAGAAGGTTTTCTTCGGGCCTAATTAAAAATGTTAATTGATTCCTGATAGGTGTGAAAACACCCATCCTTTTACCACTTATTTCTTGCTAAAACAAGACCAAAAACGCGTATTTAATATCATTTGTTTGGAATTATGCGTGGTTTTTGTGTTTATTGTGTTTTCAGAGCCAACCGGATGGATATTGGAGAAAACATGGGATTGCACGGGTTTTATCGAAGAAAAAGACTCAAGAGAAGTCTATTGTCCAAGAGATGCAAAAGATTTGAAGTCAATGGGCCTATTTGAAGACTTATCGAAGAAAAGGACCAAAGATGGAAGATTTACATATGTCGAAGGAACTCAAGTCTATTAACCGAAGAAATTAAAAGACGAGTTGAATTTAATCGTCGACAAATCCCGAATCAGAATCAAAAACGTCGACTTTACTGAAAAGACGAGAAGACGAAAAGAAAGAAGAAAGCCCACTCACCAACCAACCACTTGGCCTATATAAAGAGATTCCCCTCACACTTTTTGAGCTAGTTTTCATTTCCAGTTTCTTTCTTTTCTATCGTAGGAAGCCAACACCATTAAGGTGTAGGTGATTTTTCATTCTTGTTAAATCTTTAATTTTGTAAATGTTTAATCTTTCCTTTTGTTTACTCTACCTTAATCATTTAATACAATCTTCCATTTAATCTTGTTCATCTTCTCTTTTTGATTCAAAGTTTTAAAGTTCTTATTTGGTTGATTTTAATCCATAAAAGTATGTGGGTTTTGTGTTTTGAGTGTTTTGGTTTGATGATTATGGTTAGTAAATTGATTCGTGTTTAGTTTGGTTTAAATCTTTTGGTTAAATTTGGCTTATTTTGATTAAAATCGTATTCCCTGTTTTTTTCTGAGTTCTTCATATTCCCCAAATTCCATTCGGTATCAATTTTGTTCATCCGGAATATTTTATATTCCGGATCAGTTTCTTCCATCCGGAATAACCATTATTCCGGATCAGTTTACTTATTCCGAACCAAGCTTGCTTATCCGGAATATTTTATATTCCGGATCAAACCCTTTCATCCGGAATAATCTATTATTCCGGATCAACTTATATTCCGCATCAACCTTTTATTCCGCATCAACCTTTTATTCCGCATGAGCTTATATTCCGCATCAACCAGTTATTCCGCATGAACCTATTAATCCGCATCACCATTTATTCCGCATGAACCTTATATTCCGCATCAACCATTTATTCCGCATGAACCTATTATTCCGCATCACCATTTATTCCGCATGAACATTTTATTCCGCATCACCATTTATTCCGCATTAACCTTTTATTCCGCATAAGCTTATATTCCGCATGAGCAGTTTTATTCCGCATGAGCCTAATATTCCGCATGAGTAAGATATTCCGCATGAAGGATTTTTTGTCTGATATATTTCGAATAAATGGTACATTCCGAATCAAGCATTTTTCAGGGTATTTTCAGTTACTGTTTTATTTTAATTTTAATTCAAGTTTTATTTTTATTAATTAATTGCTTCTAGTTTACTTTTGTTTACTTCACGCATTTACCCTTTTAGTAGAATAGAAAACCAAACCCCTATTTTGTCACCAAGAACAACTATTCCACTTTGAGCTGTGATCAATTCGAGAAGATTCCGAGAATTTATCTGAACCCCAATGAAAACACCTGTATCAATTCCGAAGCTCAGATTGCAAATGTTTCACTAATGGTTTAGGAATAGTTCAACATCAGTTTTTGTGCTCCAAGCTTACACTAAAGAATCTATTTAATTCATAAGCTTGAGGGAGGATGTTGAAAGAATATATCTATGTATCCAAGCTTATTAACTTGAGGGGCTTAATAGCAAATATATTTCCTAGCTAGTTTTGTACAAGTGATGATTCTTCAAGGACTAAAGTTAGCAAGTGGTGAAAGTTAAAGATTGGATCTATATAACCTAGAAGCGAGTTTATTATTCTTATTATTATTTTTCATCTTTTCACACACAGTTCTCTCTATGGTTTGTTGGGTTTATTTATAGTTCTTGATATGTTCTTGATATGTTCTTGATCTATTCTTGATCATTCACATCTTGTGATTGATCTGGTTTATAGTTTGGTTATGTTGTAATGTGGTGTCTGTATT